>MU226035.1:254379-308027 GCA_018584345.1 Thuja plicata
CTCCTTCCCTTGTCCCTTAGTTTCTTTGCCAAATCAATGAACTTGGCTACAACCTTGCTGACCTCCTCCATGGGGGGAAGAGGGGCATACTGAATCCTCTTCTCAACTAAGTCCATCTCCTTCTTTGTTGTGGCCAAAATCCTATCTTTCTCTATGGCGCTGTCCTTGATAGAATTCAAGAAAATTCTGAGGGAAAAGAGAGAATCCAAGATTTTTCCTGTGATGATGTCTCCTTCAAATGATTTCACCTTCTCAGTCAAGACCTCCAAGCTCATGCCATCTTCTCTAATTTATTCTATCTTGAAAGTGGTCTTAATGATGCTAAGAGTATCATCCATAATCTTAAGGATGGTGGCCTCAAGGGGAGCAATTTCACCCTTGATTCCCTCCATGATCTCAAACTAGTTGAGCAAGGCATAGTACCATGAATCAATGGTATCCTTCTCTCCTAGGCTAATCACTTTAGTTTTCTCAAGTAACTTTCTGGTGCATCAAGAAGAGCCAACAGCTGGGGAATGGTCCTGTCTCTGGTGGAAGAGAAATCATTCCACAGTTTATCATATGCCTGGAACCTTGCCCTGAGAGTGACAAATGCCTAAAACCTTTCCACAAATCCTGGAAAACAATCCAAACCCCCCTGGATGAGGCCTACTACCCATGACCGAGTTCCTTGAAGTGTGGCCCTGGCATTCTCCAAGTTGTCCATATCTCCCTTCTCCAAAGAAAGAGGTGGCACGACTGAATGATCCACCTACTGGATAGGCCTGCAAGCATCCCTGAAATAGGCCACCAATCTCTGATTCTCATCCTTATACTTATTCTTTTCCTCAATCTCTTTGTCCAACCTTTGTCTCATGGCGAGGAGGCCATCCTGAAGTTCTTCATATTCAATCTCCTTAGTGGTGGTTCCCAATTCATGCTCCACTATCTCATAGTCCTGAACTCGAACATCATCCTTGAGTTTGTCCCCCTTTGGAATTGCAATTTGAACCTTGCGGGTCCTGGAACCATCTCTGATAATATTTTCAATTGTCTTAGCTGGTTGTTCTTCCTTCTCTTTCTCAATTTATTGTAAGATATCATCAATGTTGTCCTCTGGCATGATGGGCATAATAGTCTTCTTGGGTTTTAAGAAATCTCTAAGCCAACTAGGTGCAGTACACCTTCCCAATTCCCAGTTGGGCTCATCCTGCCTAGGAAACGCCTCTCTAATCACTTGAGGTGCACCTCTCTCCTCATCATAAAGTGCCTCAATATCAATCAATTCTATCTCCCTGCCTCCCGGTGAAGATGACCCCTTATCCCGTTGACTAATGGAAAGTGGTGAATATCCTGAACTAGAGTTGGAAGTATCTTCTGATGATGAGCTTCTTTATCATTGTTTTGTTTTGCTTGGTGATTAAGAACACTTGGTGTTATTGCATGGTTTCTACTTCCAATTTTTAAAGTTAGATTTCATTGAGTGGATTAGAATAGATTTCATTTCGAAAGTGGTTAAGTAAGAGTAGAGTAAATGGTTAGTTGTATGGTGATGTTAGCAAGTGTTTGATAGGGATCTATATACTAGGCCACTAGCATCCTAGCGGCTTGTTAGGAAGCCTTGTGTGGTACTCTAGTCTCATTTCCCTTGAATCATTGCATCTATGGAGGTAGCGCCGCTGGCAAGCTTTCATTAGGTTTGATCCCCATCCATTTGCTAATTTCTTCATTCATAGGAGTAGTAGTAAGGCAGTGAGTAGCTTAATAGTGAGAGTTTGATGAGTGAAGTTGGAAGTGATGTAAATTAAGGAGAAGGGATCAATTGAATATATATTGAAAAGCTAAGTCCCATCACCATCATAGCAAGAACCGTATATCCTTGAAGGAACAACGTAATCCCACCGACATGATTACCAGCAAATCACATCATTATAACTGAGTTAGGATCCACAGGTGTAAGGAACCTTGGAGTATTTTCTCATGTCTTGCATGAGTAATATCTTTTCAAGAGAGGTTTGAGTGCTTGATATCTTGTATCAAGTGTTCAAGTCCTATATGTTATGTAGTGGTACAAAACTCACATCAACATAACATAACATTATTTGGCTATTTCATAAAGTTGATTTATTACTTTTAACCATTTTTTATTCTCTTTTTCCCACTCTACTAATTCCACTAGAATCTTTGCAACAATTAAACTAACAGTTCTGTGAGTCTTAATCAACTGATTGATATAATTGCCTCCTTTCTGTATCATGGCTTGGATCCATTTAGTGTAGGCATCCATAATCAGTTTATTCTTCTGAATTTGATCTAGGGTTTTCCTAACGTCTGGTGAACGTGGGTCAAATGACTTTGAGGCTATATTCAATGAGAGAGGGTTAGGGTCTTGAACCTCTTGAATGAACTCAACCATCTTTTTTATTGTTACTTTCATCTCATTCTTATCCTTTTCATCTTTAAAAGACCTATGCATGATATTTTTTGTAGACTTCTCTAAGTGTTTCACATCAGCCACTTTGGTCGCATATCCAAGATCTATCTTCTCAAATGTGAAGTCATCAGCAGTAGCTTCATAGAGTTCCTTATCATTCTTGGGAACTGCACATTCAGCATACCAGTGCCCTATTTTTTCATTAATGTCCACCCTGGACTCTATTCTGATCCTTTTTGGTTTCTCTGAGGAACCCAGACATTTTCTTACCATGTCTTCAACTAGAAGTGTTATCGGCAAGTCATTTCCTTTTCTGTTGATGGACATTTCTAACCATTTCAGAGTGGGAACTGGAGACTATTGAGAATCTGCCATTGCCTGTGTTGTACTGGTGGGCATAGAAATCATAGAATCTTTAACTTCTTGTTGATTATCTTCCTCAGAAACAAATTATTCTGATACACAACCTTGTGTGTTCTTATCCGCCATCATGGTATCCATCTCCTCAAGATTGATCACTTCATTTTCTCTGACTGGCTTGATTTTTTCTTTGAGAGCCTTTCTTTTGGAAGTCCTCGTGGGTGGAAAAGGATGAGGGGACCTCTACTCTTTAACTTTAGACTCAACAACTTTTGTATTTTTAGATTTAGATGGACCTACAATAGAAACATTCTCATTAGAAAATGGGATAAATTTTTCAACATGAGCTTTAAGAGATGATCCTCTAGTATTGTGCCTTCTATGAGGAGATGGCCTTTTACTGGCAATCCATATTTCGGTTCCTTTTATAATGCCGAGAGTTTTAATGTGGATACTCTCCCTTTCCTTTATGTTCCATTCAATTTCAGGGAGTGGCAACCCTTGAAACTTCTCTTTATACTATTCATCAATTATATCTTCATCCTCCCCCTCCTCTATTCCATTGGCATCAATGCTTGTTTGCAGGTTAACTGTTTGGACAAGTGTAAATCTACACCATAATCTCCTTCTGACCTCGAAATCATCTTCACAATTTTCCTAGAAATCCTCCATTTTAGGGACATGGTGAAAATTAGAAGGTAAACAAAAATGTCGTGCAGCATACACCCTGATATCAAAATCTCTCCTAGCCTTGAATGTTTTTAGTTTCAATTTGTTCAATTCTTGCTCTAAATTAAGAGGATTAGAAGAATTCTTACAAGAATAAAAACCTAGTTCTATAGGGAAACTAGATTTGGTTCTTCCCTTTCTGTCTTTGAGTTCTTTGTGTACATGGGCTAACTGGCGACCAACTTAAGTGATAACATGCAAATCTAGAGCATATCTAGGCAATTTGAATGGCTCTCCCTCAAATCTGCCAACCCTTATGTAAGTAAATCTTCTAAATTGTATGAAGAAACATCCAAAGAAATTGACAAACTTCTTAGCCTCCTCTGACATTCTCTGCTCAATGTTCCCCTACAGTTCAAAAATTAAACTTCCTAGAAAAACACCATTTAATTTCATAGAACTATCAACATGGAATTCCTTCTACAAAAGAGGATAATAATCATACACCTTCATATTGGGAACAGGTAATTCCTGATATAAACCATCCCACTTTCTAGTACAAGCTAACACATAGAATAAATAAGAAGAAATATAGAAACCACTGGACTTTTCTGAATAATTTTCCAGCTGATGATGAAGTTCTTCAGCAATACAGTCTGCCCAATCAATGAAATTTTCCCCTCCCAAAGTTATCTGGATAAAGAAATACATCCAGTCTTGCCAATAATAAGCGTGGTTGTTACCTTTGACTCTGTTCAACAAGATCACTAATTTTGCAACTTCGGGCTTTAAATGATCTATTGTAAGGGTTTTTGGCAGCCTTTACCCTCCCCTTTTCGCCTCCAACAACCATTGTTTGGCAATTTCATTTCTGTAAATCTATTTCTTCATTGAGAAGATAGAGTAGGAGGAAGCAATGGTCCATCCTTCATAAGTATCCTTTTTAGGAATACCCATTGTTGTGAGGATGACATCTTGGTTTATGAAAATCAGAGCGCTTCCATCAATCTTCTTAATACACCTCTCTTCCCTATCATATCTTTTAACACACTCCATTAATAACTTAGGAAAGGGGGCCACTATGGGAATTTTTGTTGCATCAGCTAAACCACTTAACACCACCTTCTCTATTATAGAACCAGAAACAGGCCATTTGATTTTACTGCAAATCTCTTCTAAGGCACCCACTTTTATCATCGTGTCATCACACTCAAGAAGTGAACTAACTAGAGGGGAGGTTCACCAAAAATTTGGGAGTGAGGACTTCATATTTCTTAAGGAAAATACTTATAAAAGACCAAAATTATAGAAGGAAAACAAATCTTTTCAATATCAAACTTTTTTCAAAGGGCTTGAATTTCAAACAGGGTCTCTAGAAGAGAAAAACACTAACCTAGAGAATTTGCACACTCTAAGATTCTCAAGATGAGAGTATACCTTCTCCTTCTCCCCCAATTCAATTTCACCAGAAAAATTCACCAGAAGATTGACAGCACAAACTCTTATTTTATAACAGATTTTCCCACAAAATGCGTAAGATTTGTATTTAATGACAATGCAAGCTCTTAATTAAATGTGACAAGATTTTTTGCCTGATGCGATCATTCAGTATTGTACCTCTCAAATGATTGAAATTACATATAAGTGTCACATCTAATAATTATTATATCCTAAACACGTGCAGATAAAGTTATCACCCACCAACTGTCACTTCACTCACGTCACCACTGTCTTTTCACCTTTTCAATGTGCAAGCTTCGATTGAACTGTGAACTTTGATATAGCCTAGCTCACAAATTAAGTTCAAAGGGTAATAAAACATTACTTCCTTTTGGTGTGTTTACAAAAGACCATGTGAGTGGAAAAAACCTAAACTATACACACTTTATGCAAGATGAAGCCTGCAATTGAACCTTGAACCTTGAACTAGGCAAGCTCAAGATTCATAGTTCAACGGGAGGTTGGACTTTGCAAACCGCGCCACTCATTTTTACATAAAAGAAAAGAAAGGCAAAACACACAGCAAGGTGACATTGAACCTTGAACTTTGAATTAAGTAAGTTCAAAGTTCAAGTTCAACTGACAAGGATAAAATGCAAACCAGACTGTAAGATAAGAAGATATTTTTGCTTTTAAGATGGTGAACTCCTAATTTTAGGAAATTATAAAACATAGGGTATGAGTCAAAAATTAGGGGTAATAATGGCTCTGACTGGGGACAAGGACTCTTGAGGACGCAGGATGAACTTAGTAGCTTTGGTTTCACAGACCAGGGAGTCAACAGAAAAAGGACTCCAAAACAAAAATGGGGCAAAGCAAAAGAAAATAGGAAAGAAAAGAAAGAAAAATGCAACAAGGAAAGCAAGCCAAAAAGACAAAAAATATACAATGAAGAGAGAAAAAGCTAATTACATTTGGTACAGCTTTAGATCTTGACCATTAAAGGTCAAGGGTAGAACAGTGCCATCTTGACGCTTGAGAACAAATGAGTTACTTCCCATGGATTTGATGATAATAAAGGGCCCCTTCCATAATGATTCAAATTTGGTGTGAGCACCTCAAGGTTCTCTCCTCTTATCCCAGATTAGAACCTGATCTCCTTCCATGAAATTCCTCGCCCTGGCTCGCCTATCAAAAAAAAATTTCACTCTGGCCTGATGTAATGCTATTCAGTCCACCATCTCTTCTCTCTCCTCCTGAGTCTTATTGAGGTACATAATTCTCTTTTCTAAACCATCCTGGAAAATTTTTCCTTTAATTACTTTTTGCAATTTTTTTGCTGCCATCTCTAAAGGTAGAGATAATTGAGCTTCAACACCATACACCAACTCAAATGGAGTCATTCCAATCACCCTCTTAGGAGAGGTATGACCTACCCAAAGATCTTCATACAACCTCTTATGCCAGTCCCTAGCATTATCATTCACCAATTTATTCATAATTGATATTAGGCTCTTGTTGCTTGATTCTTCCTGTCCATTCCCTTATGGGTAATAATCAGATGCATGTGAAAGGTGGATTCCATTATTATAGCAAAAGAGCTTTATTTGTGAAGAAAAAAAATTGGTAGCATTGTTTGTGAATAATTTTTGAGGAATGCCAAACCTGACCAAGATGTAATTTTTTTGAAAATCACATACCACTTCTAATGTGGTTTTCTTGACTAGAACCGCTTTGACCCATTTAGTGAAATAATTCGTAGCAGGCAGGATGTGTGTGTGTGTGTGTGTGTGTGTGTGGCACTAGAAGGAGGGTTGATCGGACCAATGAAATCCAATCCCCATGGTTTGAAGGGCTCTTCAATAACTACCGGCCTCAGAAGGAGGGCTGCCAATTGTGGTTTCCTACTAAATAACTTACACTTCTCACAACCAGTGACCCATTTGTATGCATCTGTGAACATCCCCGGCCAATAATAGTAACTACTTAAATTTTGAAAATAGCTACAGTTGATGAGAGGTGACCACCACAGGCCTCATTCTAAAACTTTGTAAGCAACTTCTCTTGTTGTTCTTTGTCAACACACCTTAAGAAAGACCCATCAATTCCTTTCTTGGATATGATATCATCCACAATAATATACTTTCCAGCCTTGATTCGAAGGTTTATTTTCTCCTTAGGGCTTAGATGTTCATGACAGTCTCCATATGTCAAGTAAAAATCCACATCTAAAAACCACGAGTCTCTTAAACCAACAAATAGAGCAAGAGGAACATCATCTTTAGGTACATTGTGAGCCATCAGTGTGCATAAACCCTACCCTCAAACTAAATTAGTTGGTAGGATATTCAAATCAAAATCTTGGATTCTTGCCACCCAAGTAGCTCTATTTTTCATGCCTATATCTTGTTGAGTTAGAACATCTTTGACTGCACAAGAGGATACAAACACAGTAGAGTGCGAGTGCAAGATATAAAATCTGAAATGTTTCATAGCTTTAACTACTGCATATGCTTCTTTCTCAACCATAGGGTAATTTAGTTCATGGTTTTTTAGGGGCATGCTCATGAAAGCAATTGGTACTTCCTCTCCCTTATCATTTTTATGCAATAATATCCCATACAGTGCATGCTCTAAAGAGTAAGAGTAGATAATGAAATCTTTTTTATAATCAGGGTTGATCAACATCGGGGCAGATGCTATGGCCTTTTTAACATCATCAAATGCTTGAACATCTTCTGAAATCCACTTGAAAGGGTTATTTTTTCTTAAGAGACTCACCATATGTTTAGTTGTCTCAACAAAGTCTGGAAGGAACCTCCTAAGAAAGTTTGTTTGACGAAAGAAAGACTTAACACCTGCCCGGTTAAAAGGCAAATATATTTGATGGATAGATTTTACTCTTTAGGATCTATCTTAATTCCATCTTTTGAGACAATCTAACCTAAAAGCTTCCCTTCTGTAACACAAAAGATTGATTTTTTAGGATTCAATGAGATCCCATGCTCTCTACACCTTTGTAAAATAGATCTCAAATCTTTCAGGTGATTTTTACACCTTTTAGAAAAGACTGTCAAATCATCTAGGTAGATGACAATCACTCTTTTAATAAGATGACTGAAAGAAGAATCCATTTCTCATTGGAACATGGTGCCAACATTAATCAATCCAAATGACATGTGACTATAGGTGTAAGTACCCCATGGTGTGGTGAATTCTATTTTTGGTTGATCCTTGTGAGCTACCTTGATCTGGTTGTAACTAGAAAACCCATCTAACATAGACATCATTTCTGCACTAGCTACTGTTTGTAATATATGATCCATCAGAGGAAGCCCATAATTATCTTTTAAACTACTCTGGTTCATATTTCTAAAATCCACACAAATCGCCATTCTTTTTCCTCACAAGAATTATGTTGGCTATCCACGTGGAATGATGAATAATATATATTATCTGAGCTTGCAACATATTTTCAAATTCTTTCTTTATCATTTCAAACACTTTAGGGTTATAGCTCCCTGGCTTCTGCTTAAATGGTGTGGGGTCCAGCTTTAAAGGGATGTGATGTTTAAATTTACCTCCTTTGAAATTCTTCAAGTCCTGGTAGGACCAAGCAAAAACATCCTTATACTCCTTCAGCAAATCAAAAAATCTTCTCCTTTCATCAATTGTACAACATTTTCCCAGGTTTACAAACTTAGGGTCTTGTTCATCTCCTATATTCATTTTTTCTAAGTCACCTGCCTCAAGAGGTTCATGAGAACTGGGTTTTTGCTTAACTACATCAAATCTGTCAAACAGATTCTCAAGAGAAACTAGGCCCTTAGGGATGTGGTTTCCTTTCAACTAAAAAATTCCTTCTTCACAGTCTTACCCGGATTAGGAAAAAATTCTTCACAGGTCAACTGAGACCCCTCAAAGTAAGTAGTGCTAAAAGCTTCCACCATTTGCAGGAATTTATCAATTTATTTATCATCTTGGAAAACCTGCCAGTGTTATGCATTATCAGGTACCTTAGGTCTGTATACCATCTCAATTTTATAAATGGTTTCTTTGAAATCTGGATGGGGAAGCAATAATGATGCTGAGACTGCCAAAGAATCAGCTCTACAATTAAGGTTCCTAGGAATAGCTTCAATAGAAAAGGCCTCGAATCCTTCAATTTCATCCCAAACATAGTTTCTATAATGTTTTAGCCTCTCATTTTTCACTAAGAACCTCCCTCTTACTTGTCTTACTACCAGTTCTACATCTCCTTTTGCTTTCAGCATTTTTATTCCTTTCTTTTTAGCTTCTTCAAGACTAGGTAGAAGGGCTTTGTACTTGGCAGTATTATTGGTATTACCAAACTCCAACTTAAAGGAGTGAGGAAAAATATCTCCTTGTGGGGATATTAGAACAACCCCTACTCAAGATCCCATTGAAGCACAACTGCCATCAAACTATAAAGACCACAAAGAATCTAATTCTTCATTAACAACCCTTTTTGACTTCACCTCTGATGACATTATATAATTTCCAAATTCACATTCATGGTATAAGATCTGAGATTTAGGATCTTCTAATGGAAAAATAGTATACTTAGATTTTCCCTCAGGTTTCAGAACAATATTTTGGTTACTGATAGGGATTGTCGCCTGCGACCAATCCAATTTGATTTCTCCCCTAAGGTCTCTACAAAAGGTTCTACTAAGAAACATCCCATAACTAGCGGGGATATTAGCTACTAGAATGGTTAACTTAAGCTTTTTACTAGGATGAGAAGCTAAGGCTACCTGAGCATCTTTAATTTGTCCTACTAAAGGGACTTGTTTGGAATCCATGGAATAACATCTCCTGAAAGTGGTTGTTAGAGGAAGGTCTAAAGCTTTGGCAACTGAAGCAGGCATCACATTATCAGATGCTCCAGAGTCAATAATGTAATTATTCAATTTAAACCCATGAATAAACAAGGAAATATGGAAAGTCTCTAGCTTTTGATAGACAAAAGGACTTGTATCTATAGAGGACTGGGTAGCGAGAATGGACTGGACTTCTTCTAGCAAGACATCATGTGTGGTTTCACTGGTTGTAGTATTTGAAGTGGTTTGGCTTGACTTAACATAACTAACCAATCTGTCGAGTTCTTTGGGATTCATTTTAAGATATTCTACTGGTGACACTTGGATTTTTGAGGTTTTATAGAAATTTACAATCTCAAAATGAGAATTAGGTGAAGAGTCTTGAAAAACTTCAGCCTCCTTAGCATTTGAAACTTTGGAAAAAGAATTCTTTGGGGAAAAATCCTTACCTTTATCCTTGTCCCGGCATTGATAATTTGAAGGAGAGTCATTAGCTTGAGAATTGCATTGATTTCTGGTCATGATCAAACATGTGGGATCTTCAAGAGTTACCAGAATACTGCCTCCTCTTTCAGAGTCTGACTCATATTCCATAAAATAATTTTTGTAGCTGCCAGGTAACGAAGAAAATTATACATGTTCAGATATATCATCAACTAATTCTTTCTTAACATGCATCTGCATTGATCTCACCATCTCAGGACAAGTGCCATCAAGCTCATCAGTGAGGTGAAAGGTACACATATTTGCTCTTTTAGGAGGAACCTCTACCACTCTTTATTCATTCTATGACTGTCCTAGATATTTGTGGCTGAGACTGGCCTGATCAAGGTTTCCTCTAGGAATTTATTTGTATAATTGAGGGGAATTCACATTTCCTTTAGAAAATTTCCTCTTCATAGTAATCACATCATTCACCAATCTTTGTAACAGGGGATCAGAAGAAGTAGTACTATGAGAATTTGGTTGCTGGACATCTTTCCTCCACATGCTAGCTGTAATCAGATCTTCTTCTAGTTCAATAGCCATGCCTTGAGGCACATCTAAATCAGCTACCCTCACTCATCTTAAATGAAAACCAATATCTGGGGGCATGGTATTCATAAAATAATCTTGTCTATATTCAGCTATGGGTCTTTTTGGGGTAGGGATTTTATGAATAATCTTATTAAAATTTTCTACAAATTGTCTCATGGGCTCATGTATTTCTTTCTTCAACTATGTCAAGTGGGAAAGAAGATCATGTTCATCAGATATACTTTTAAAACGTGCTTCAAAAGCAATTTTCATGGTATCCCAATCGGTAATTTAACCATTGGGAAAGTGATAGAACTAGTTGGTTACTGATTCAGCAAGTTTTTGAACAAACAATCTAAATACAATGTCTTCATGTTGAACAACCAAAATTCCATAGGCTATATTAAATGCATTAATATGATCTTTGACAGAAACCTTCCCGTCACCATAGAATTTAGGTAAAATATCTCTAGCTCCTTTAGGTAAGGAATGATTTGCTGCCAAATTAAGAGGCCCAATGGCATTACCCCAAGGTTGTGCCATGACTGAGGGTGGATAGATTTTCTATAGGGGAGGTGCTTGAATTCCCAAAAGAGTCAAGGCCTACCACTGGCGAGAAGATGAAGATATGTTGGGACTTGATATTTTAGGATAAAAAGGTCTACTTTTATCCTTCTTCTTTGGGGTATAACTGGTTGGAAACTAAAGATTTTGAAGTTCCTAAAAAAACTATCAAAGATACCCTCCCTTGCTTGGGACCTTGTAAAAGGCTGGGAATCCTGTCTTGCTAAGAGATTTAAGGTCTCTGCACAGCTCTATCTACTATGGCAGCTTCTTGGAAAATTGGAAGACCTCTCCATCACTCGCCAATTTCTTCTTCCTCTTCTAAGACCAAGTGGTCTTGCTGATAATGTTTGTCACTTTTCCTCACAATCCGGGCCACCGAATGAAGATAAGAGATTATGTCTTCCTGGGTATTTAAAAAGTATAAGTCAAGTTGAATAACTAGGGGAACTTCTTCCTGACCAGGAATTATGAGAGCAGGAAACACCATGGTCGCTTCATTTATAGGCAATGACTACTGATACTTTTTGTATCGACTCACTAGTAGAGTCGCCAAAAATATGTTAGCATAGAGATTTGTCTTTCTATAAATTATCAATTACTTTCTCTAAGCCCTTGAAAAACAACAATCTGAAACAAATAGTTGAATTATAATATTTGGATTTATAATTCCCTGAGTTAAGGTACAGCTCCCTATTTAATTTTCAATGAATTCTGGCAATCACACATTGCTTTCGTAAACACAAACTTTTAACCAGAAAGTGAATAAGGCTTTTGCAGCATTTCATACATCAACATGTCATGAAAACTAAATGAAAGACAAATATTTCAACACTAAATGAAGCTCACAGACTTCAATCTTGGAACTTATTTACTAAAAATAAAACTATGCTAAAGAAAACTACAGGAAAATCCACTTGAAAACAGATTTTTGATACTCAAGAAATATCCCAACAGAGATCAATATGCTAATATAAACCAACAGATTCACACAACATAAATTTTTGTTACATTCATATTAAAAATATGCTTCCAAGTTTCTTTTCGATTAACAAACTAACTGAAAGATACTAAAAACTATTAAGTCTTGCCCTAACTTAACCAAAAATACTATCATCCATATACAGATTATCCTCGCTATATAAATAGCCATCAATCTTCAAAAATAGAAACTAATATCCTGAGATACACTCTACGCAATTTAGTATAACTATTTTTACAACAACCACCCAAATTCAAAGAAAACATAAACTAGGAGAAACTACCACTACTCTGTGATCCGCGCAGCATGATCATGGAGTGGTGGATGCACTGGATCCCTTTGGTAGGTCCTATGAGGTGTTAGCAATGCAGGAGCTCCTCCATTCTTTGTGCACCTTTGCAATGCTACTGATCGTGGCCTCATGTGGCAGGGTAATGGGAATTACCCTCTACTTCAGGAACTTCTTATATTTGTGGACCTGGGTGATTTTATGTATATGTGCCTCGAGGTGATCATTACATACTACAAGCATCACTTCCATATTGGCAAGGATCGTGAAGTCATCTGGGGTAATCTATTTGGTATCTCTGGTGGTGGTAATTTCACGCTCAAATTCCAGTAGCAATTCCTCTGCTCCTTTGACACTTTGAGTATCCTCTTTTATGAGTGAAACATTTGAGATCTTTTTGCATAGTGTCTATCAAACCTTTTGATTCACTCAACAAATAAGTCATCTTATCATGACCAGATTTAACAATGGAAATCCTCCATTCAATACTCTTGATGGAGACATAAGAGTATCTTCATCCAATCCTGGAACAAAATTCTCAGTTAGGAATTTACTTACCCCATATTTCTCTATTTCATAGAGTTGATTTGTTACTTTTAGCCATTTTTAGTCTCTTTTTCCCACTCTGCTAATTCCACCAGAATCGCTGCAACAATTGAACTAAAAACTCTGCGAGTCTTAATCAGCTGATTGATATAATTGCCTCCTTTCTGTATCATGGCTTGGATCCATTTAGTGTAGGCATCCGTAATCAGTTTATTCTTCTAAATTTTATTTAGGGTTTTCCTAACCTATGGTGAACATGGGTCAAATGACTATGAGGCTATATTCAACGAGAGAGGGTTAGGGTCCCAAACCTCTTGAATGAACTCAACCATCTTTTTTATTGTTGCTTTCATCTCATTCTTATCCTTTTCATCTTTAAAATACTTGTGTATGATCTTTTTTGTAGACTTCTCTAAGTGTTTTACATCAGCCACTCTGGTTGCATATCCAAGATCTATCTTCTCAACTGTGAAGTCATCAACAGTAGCTTCAGAGAATTCCTTATCATTCTTGGGAACTACATGTTTAGCATACTAGTGCCCTATTTTTTCATCAATGTCCACATTGAGTCATGTCACAAATCTATTATGATGAGTTTGGTTTCCATATCTCTTCCTTTTCTTTATCCTATGATGAATATGAAGGTCTTGTTGATGATGATGCATATTTTGAAAACCTTAGCAATATTGCTCCAAATTCCATCCAAACTCCAGTCGTTCCTCCATCCTACCACATCATGTCTATATCCTATTCCGATGATGATGAAGGTCTTGTTGATCATGATGCATACTTTGAAAACCTTAAAAATATCTCCCTTGTATCTTATGTTGATGGTGAAGGTCTTGTTGATCATGATGCGTACACGGAAAGCCTTAAAAAACTTGCTCCAAGCATCCTCCAGGCTCTAGTCATTCCTCTACACTATCCATCATGCCACCATGCATACCCACAAGCACTCCTTATCATACCTTTGGCAATGGAAATCCTTCTTATCCTCCATCCACATCTCCTTCTTATACATATATGCCTCCATCTTATCTCTTGTTCCTATCCCACCCTTTGTCTTTCCATAACAACACTACTAGCTACATCCCTAATCCTAACCCCCCATCTCATTATCCTCCAACCCATGTTCAAATCCCTAATCCTAGTCCTCTATTTCCTCCAATCCATCACTAGAATCCTCATAATATTGCTCCTCCATCATCCACTCTGTCCTATCCATATCCCCCATCTTATCCCAATCTACCATCTCCAATTCCTACGTACATTAACATATAGTCCATACCCCAATCCATCCCTCCTCTTCCATTAGTTAGTCAATCAAGTTCACAAACCATTGCCACACCTACCTATGTGAACTATCTAGCCATACCATCTCCTAGATCTATCTCTACACCATCATTCAACCATACAAGTTCACAAGACATTGCCACATCTTCATATGTGGACTACCCTAATTTCCCACCATCTACGCCTGCAGATCCTCCATCTCTGATACGTAAGTCTCCAAGGAGTTTCACAAGGAATCCAACACAAAATCCATCTCTTATAGTTGATGAGTCACGTTACATCACTCCCCCATGGGAAAACACTAGTGATGAAGCCCTTCCACCCCTCACACCTGACATTTATTTTCCATCTCCCACACCTATCATTTCCCTTCTGAATCCCATACTTATTGATCCTCTTCCACCCCTCACACTCAACATTCCTTTTCCATCTCCCATCCCTATTATTTCCCTTCAGAATCTCATACTTTTTGATCCCCTTCCATCTCCTAGCATCATTGAATTCTCCTCATCTGTTGCATTCATCCAATCTTCATCCCTATCTTCTCTTCCTGAAACTAACCACACCCGATCCCATGATCCTCACACCTCCACCCTTCTTCCCTCCATTACAAAATCCACCATCCCTACATACAACCCATTTGCAAAATCTCCCATCCATCCATACACCCCATTTGCAGAATCTCCCATTCTTCCATCCCCTCCATCTGAAGAATCCTTCCATACATCCCTGATCACACCATCACCATCAATCCAATTATGTCATGACCTTGGCCAAAACCATGTTGAAGTATCCATTGACTTGACTAATGATTGTATCATTCCATCCACTCCATATCAAGATCCTAACATCCCCCTCCATCCCTTACCTGATCCATCCACTCCACTTCCTGATCCATTGCCCTTCACTCCTCCATCTCAAGGTCCTATCCTTCCATCTACTCCAATGCCAGATCCATTATCTTATCTGAGTCAAGATCCAAGCATCCCATCTACCCCACTTCCTAATTCATCCACACCTTCAAATCAAGATCCCCCCACTTTACCTCTTCCATCTCAAAATTCATTGCCCCATCTAAGTCAAGATCCAAGCATCCCATCTTCTCCACTCAATGATCCTTTATCACCTCCAATTCCAACTATCCCACCACAATTACTCTATCCCCTTGGTCCACTTACATTCATCTTTGGTGGTCTACTTAAAGCAGCAGAAATAAATTTCATGTCCACCATTTACACTCCTCTTGATAATGGACTTGCATCTTGTTCCCTAAGAAAGGAAGTACCCTATCATGGATCGAATGCTAAAAAAATGGAATTATCAAGGGAAATGCTTAGGCCTAAATGAGAAAGGTATACTGGAGCCCATCTCTGTTAAAAGACATCCATGATTTTGTGGTATTGGTTACGCACCTAGAGGTCCTTCATCTAAAAATTTTGGTATAACTAAAGCAAAGTTCAAGAGTTCTTTTAAACCCTCCATTGCATCTTACTATCGTCCCTCTAAATAATATAATGACATCCCCCCTCCTCCATCCTTGCAACCCAAGACAACCTACCATATTCCTCCTTCATTCTCCCAATCCATTTTGGGCCCCTATGTCCCAAAATCTCATCCCACATCTTATCCCACTCCTTCCTTCATCCATCAATCCCATATAAAAAATCCCACCACTTACATTCCCAATCAGGATCAACAAAGGCACTTACCCATGCGCTCCATCCACCATCCTACATCCACCACTCCATCCATATTTCCTCCATCTCCTACAAGTTCTCATATCTCTCCCAATGCTACTCCCTATAATTTGGATACCAAATCACCAATGCATAAAGCAAAATATCCGCAAAACGCTAAAGATTGTCATGTCCACTCTAAACCTCATGCTCCAGCAAAAGAAAATTGACTCAAAAAATGCACTACATCCCATAGGCCACAAAGGCCCACAAAAGAAAAATAAAAAATATGTGGATCCCAAATCAAAAATATAACATGCATCTAAAAGAAAAATCCATTGTGGCATCCAGGGTTACTAATCCTCTAGCTGATCATTACTCTCCTCCATCTTAAAAATATATTTTGGGTCCTTATGTCCCACAACTTCCTACCATTATTCCTACATCACATCCATAGGTACCATTCACTTCATATTCACTCTTCTCACCTCCCTCGCAACATGTGCCAATGTTGATCCTGAGAGCATCCCCCTATCCCACTAACTTTCCATCATTTTATCTGAATACTTCCAACTATCATATCCCTTATCCCACATATCTCCCCCCGCATAACCATCTTATCCCTGCATTTGCATAAGTCACTCATCCCACATAAGGTTGTACCAACATATCATGATCAACACCAAAAGCAACAATGCAAAGCAAAAGCAGAAAAAAAAAAAAAAAAAAAAAAAAAAAAAAAAAAACAAAACAAAACAAAAATCCCAAAAAAAAGCAAAGAAAAAAAAAGAAAGAGAAATAAATTCATCCACTGGTGAAAACTTGGCAAACAAGCGCCTTGGACAAGTACCATGATGAAAACCTAGTAAAGAGGCATCATGTGTAATCCCTTCATCCAAGTGTTCTCTGCACTTGGGGACAAGTTCCTTCTAGCCACCATCCATCTACCATCCATATCATGTCTTGTCCTTTTCACTTCCTCCATCCTCCTCTGGATCTTAATGAGACATATACAAACTACCATATCTACATGCTTTTAGACATCTCTTGACATCCATCTCTCATCTCCCATCTTTATCCACCTATCCTTTTATCCACCCATCCTTCCTTCCATATATCCTTATGCATGATCTTCGTCCCTTATGCACCCCTCGTCTTATCTTTCATTCACCTATGTCATCCTCTTGTTATCCTCTCTTCCATCCTATCATACTCCCTCCTAATGCTTCCTCACATGCATGACCTATCCTAAGTGGGGGCATTCTATTCCTTGGTGGCGTAGTCCTTGGAGACCTTTTCAATGCCACCTGTCATTTCCCAATCCTCCTCTCCTATCCACACTATTTTAGCTATTCATCCATTCCTCTACTCAAATCCTCCCATCCAGTGCTTCCATCTCCGCATTCCCTAGTGTCTCCTCCATCTTCCAATTTGTCATTTCAGATATCCCATCACTTGTTTCTTCCCTTGTCATTGGTATCTAGCTCTAGGCTATCCTCATGCACCCAATGCCATCCATTCCAATCCTAATTCTCCTTGTGACCTACCATCACATGAAAATCCTATCCACATCCTACAGTTATCCACAGTCAGGCAGCAATCAGCCTATCCAAGCACATCATTAGCCTTGCTGCAAGATTTGATCACAATCCACTCATCCTCATTGGGATGCATCCTTCCCAATCCTTGTGTTTCTTTGAGCTAACATCATTCCCACATCTCAAGCACTCCATCCAATATTCCTCTATCAAGTGACCTTTTGGCTCATCCAGAGAAACATCATGCACATCTGCCTCATCTCATCCATTCTCTCTGTGCTTCTTGTGCTTTTAGTTTGTACATATCTTGTTTGCCACATTCCAGTCTTGAGTCTGGTCTCACTTGTACATATCTCGCATCCTTGGTCGGTCTCCTTGTAGAAAGTGATCCAATTTTAGTTCTGAATCATGTGCTTCAGCAAGTTCCTTATGACGAAATCTTGTTTCAGCAATTTGATCTCACCACATCTTTGGCCAATTAGATTCACACTTGACATCTCCATGGAAATGGGTCCATGAGGATGTATCCTTCCTCTCGTTCACCTAAATCCAATCATCTTTCTGGAAATGGGTCCTTGAGGATGTATCCTTCCTCTCATTGACCTAAATCTAGATCATCATCGTCACTGGGTTCTTGTAGGATGTATCCTTCCTCTTGACCTAATCTCAATCAAATCATAATTCCTCCATAAAAAAAATACAGTGAAAGGCTATCGACCACAAACTAGTGAAAACAATAAAAGCACACAAATAAAATCATCCACAAAAAATTGCAAGGAAAGGTTATGGACAACAAACTAGGGAAAACAATAAAAGCACACAGACATAATATAATATTATTTATTTTATATAGATAAGGTAAAGCCTTGTTATAAGAAGTAAATGCTTCATCCCTCTAGTTAAAGGTCATCTTGCACAAGGAAATGTCTATGAAAATATCAAAAGAGTGTCCCACAAGACAATTTGATGCTTTTATAAACCAAAATTCAACTGTATTCTAAGTTTTAATGTATTTATTAAATGCAAACAAATAGTCTTATGAGGAACCCTTGATGGCTCCATAGACATTTCCATAGTGATGTAATAATTGTCACTCACTCAAGACCATTAAATAGCTAGGTAGCTACCCATGCTATGGTAAAAAATTTACATTTCCTACATCCTTGATGACCAAAGATGCAACTCCAGTACATTTTTTGAAAGGAAAGCAAGCATTGACAATTTCCCAAATGAGCTTGTTTTATTATAGTGATCTATGTGGACTTTCTATTGGCCATGTGTCATGACTTGACCTTTGAGACTCCTTTGTTTTAGGCTTGTTATGTGATTTTTTGACTTGGGTTGATCTAGTCTCTTTGATTTGACTATGTCGCTATTCCTTAATGTTATGCTTACTAGTTAGACCTTCACATCGTTGTTTTAATTATTGGCAATTGCGACTCTTAGATGAGTACAATAATGAATATTATGATGATGATATATATACTATGATTATTACATGATGCTTAATAGATGCTTTATTTTAATTACATGCATATATGAGAAATTATGATGTAATTTCAAAAAAAACTGTTGATTTTGTGGATTAGGGCTTTTAAATAAAGACATGTTGAAATAGATGATTTTATGATAATCAAATACTGATATCTTGTTTTGGTTTTGAGTGTGTATGTGTTGTTGTAGGATGAAGGTGGGGGTCTGGTTGAGGTAGAGAAGGCTAGCTCTCGACTCTGGAGGGTACAAATGGTCTGGTTCACACACACACCACTTAGGAATATAGGATGTTCTATTTTTACTTCATAATTGTTTATCATCTCTCTCTAACTTTTATGTGAAGAATATGAAAATGAATGGATACATGATTTTATTTTCAAATTACCATGTTTTAGATATGATTCATATTTATGTATATGCATAAGGATATTGTGAGGATAGTAAAGTGTTTTTCAAAACTAATTGTTAAATGTTATAAGTTAATTGGAGAAATTACATCTGTGTATGTGTCTTTATTAATGGTAAAACAAAGAAATGAATAGGATGGCATCTACTATCAAAGAAATAAAGGAGAGGAATAAAAATGGTTGGAAGGGGACAGCTGAGGACTGGCTCTTTAAAAGAGACCACATTCTTGTGGAAAAGCGTCGTGAGCTAGAAGAAGGAATGACTTTTTGAATACAAAAAATAAAAAAGAGAAAAGGGGGAAACAATCGTGGGAGGGAAGAGAGAGCGAGAGAGAACTGAGTTGGAGATCAGAAGGGAGGGTGGAGACGACTAGGAGGAAAGGCGCTATCAACTTGAGATATTCTTTGTTTCTAGGTTCTTTCTATGTTGTAATTTATATGTTGTTGAAATAGGGACTACTAGGGATTCATATTGTTAATTTAAGAGTCTCTATACCAATCTTTTATCATTAACGAGATGCATATGTATAACTGTGTGAATGACTAGGGCATTTAGTATTTATGCTGGCTATTTTTTGTTGGTTTTGTTTTGTCTTTTTCTGCTCCATACTTCGTTATGCATGCAACTTTAGGAGCTGAGTCACCTTACCTAATGCGATATAGTTGGAGGCTATCGTTTTACTATATCATGTCATCATTTTACATAGCACGCTACCCTTAGGCTAATACTATAAGGTTACTACCTTTGGGAATTATTTTGTTTACTATTTTCTATTGTTGGGCCGTCACTACTCTTGACCTTGTGGTTGACCTGGCCTATGCGTATATAAAGTTTAAGATAACCTGAATTTCAAGTTGTTACACAACCTTATGTAGTGTCTATCGCCACTTGGTAGCCACTCTTCCTCTTAACCGGGTTTCAGTTGTGATTACAACATCTTCATAGGCCCCTCCGACATGTTTTGGAAGGTCAAGAATGGATTTGTCAACATTGCCTTTATGCAGCGTGAAAACTGCATTGTAGTGGCCTCCTTCAACTATTTACGAAGAGAGTTGTTTAGCCATCCTTATCTTTTACTCATACTTCATTTTCCTTTATTTCTGCAAGTTAAACATTAATAATTAACTTACATTGTTCCAGTGTGATTATACCTTGGTCTTTTACATACCAGAGTAAAGAGAACTTTGAAATGCCTTGTGGTCCTTCGCTAGATTTTGGGAATGTGTTATTAGATTTAGAAATCAGATCTTAATGTTCAATACTGTCCTGAATACCCTGCATTTTTAAATTTTTAATTGAGAAAAAATACCGCAATTATTGGAAACGTCTGGAACTGTATTTGTTCCATTTACTACTTTTTGTGTTTACTTAGTGGTTGATTGTTGTAGAATTTCATGAATTTTGAAGGATGCATTGTGTTATTGAGTTCTGGAGATTTTCCAACGTATGTTTTTTTTTTTCATATTGGGAGTACTGTAGCGATGGATATGCTCCACAGGTTGTGTTATTTTCTGTATTTTTCAATGTGTATCAAAAGTATTATGTAATGAATTGAGTAAGGTTGATATTTCCATTTTCCATTGATGTGGTAAATACAATCATTGGTTTCTATTGCACGTTATAAGATATTCAAGATTTGAAGAATTTTTTATGAGAAAAGAGATGTTAAGAACAACTAAAGAATGTTGGTTGTTTATTATTTAGTGGGGTAATATCTTCCATGTTAGTTGTGTGCTTGTTATGTTTCTTTATGGGTGGGTGCTGAATGTGGAAAACTCAGGGGAGGGAAGAAATGATTATCTATATGTGTACTTATGCCTGCCAGTAGAAACCTGGTGTAACTTGCTTTGGCCAAAGCATATTGCATAATTTTTTCTTTATATGCCGGTTGTTTGATCCATCCCTCTGCCACATCTGTGTTAGTTCTACTATTAGACATAGGTGTTAGTAGTTATGTTCACGGTTGCACTATATCCATCTGATCCTTTAGCGTCGATTTCTAGGCTTCTAGGGAAAGGGTCGGCTTGTTCTTCGTGTCAAGAAGAACCCCAGGGGAGCTAACCATTCTGTGGTTGGGCGGATAAAAGTTCCCAAGCCACACTCCCATCTCGTGATAGAAAATTGATGCATATCAAATGGCTAAGGAGACATGGACATACAGAGCTTAATATCTTTGATACATCTATGTACTGAGATGTGTTGATGTCTCGCGTGCAGGTCGACATCCAAACAACACTATGTATATCACTTAATGAAATAAATTATTCTTTTCTACTTGTACTTGATTGAAGGTTTGACATGATGGTCTACTTTTCCATATTGTAATGGACATAACATTTTATGGTCATGTGATGATCTAGACAAGCAGCTATTAAGATGTCTAAATTGTTTAAATTACTCTTTGATATTTGACTATTTCAACATGTAGGTCGAAACCATGTATTAAAACTCTTTTCATTATAATTATTTGATGGTTGATTAGTCTACATGTATTTTCAACCTTGTTATCTTTCAACTTTCCACAGTTTATGTTTTATATGTGATCTGGCATTTTGTGGAAAATGTGGTCTTTACACCATGTTTTCTCTGCTACTTTTCATAATTTTCCACCTCAATACCCAACAAGCCTTATATATGTATATGTATATCCATATGTATGGTGGTTGTTAATAAATATAAGATTTAGGCGTATTAGATCAAATAGAATAGGTGAGATACAAAATTTCTTATTAAGATACATTCTTAGACAATTTCCTAGATTTAATAAATCATAATAATATTTTTATAAATGTGTAAGCTCATATATCAAGTAATATTGTATTAAATACACCTCTACACCTTTACAATTTGTATACTTTACATACTAGTTAATACATGGTAGTGATCGAGAAACATGATTTTCTAAATAATATATCTCAATTCATAGGCAGAAAGGAGGGACGATAGGAATAGATCATTCTTATTTTGGACAATGGTCTTCTTTGTAGATAGATGCGGTCTAAATAATAGTTCTTTTATAGATCTAAATGATGGCTATTCCAACTATAATTAGATAGTGTTTCCTTATTCTTTTAATATCTTTTACAAACACTTCTTATGCCATTTTCACATGCACATATTTTATATAGTTTAATGAGAATGGAATTCCTACATGATAATATCTTATGTTATGATTCTTAGATCCTTCTTTAATACACATATATCATAAACAATATTTACCACATTGTTTTTATACCATAAAATTTGATACATGGGCAATTTTATTTAATTTATTCCTTGTCATTGCATTAGGGGCAATTATTTGTCTCTTGTTATGCAATTTTTCACTATTATGTCATACGATCTAAACCTTTTGGTCATGTGTGTGTGTGTGTACATCTATGTATGCTTATATATGTAGCTAAGGTGTATATATATATATAAGTATTTATGTATATTAAATATATGTATATATTAGATATATACATGTCTGTGTACATATATATTATATGTATCTTTCTACAAATTTATAATAGTTTCGTGAGTAGAAAATCAGTCACATGTCCATGACTACATTTAGACTCTTTACATACACTTGTGCAATGCAACTCAATCTCATTTGACCCATAATTTTTACATGAATCAATGATCATGTCTATTTTGGGTTCCAATTAGGTAGAAACTAGTTTCCTAATACATTGTAATGTCGAATGCGCTACACCATAACAACCCCTACAAACCCTTCTACAAATTCCAAGCGTCTGCTGAAACTATGGTGTCCTTAGGGAATCATGGCTTCTTTTGATCATGGGGGAAGCCATGGATAAACACCGCATTTCTGGTTAGTAAATACCCCCTTAATGGAGACTGGTTTAGGGTTTGTATTGATCAACAGATTATAGAAATCATTGAAATGTGACAAACCCATAGTTTGCAGATCTTCCTCCCTCTGTTAGATGGAAGATCAAGTCTACGAGAGTGACTATTTAGCATAAATTAAACATATCTTGACAAATGTGGGACTAACTCAACATCAAACTATTGTCAATCTTGGTATCAAATGCTCAGAGAAAATATTTATTTGGGCCACAACGGAAAGTGTATTTATTTTCTTAATTAATCTCTTTTTTGTCTACAATTAACTGCTGCAAGAGCAGTTGCAGCTACAAGTCCAGACATCTACAGGGTGGAGGCATCACCCATCCAAATTTGGAATTGTCTATTTTTTTTACTTTTAATTTTTGTCATAGTATCCTTTGCTTTGTACAGTTTGGGTGTTTCCATATGTATTGCTCTATGTATTCCGGTATTCCTTACTCCCTTTTTTTAGTATCTAGGAAGAGGTTCTAATGTATGTCATCAAGAGAATATGAAGGAAAGGTGACTAAGCTAAGGAATCATTTAAGGAGGAAAACATCCACTTAGAGACATAGGAGGAATCAAAGCCACAATACAAGGAGAATTATTGTAATAGTCAAGAAAAACCCATAAATACTATATTTCTAATCACATATTGATGTCCTAGGAGAATTATCCTAATATTCAAAAAGCACCCACAAATACTATATTTCAATGACCCTAATGATGTATGTTATTGCACAATATCATGTGTATTTATGCTAACCATCTAAGTCTCTCATGTGTTACCTAATATGACTTCTAGTGTGATGTTTATTTTCACACAACCTAGTTTGTTTCTCCAATGAACCGTCTATTTTATAGAACAATAATGGACTTATGAACAAGAAAATGTTGTGAATGCTTGTATTTTTTTTATTTATTGTGTTGCTTGAACTTTTTCAGCATTCTCCACCCTAAAACATTGTCTCATTCTCAAGATGTTCTAGTAAAATCTCCTATACAATTTATGTTCCTCTTAACTGTAATCAAGATGTTCCTTAGGGCCTTGATAGTCAACCACTTGATGAATGGCAGGTTCCTCTTCAAATCTCTGAGGCTTTTCAACATAATTCATTGCCTCCAAATTGAGAAATTCCCTCATCCTTTGTTCAAGGAAAACTTTATCCTGTCTGATCTTATTTTACTTTTCCTTTTCTCTTTGTTGTGTGATGATCACTTTCTCATGGACTCTCCTTTCAAATTCAACAATTTTTTCAGCCATACTATCAGGATATGGAAGAGTGGAATCAGATTCCTAGTCCTCTCTCTCATCAGGAGAACTATAATCTCCATAAGTATCTGATCCCAAATCTATAGCCTCTTCATACTCTGATGCATTTCCTTCATGGATACGCTGAACTGGTCTTTCTTCTCTAGTGTCCTCCCCTTGTCTCTCATCTTGAGGGACACTTATGTTATCCTTTCCTCTTCTTGGGTGATCAGCCTTAGATGTAGTCGGGAAATCATCTCCCAATCTCTCTTCAGGATGTCCCTTTGCTCGAGATCTAGTATTTTTGTAACTCATATTGGGAAAGTATGTGAAAAATTGATGTTTGTTACTCAGCACACATGCATAGAATTTTTAGAGTCACCACCCAAAACAAGTTGGGATCACAACACTTACAAAAATAAATACAATAACAAGGGGTCAAACAATAGTTATGACAATTTACTGCACCAGTTCCACAACAAAGTGGTCATCTTGTTGGTGTTTAAAATTGTTACCCTTTGAAAAGCAACCAATATACCTTAAGACTCATGTTAGGAGTGGTTAGCTCCAAGTATGAAAGCTTTGCAAGGTAATTTTGATGGGACTTTATGACCGGTCTGCCAATAGATGTAAGTTGTCACTGGGTACCAAGCTACTAGCCAACTTCACCTGTAAAGGGGTTCTGAAGAATAAATTCTCCAGGCCTTCAAGCACCTAAGAGTTGGGTCTCGACAGTGGGGAAGCTAAGTTTGGTGTTGTGACTATTTTTTTTGAGGGGGATAGCTGGTTTTTTACTTAGCTTGTCTTCTCCATGGATTTCGGTGAGGTGGGGTTTCCTGCAAGCACTTGGATTATCAAAGAAAATTAAAAAGATATGCCAGGGTTAGAGAGTGTCCATTCTACTTATAGTTATGAAAATACATTTGAAACATCAACCATGCTCTAACGAACTACACTAAATACTAAAAGCATACGGAACCATCAGTTCATACATATTCAATAGCGAGGAGAAAAGAGGGTCGTGAGTAGGGGACATCATAAACATACATCACAAAAGAGTATTAACTCAGAGATTAGAACACTGACAATAGCATTGCAAGAATCCTCACTTCTTCATTAATGGTTTTCCAGCATCACTGGTGTGTACATCCACAGCTCCAAGAGAGCATCTATCTACAAAGAACTACTAAGAACTTATGAGCATTGAGCTATGCAACTCAAAGAAATGAAATGTGGAAATGCTATTACTATGGTCTACAAAATCATCAATTTTTTCGACCCTTGGAATGAGGTTAGACTTATTATTTATACACAAAGATTTCCCTAAAGTTAACCTAATCTAACTTTACACTCAACAATAAAATACAATTTCTGGTGGCCGGTACTACCTGCACCATGCTACAACAACCTCGAGAAGAATAGAGGTCTGACATGTCAGAAGAATAAGACAAGGAAAGAGGTATGGAAGAATCAGCCTTGAGAAGAGAGCTTGAGGAAGAATAGAATAAATTTGATCACCCAGGGCTTGAGGCTACATGCCTCATCAATACAAAAGTGGCTCACTATCTCCAATGCGCCAGGTGTTCAATGTTGGGGCAGCGCCTTGGGAGGACCATCTGTTAGAACCATCCCTCGAGTTGACATGCCTTGCTCAGGTCACCTACTTTTTGGCACCCTTATTAACTGCCTGATAATCACCAGTCGGCTCTAGGGAACCTGGACACAGGTCATCAAAACAATACAAAATTATTGGATCTAGGACTCCAGGATCCAAGAGCTTGCGCTGGAAAAATAAAGAATGTTCAAAATGTACCCTGCTGGTGAAAATCTTCAGCATCTGAAGAACCTTATAGCCCTTTACTGTTCTTAAAGGCATCAAAAATTTGGCCAATTTCATCCTCATCTATGTCCTTAATGTCATTTCAATGGTCACGAGCGGCCTCAAACTTTTCCTCAACTTCTCCAGCTCCATTATGGAATTCATCTACTAGTTTTATAGCATCGTGTGCCCGGATCATCATCTTCGATAATCTTGATAACCTTCCACTATCGAAGTCCCTAGCCAACTGATATAGGGACTCCATGAACTCATCATATTTTTTGAGGACATAATCCTCTGAGGTGCACATTCCAGTGGTGAAGGGGGTCGACTTGAGATACCCTTACCACGAATGCTTTAAACAGGCCCAAAGGATACTAGACTGTAGTTAATTTCTCTCTTAGGACCTTAACCAATTCCTTGCATACCTCGATCTTGAGGCCAAGTCTAGAGTACTAGGCTTGGAGGGATACAAATAATTCCTCCCCCAAAATCCCCACCTCTATGACGGCTTCTTCCCCGACGTTGAAGACCTCATACCTCGTATTTTTCTAAGTTTCCCTCCCATAGGGTAGTGGAGACGCTCACTTGATTTAGGAGATTGTTGATCTGATAGAGATCTGGGAGTGATGCAACCAAAAATTTCCTTATGGCCATTATTTACTTGGTGATCCACCCATCTATGGCCTGGGCCTTCTTTTTCATGGCCCTTAGAGTATCCACATCACCCTGTGCAAGCGGTAATCCAGAGGTAGAAGCTTTCGGGTGGATCTCGGTCAGGGGTTGTGTGAGTTCTATTAGAAATACAAGAAGATTTGCATTGTTTTCCCTTTCCTCCTTCAACTTCTGGGCCTATTTATTATATCGGGCCTCTATTGCCCAGGTTGCCTCTCATAGAAGGTCTAATTCTCCCTTCTTATCTCTCCTCCCTAGAGGCACCTCTATAATTATGTAATCTTTGGCCCTTACCACCGCTGCATCTCTATCTGGGGGAGGTGTTGCAGCTATCTCAACTATACTTCCTTTTGGACCAGTCCAGAGGGTATGGATTGTCCAGGCCTTCTTAGGCTTCTTGACCTCTATGTTTCGGGCCATCATTTCTGCCAAGGAGAGTGAAGCGTTAGTTGTAATCATCGGGACCTTCCTCTTCCTAGATTCCACCAACCATTGGGGCAGCTGGGGTAGCTTTACTGTCAAGGCCTGGGTATTGGGACTCCCTTCAAAGTCCAGTGGTGCATTCCTAGTATTTGCAGTGTCATCAGGCTCTTTTCCTTTTTCATGTTCTTATTCCCTTTCTTGCTCTTCGAAGGCCTCATTATTTTCTTCCCTATTGGCAACCTCTTTCATGATGTCTGAGATTTCTCCTCTCCCAGTATCAGCATCACCTATCTCTTTGGGGATTTCCTCATTCTTCTAAGCATCAGGAAAATTAACATTTGTATCCTCGGGGTTTTTCCCCTCATCTTATTATTGTTTTTCTTCCTCAGCATCATTTTCTAGGACATCTTCCTCTATTGGAACATCTTCCAAAGGTGACGGAGGCATTGGGCCTAGGTTCAACTTTTGGCTACTGTGATCACCTCCTTGAATGTACTCTAGGGCATTTGGTCACCCAGAGTAACCAAAGGTGTTTGGAGTGTGATGAATGGGGGCATGGGTTATCCTGTGGGTCTAGTTTCCCCAGTCATTGGTTGCTTGTCTGTTGTTTTCCCTAGTTCTTTCTCGGCCTCCTAGACCGGTGTTTTCTCCTGCTCAGGCTCCTTTTGTGTTTCTTCCCAGACTTCCTACTCTATGAAAGTTTCTTGCTCTGGGGCTTTCTTTTCAGTGGGGATCTCCTCTTTTTCTTGAGCGACGATCTCTTCCACCGCGTGATCTATATACCCATTTAGGTTCATGAGCTCACCCTTCCCAAAGATATCATCAAAATCATCGTGTGGGGGAGAGGTATCTGAAATATCATCCAGTTTTGGGGAATCTGAATTGACATCTACTATGGGAACATCGGGCATAGAGGGGCCCACGACTATGCTTAGGGTGGGGTTCACCTTCTATTTTTTCTTTCTTTGTAGTGGGGCCTTGGCATCCAGAATATTTGCAGACTCCACCTTAGTGAATGTCTGCCTACTCATTACTGTTGCCAATGACAGGGATCCCATCAAGCGAGCAGATGCCATTAGAGCTGTGAGGAGGCCCTGGGATAGTTGTACACTTATCTTTTGGCTTGGCAGCCTCAACGCCTCCATTTTCTCTTCTATTTTTGCCATTATGGGGAGCGAACCCTTGTGAGGCACTTGGGTCAAGGTATCTTATTTTTCTTTCCCCTTTCTTATGCTGGGTCCCATTTCTCTAGAGGTTGAAGCAAACCTCCAGATAATTGATCCTTTCTAGGTGTTCCTTGGACACACCCGCTCAAAATACTTGTGATTGTTATCTATAATGGAGCGGCATACCCCCTCAATTGTTAAACCTTCTAGGGTGGCCCAATTCACCAGAGGGAGATCTAATTTATCTAATCCCTATTCTTTATACAATGGGTCCTCAAGGGGCCCGTCATCTAAAAAACCCTTCGGGAAAGCCCAAAGGTCAAGGGCTTTCATCAAGCCTTTGGACATTCACAAATGTTGGCAGGCCTGGAGATCAAAATTGTCTTGGCAATCCATGCAAAAATCCTCAATATCTTCTTTGTGAGGCGGGGACGCCCAGAGAAGTGCCAAGGCTATCTTACCCAGCAGATCAAAATTGCTTCTGATATGGTGGAATTCCACCAGTCCTAGACTCTTTAGTTCATTGTCTGCCTCTTTTGTTGTGGCAAGCCTGTAAGAATAGCTCCCACAAGAGATTGGGAATGGGACGTTGGTGACATTCTTCAATGTGAAGAGGGCATGCTGCTCCTAAATTTATCTGCAAAACTCTAGAAGAATAATTCTATCCCAACAATATCAAGGAAGAAGATAGGGTTTCCCAGAGAAGTCGATCACCCAAATACATGTATACTGCTGGAATTGAATGAAGTAATTCCTATAAGTTCTCACCAGGTTCATCGCCTCTTACGATAACCGGTATCTGGAGTCTCGAGTAAGTGTCAAAATTTTTTGGTAAATGAATGCATCATTTACCCTACAAAAATTTGGGAAGCTAAGTTCCCATTGAACCTGGGGATAATGATCCCATGGCGTCAACTAGTCCAGCCCTTTCCCAAGAATGCCCATTGTATACAAACCCTGAAAAGAAGGTCTCTATTGGGCCAGTGCCCATAGCACATAGGATGTCATGTGGAAATTTGAAGTTTGGAGGATGATCTTCATTTATGTGTCCATATGATTGGTGATGATAGCCGCCCAGTTGAATGTCTGACTACGGGTGATGATGCAATATAGAAAGTAATACATCTATGCTGAGAAATCCTGGGCATGGGGCTCTCTAAAGAGTCTGCATAGGAATATAATGCCTGCTTGGATAGGTTCCTTAAAATCCCCATGGGGAATCTCCAGCTTCATCTTTTTATATTCCCTTCTCAGGGACTTTAGCCAGTGGGTGTTGAGATGTTGCCAGGAGAGAAGGGAAGCTTCTTTAAACTCCTTTAATGATGTGGACTTGGGGAGAATAACAAATCCCTTGAATTGGGGGATCCCTAGCCTTGAAGCAAAAGTAACCGTGTCCAGATTGATGCTAGTCGCTGGATAGTGTAGCAGTCGGGGATCAACGAGCAAAACAACCCAATTGGAGGAATTGTAGAGCATTTCTAGTTGGAGTATCAGCTCTGGTGCTTGCATCAAGCAAGGAAAAATTGCAGCTTTAATAATCCTAGAGGAAGCCATGAGTTTTGCCATAATATCTTCGGCAATCCTCTATTGGTATATGGCTTGGACCAAGCCTTTCATTTCAGCCCATAGTCTAGGCTCCATATCTATTAGGTCTTGAAACTTGGAGTCCACTTTTGACCCCACGAGAATACCCTCCTTCAGGTACTTGGAGGTTAGTGTCAACTTGGCCAACATCTTTTTGGCCTTAGTTTTCATAGCTACCTAGGTGGAGGTAGTTGGCAGCTCCGGGCTATCAGGAGGAGTGATCACTTTAGACATTTTGATCAGTCTATCTGCAACCTACAAGACTAGAGAACTCCCAATACATGGTATGATAAAAATAATTTAGGGACTCCAGGGAATTCACTACCATTTTGCACCTGTACAAAAAGTGTTAGTATGCATCAAAATCCCTAAATATTAAAGTTAACCAAGATTGGATTCTGATCAACACCTGGGGACTCTGGGGCATTGTATTAGGTGAAAAAATGGAATGAGGACCCAGGGGCTTCTCAGCACCCAGAGTTTGGAAGAACTAGTTTTTGTCGACGTGACCGGCAGAGAGCCATACTTGGCTGACATGGGTCACCACGTGGCCATGCTACAGGTGGCGTAATGGCATTAATGGAAAAAAGTAGGCTAACATAGGGGAAGTGAATGGAAGATGGGATGGGATTTGAATTCTCACTCCTAGGAAATAAATCTTGCCATCAAGATGACATGACAAAGGAGAGAGAAAGCCGCCATGGCTCGAATAGGTGAGGTACCGAGTTCAAACCGTGGTGAATATCTCTCTGACAAACTTGTTAATATGGTTAAGATGTGATGGAGCACAATGAGCTTGACACAAATAGAAGGATATTGGTGCAAGAGAACCTACTCTAGACTCAACAAATAATGACCTTAAGAATCCTAAACATATCTAGTTTAGTTTAGTTATATCAGTCAGGCACCTAGACACAGTTGTAAGGCCTAGTTCCAGGATTGGCATAACTATAAGCCCTTGGCTAACTATGGTCAAAAGTGGTCAATGGGCCTAAAATCATAGGATTTTAGTAATTTTATTTTTTTTGATGTTTTAGATCCATGTTGGATCACTAGATTAGGCTTAGACCAAGTTTGGTCCCCTAGAGAGAAAAAGTTGCAAAAATGTTGTAAAAGTTGCTTAGCAACTTTGACAACTTCTTGCCAAAAGTTGTAATCAAATCCCCCAATGGTTAGATAGTTTGAAATTCATTTTTAACTAATGGGGGAATCTTTCAATAATCCCTTTCAGATGGGTGGAAGGTAGGATGTGTAATTTGGCATTTTGGATCAATAAAAATAAACCAATTCTCTGCAATTCTCAGGAACAGTGACCTAGTATGGATGGGTACAGACCAGTGTACATGAATCTTTGAGACCAAAAAGGTTTTAATCTAATCTAATTTCCTATTCAATTGGATTCATATTCTAATTCATCTTAGTTTGGGAGATATCAGTGTTTCTTGTGGGCTTGCCTGGATTGTAGGCCTCCAAACAAGATTCTGAGAGGGTTTGATCTTTTGACCCGATTCCACAATGGGAATATGATGCCCCTTGGTAGAATTCAACCTTTTTCTATGTAATTTCAAAATATTCAGGTTAGAGAAGGAGTTCTGTAGGGATTTGGTTTTGCCACAAATCCCTAGGTGTACATCTCTATGTGTGCACCATTCTGTGACTTAGGACAGTCACCATAACTTTTGGTTGGGGATTCACCAAGACCCCTAAACTTGGATTCTGAGTTCTTTTATATGTCCACACATTCTCCCATACTTAGTTTGTGCATTGGCTTAGGAGAAAGATCACTTGTAGTGCATTTGGAGACCTAATTAGGCCTATTAGCCCAATCTAACATTGGAACACCAGTGACTCCTATTTGTCTTCACTCCTTGGTGCTTGGATATGTCTTGTAAAACCTTAAAGGGTATCAGAATCCCTAACCAATTCAATATCTCATTTGGAAGAATTTTGACTTATATTCAAATTTCCTTCTAGGAAGGGCTGCAAGCCAAATCCCTAGGTTTGTGAAGCAACTTAGTGTTATGGGTTTCTTGTAAATGAAAGAACCATTGGAACTAAAGAAATAGGACCTAACTAGGCTAGATCATTGATTGTAGGCCACCCCTGGTCTTATAAGTTGTCTCATGGGGTTTGGTTATCTTTTGGGTTAAGGAGACCCCCTTAGTGACTTCTCAATTGTTGGTGTTTGGGACTTGGCATAGTCTAGTGATTAGGTTTCCTTGGGTGTTTGGGTTGTGATAACCATTTCCCCTAGTCCTTACCATAATTGTGATAAGTATTGGGTACTTGGACCCAATTTGGGTAGTTGAGACATTGAAACTCACCAATTGTCCACTGTTTGAAGGCTTCTGCTTGCCACTTTGCATCAAGTGGTATCAGAGCTATGTCTACTCCTGAAGATGAAGATATCCCTACAAGGGTCAAAAATAGTGAGTTAGCAAAGATGGTGAGAGAGTAAAGTTCTGGAAACATAGCCTTAACCAAGAGGCTTCAAGAACTTGAGAAGAAGCTTGACAAGAACAAAGAAGATGTGTCTGAGAATGAAGAGGAGAGTGAAGAAGAGGAGGATGACTCTGATAAACACATCCCTGTAGACCAAAGGCCCTTCATAGATGCCTTAAAGTCCATGGGGAGGTGAAAAATGGAGGAAAAGATAGATTTGTTGGTCTTCAATGGAAAGATGAATGCAGACTTAGCCTTGGATTGGATAGAGGCTTTAACAACATTCTTTGAATGTGAGCACATCCCTGAAAAGAAGAGGGTAAAGGTGGCAAGATCCAAGTTAAAGGGAGCAGCCCTAACTTGGTGGAACTTCATCCAAACAAAGAGGGTGAAGAATGGAAAGAGCATGATCAATTCATGGAATAGGATGATAGCCCTGATCAAAGAGACATATGTATAGGAGGACTATGGGATACAACTCCATAGGAGGAAGCAAAGTTTGAAACAAAAGGACATGGATGTAGGCTCATACACTGAGGAGTTCTTAAAACTATGTATAAAGACCAATGTGGTAGAAGATGAGGAAGAAAAACTAGCAAGATACATGAATGGATTGAAGGTATCCATTCAAGAAGAACTAAGCCTACACTACCCTACCACACTCAATAAGTGCTATCAAATGACACTTAAGGTAGTGGAGAAATGGAAAAGAAAATAGGATTTTGGAAAATGGAAGAGTAATGATAATGGGAAGAACTTTAGAGGAAAATGAAACTATTGGAACAAGGGACAAAATAGTGGCAACAGCAGTAGGACCCCTGACCAAGGAAACAAAAAAAATAGTGACTCCAATTCCAGAGGAAACTATAGAGGAAGGAGGCCCTTCAATAGGGGAAGGACAAATTTAGGAAGAGGTAATGGACCATTGAAATGTTTCTATTACAACCAAATGGGACATCATGTAGGAAGATGCCCTTAGAAGAGGAACAGCAATAACCAAGGTGAGAGGAGAGCACAACTTGTCCAGGAAGATAAACAAGAAGACAATGTTGATGCTAGAGACTTGGAACCAGAGGAAGGAGTATGTTTGATGATGAGGTGGGTCTTCCTTCAAGTGCTACAAACCCAAGAACCTCCACAAAGGAAGAATCTCTTCAGGACAAAGATCAAATGTCATGGAAAGGTATGCAATCTACTAATAGATTCTGGTTCAACTGAAAATCTTGTATCTTGTGAAATGGTTCAAAAGTTAAAACTCACTAAGAAGCCACACCCTTGCCCCTATCATGTTTCATGGTTAACAAAAGGCCAACAAACTCTAGTAACAAAGCAAGCATGGATAGAGTTCTCAATTGCAGATTTTAGGGACAAAGTTTGTTGTGATGTGGTTGAGATGGATGCCTCGCACATCCTTCTAGGCGGGCCCTGGCAATTTGATGTAGATGCCATACACCATTGTAGGAAGAACACCTACTCCATCACTAAAGATGGGAAGACCTGTACCATGAAGCCCCTTTCGGATAACAAATTTGAAAAAGAACCCACTATGATTATCATGGGAGAAAAAGAGATGTTGAAAACCTTGAAGGAACCTGATATTGAACCCTTTGTCTTAATCTCAAAGCCCAAGGATAACATCAGGTCTGACCAAAAATAGCCTATGCCAAAGGAAGACATGGAACTACTACAAAAGTATAAAGATGCCATTGCTAGTGACCTGCCCACTAGCCTCCCTCCCATTAGAGACATCAGTCATCAAATTGACCTCATACATGGTGCATCCCTGCCTAATAAGGCACCATACAAAATGACACCCCTGCAGCATGTAGAGATTGCAAAATAGGTCACTGAATTGTTGGAAAGAGGACTCATCCAAAAGAGTCTCAATCCATGTGTAGTGCCATCAGTCTTGGACCCTAAAAAGGATGGAAAATGGAGGTTATGCATGGACATCAGGGCCCTAAACAAGATCACAATAAGGTATAGGTTCCCCATGCCAAGGATTGACGACGTATTGGATCAACTAGGAGATGCTTGCTACTTCACCAAGATAGAATTAAAATTTGGATACCATCAAATCAGAATCAAACCGAGAGATGAATGGAAAATAGCATTCAAGACTACTGAAGGGTTGTTTGAATGGTTAGTAATTCCCTTTGGCTTAAGCAATGCCCCTAGAACTTTTATGAGGCTTATGAATGAGATATTCATTGATTTTATTGGCAATTTTTTTGTTATTTACCTTGATGACATACTAATATTTAGTCATAGCAAGGAAGACCATCTTGGTCATGTGGAACAGGTACTAAGAAGACTCCATCAGCACAAGTTGGTAATCAACTTGGAAAAATGCATGTTTATGAGGAAGGAACTTGTGTTCCTAGGATTTTTGATCTCACAAGGTACCCTCAAGATGGACCCTGAGAAGGTAGAAGCAATCATTAATTCACCTCCACCAAAGAACCAAGGTGATGTAAGAAGCTTCCATGGACTTGCAACTTTCTATAGGAAGTTTATCAAAAATTTCAGTCATGTGTGTGCACCAATGCTTGAAACTATTAAAGGTGGAAAGAAGACTAAGTGTGTGTGGACAAAGGAAGCCAATGATTCATTCCAATACTTGAAGAATAGAGTTTCCCAATATCCTATCTTGGTCCTCCCTGATTTTAACAAAGTCTTCACTGTGGAGACAGATGCAAGCAATTTGGCCATAGGTGTAGTCCTAAGCCAAGAAGGCAAAGTAGTTGCTTTCTTCTCAGAGACACTGAATGAGGCTAAAAGAAATTACTCTACATATGACCTAGAGCTCTATGCCATGGTCCAATCCCTCAAAAAATGGAGGCACTATTTGATCCTAGAAGAGTTTGTAGTATACACTGACAACCATGCATTAAGCTTCCTCAATTCACAAGAAAAACTCTTTGTCACACACCTGAAATGGGTAGAGTAGTTGCAAGCCTATACATTCAACATAAAGCATAAAAAGGGTGCAGCAAACAAAGTTGTTGATGCCCTTAGTAGGAGGATTGGTCTGATTGAAGAAGTTCAATTACAAAGTGTGGGAATTGAGACCCTCAAACACTTGTACCCAGATGACCCTAATTTTGCAGAGATATATCATATTTGTACAAAGATGGTTGGCAGACATCACACTGACTTTTCTGAATATCTGATTCAAAATGGACTCCTATTCAAGGGAGCACAACTATGTATACCAAAGTTCTCAATGAGGATAAACATAATAAGAGAGAAGCAGTGTGGTGGCCTAGGAGGTCACTTTGGCATTGATAAGACAACATACATGGTGAAGAGGAGCTATTTTTGGCCTAAGTTGAACAATGATGTCAAGAATTTTATAGAGACTTGCACAATCTACCAGCAAGCTAAAGGAATTACCACAAATCAAGGGCTCTACCAACCCTTACCAATACCTTCAAGACCTTGGGAGTCCATCTCAATGGATTTTGTAATGGGACTGCCTAAGACCAAACAAGGATTTGATAGTGTTTTTGTCATAGTGGATAGGTTCGGCAAAATGGTCCATTTTCTACCTTGCAAAAGCACAAATGATGCATCTCACATAGCCAATATCTTCTTTAAAGAACTAGTAAGAATTCATGGTTTGCCTTAGATAATTGTATCTGATAGGGATGTAAAGTTCCAAGGAAATTTTTGGAGAACACTCTTCAAGAAGTTGGGAACAAACCTCACCTATAGCTCTACCTATCACCCATAAACAGATGGGTAGACTGAGGTAGTAAATAGATCCCTAGGCAATCTCCTAAGATGCCTAACCAAACAATATTCTCAAACTTGGGATATACTCCTACCACAGGCTGAGTTTTCATTTAATGACTCCTTGAATAGGTCTACTGGAAAAACTCCATTCCAAGCAGTATATGGTCTTCACCCCAAGGGACCATTAGACCTAATTGAACTACCATCTGACTTCAAACTCAGTGCACAAGGCAAGGAACTGCCAGAGCTCATCACGAAAGTGTAGCAGGAGGTAAAAGAAGCATTACAAAGGTAAAGTTTGAAGTATAAGGAAAGTGCTGATAAAAGAAGAAGAGAGGTCCATTTCAAAGTGGGAGACAAGGTTTGGGCATTCCTAAGGAAACAGAGACTACCTAAGGGTAGATACTCTAAACTACAAATGAAGAAAGTAGGTCCCTGCAACATACTTCATAAAATAGATGAGAATGCCTATGAAATATCTCTTCCTCCAGCCTTGCAAATCTTTCCAATATTCAATGTGGCAGACCTCACACCATACAAAGCTACAGCAGGTTCAATGAATGAGAAAAGTGAGGACACAAACATCAAAGATGGAGACTATGTCACAAATCTTCCCCAAAGAAAACCAGTGGAGTTAGAAGAAATTTTGGACACAAAGTTATTAAGGTAGACCAGAACTAAGAAGTACATCTAGTACTCAGTCAAATGGAAGGGACTCCCCAACATAGATGCTACATAGCTGACCGAAGATCAAATCAAACAACATGGGACTTCAGTGGAGCAGTTATCCTCAAGTAGGAACTTGAGTTTTAAAACTCAAGGGGAGTATGGTGCAGTAGCACCTACTCTAGACTCAACAAACAATGACCTTAAGAATCCTAAACATATCTAGTTTAGTTTAGTTATATCAGTCAAGCACCTAGACCAAGTTGTAAGGCCTAGTTCCAGGATTGGCACAACTATAAGCCCCTGGCTAACTATGGTCAAAATTGGTCAATGTACCTAAAATAATAGGATTTTAGTAATTTTCATGTTTTTGATGTTTTAGATCCATGTTGGATCACTAGATTAGGCTTAGACCAAGTTTGGTCCCCTAGAGAGAAAAAGTTGCAAAAATGTTGTAAAAGTTGCTTAGCAACTTTGACAACTTCTTGCCAAAAGTTGTAATCAAAGCCCCCAACAGTCAGATAGTTTTAAATTTGGTTGTAACTTATGGGGGAAGCCTTCAATAATCCCTTTCAGGTGGGTGGAAGGTAGGATGTGTAATTTGGCATTTTGGATCAATAAAAATAAACCAATTCTCTGCAATTCTCAGGAACAGTGACCTATTACGGATGGGGACAGACCAGTGTACATGAATCTTTGAGAAGAAAAAGGTGTTAATCCAATATAATTTCCTCTGCAATTGGATTCATGTTCTGATTCATCTTAGTTTGGGAGATATTAGTGTTTCTTGTGGGCTTGCCTGGATTATAGGCCTCCAAACAGGATTCTGAGAGGGTTTGATCTTCTGACCTGATTCCACCATGGGAATCTGATGCCCCTTGGTGGAGTTCAACCTTTGTCTATGTACTTTCAAAATATGCAGGTTAGAGGTGGAGTTTTGTAGGGAGTTGGTTTTTCCACAAAGCCCTAGGTGTACATCTCTATGTGTGCACCATTCTATGACTTAGGATAGTCACCATAACTTTTGGCTGGGGATTCACCAAGACCCCTAAACTTGGATTCTGAGTTCTTTTATATGTCCACACATTCCCCCATACTTATTTTGTGCATTGGCTTAGGAGAAAGAGCACTTGTAGTGCATTTGGAGACATAATTAGGCTTATTAGCCTGGTCTAACATTGGAACACTAGTGACTCCTGTTTGTCTTCACTCCTTGGTGCTTGGATATGTCTTGTAAAACCTTAAAGGGTATCAGAATCCCTGACCAATTCAATATCTCATTTGGAAGCATTTTGACTTATATTCAAATTTCCTTCTAGGAAGGGCTACAAGCCAAATCCTTAGGTTTGTGAAGCAACTTAGTGTTATGGGTTGCTTGTAAATGAAAGAACCATTGGAACTAAAGAAGTAGGACCTAAATAGGCTAGATCAGTGATTATAGGCCACCCCTAGTCTTATAATTTGTCTCATGGGGTTTGGTTATCTTTTGGGTTAAGGAGACCCCCTTAGTGACTTCTCAATTGTTGGTGTTTGGGACTTGGCATAGTTTAGTGATTAGGTTGCCTTGCATGTTTGGGTTGTGATAACCATTTCCCCTAGTCCTTACCATACTTGTGATAAGTATTGGACACTTGGACCCCATTTGGGTAGTTGAGACATTGAAACTCACCAATTGTCCACTGTTTGAAGGCTTCCGCTTGCCACTTTGCATCAGATATACATGGGAAATACACCAGATATAGAGGGCCAAAATTCTACGAGGGCCAAAGCACAACTCGCAGGCTAACCGCAAAAACAAACATATATACAACTATAAAAAGGAAATTACACAATGTACAAAATATACATTATCATTTACACCTAAACTACAAAATATACAAAGTATTTTCATTCAAACTACAACCGCACAGAGGGTGGACAACCCTCTAGCAGAGCCAATCTACCAACGGGAGGTGACAGAAAAGTCAACACAAAGACACGGAAAAATGAAAATGAAATAGGACAAAAAAATATGAGACAGAAGCAAGAATAGAAAACCAGAAATGAGAGAGGAGAGAGTCAAAGGCCTACCTAGAAACATGGGGAATACAAAAAAGATGATCATGGGAGGCGCTCTACAACAAGTTAACCTTTGAGTAACCACAAATGAGCACTGCAAATCACTATTTAATCAATCACTAAGCATGGGGAGAAAAATGTCATTTTAAATCACCTTAATCACCTTTGAATCGCTCTAATTGCTCTGAGTGTTTGATCGCGGTAAATGTGAAAGTGACTGCTAACTTCTATTTATACCCTTAGGGTAAAAAATGTGTTGCTTTCTTTCCACAAACTCTGGAACAAGAAAACCTCCCGACTCTGGGCCCGAGGATTCCATGCAGCCATATCTTCTCATAAAAGAGGACATGATGGCAGAGAAAATAAGACAAGAAGCAAAAGGAAAACAACCCCTATGGAAGAAAACCCTGGAGGGAAACAAAGGAAACAAAAACAAACAAAGGAAAAAGCAAAAGCAAAAAAGGGGGACCCAACATTTTTCCTACAAGTGTAGGGATGGGTATGCAGGGCATAAAAAATGGTGACCATCTGGGATGAATTCCTTAGCGCATTTGAGAACTTTAGAATCTCTAGTTAGCAAAATCAGAATTAATCTTTACCTGGGGCATTCTTCTTGTAAGGTGCGAGGTGTCTGAGAAAATTAGACTCATCATTGATTCAATCTTTCAGTCCTTGGTCAGTTGTGAAGTGTGTGCTTTGAAATAAAACCAAGCTGATGACCTCTGAGAGAATCAGAGAGGAGGCACTGAGTATATCAAGCCAAATTCATCATATCTTGCACGCTTCTCCCAGGTACCAGAATTCTCTATTCTTAAATTTTTTTCTTTTTTCTTTTCTGGATGGGAAGGCGGTACTTCTTTCACTGTGAACCTTAAGCTTAGCTAATTTTAATGGCTATACTTATTTCACCTTGCCATCCATCTTTAAATTTCTGAATAGGAGAGAATGTTCTAGATCCAGGATATTTTAATGGTTTTTAGACTTGGTCAACAACCAGTGCAATCGATTTTCCCTCAAGGAGTCTGATTACTTGCTTCTTAAATTTTCTATTAACCAATATCTAGATTGTCGAGATGTGAATCTAATGAAGATTGCCCATAACCTTTTTTCCATTCTTACAAAATAACTCTAGAGCGCAGACAAATTCCACCATGCTAACAAAAGATTCCAAATTCACCAGAATGCACAAGGTACCATTCCAAAGACTAGATGTTATGCAAAGCATACCTATCTACAAAGAGAAGACAATATGCTGGGAACTATTTACAAGGCAAAGGCACTCCAAATGGAGCACCGAGAAAGAATATTTATAGCCAAGAACTTTACATATAGTACAACTTTGGACAAATTCATCACCTACCTCATTCAAAGTAGTGCTTGAGAAACTTCCCATTGATAGGAAATGGGATGGCTTCTCTGATCATGGTATGAGTTGATAAGTATTTGCCCCGTAGATCTCAGATATCAGATATGGTCCAAGCCAAAGTTGTTGAAACTTAGTGTGCTTTCCCTTCTCTTCCCGGGCCTTGTCCCACAAGAGGACTAGGTCCAAAATTTGAAATGCCTTATCCTGGGCTCTTTGGTCAAACCATCTTTTTACCACTTCTTTATGATGTGCAAAGTGTTCAAAGGCTATGTCACTTTGTTCCTCCATTCGCACCAGGTTTAGAAGCCGAACCTCCACAACATTGTCATGGTTTCTAAATTCCTGCATAAATTGTAAGACTGGGATTTGTAAGTTGATGGGGAATACTGGATTTTGGCCATCAACCAGATGAAATGGGGATATCCCCAGGGCTACCTTAATTCTGATGTGATCTTCACAGAGGGAAAACTTGAGTTTTTGGTGTCAGTCCCGGGGATTTTGTTCTAATAGATGTTTGATCACCTCAAGTAGATTTTTATTGGTAGATGCAGCCACACCATTACCCTGGGGGTAATAGTTGCTAGAGAACTTTAGAGTGATATTTTTTTTATAGGTCCATTCAAGTAGTTGCACTAAATAAAATGCTAGACCATTGTCAAACACTATAGCGAATGGAATCCTGACATGGGTGACTATGTTTTCTTCCAGGAATTTAATAACTACATCTATCATGTTGTTTTTGTAAGGGATCGCTTTAGACCACTGGGTGTAGTAATCGGTAGCAGTCAGAATGTACCAGTGGTTGAATGTACTAATGGTTAGTAGATTAGTTGGAGTTGATTTCTGCAATAAAATCAAATGCCCATTTGGAGAAGGGTCTAGATTCAAAGACTGATTGCAAAGGCATGGTCGGGTTTCACTCATGATGTGCCACTGTTTGACAAGTCTGGCACCTCCTAACATGATAATAGACATCTTTAAAGATACAGGGCCAATAGTATCCTGCCTGAAGGATCTGATGGGTAGTGACATTAGCTGAGCCATGCCCAGTTCCAAACTGCCTATGAAATTCTTCAATTATTTTTGCAGCTTGGTCCCTATCTATGCACCAGAGGTATATCCCTTCATAATTCCTGTCAAAAAGTGTTCCTTTTTTTATCATGAAGTGCACGCTTCTCAGCTACAGGGCATGATGTTTGTTTGGGTAAATCCCCTCTAGGCATCTTTTATTCACTAATAATTATACCAGGTTGGTATACTATGAATCTTGAGTGATGGACTCCACTGTGTAAGTTTGGCATTCGATGTTGGGAGTTCCTTCTACCTTCGCTCTACATAGTCCCTGACCTTGGACTATCTTCATGGGTTACATTTCTAGATTGTATTCTTGGAGGATGACCATCCATTTCCCTCATCATTCACCCAACTCACTCTGTAGGAGAAGAGACTTAACGGCCTAGTCTGGGATGATAGCATGCACCTTGCTCCAAAGAATGTAATGCCAGAATTTCTTCACAACGTGGACGAGAGTAAAGGCCTACTTTTCCAAAGATAAATACTGGACTTTGGCATTCTTAAAATGGGAGCTCATGAAATCTATTGGTCATTCTTCCCCTTTGACTTTCTAGGTCAAAACTATCGCGGCAGAATGTGGTGAAGCAAAGGAGCATATGTAGAATGGGAGGGAATAGTCCAGACTAGCCAAGACTTGTGCCTCCATAATGGTTTTCTTAATCTGGGTGAATGCCCACTTTTCTTTTGGACTCCACTCAATATTCATGTCTTTCTTCATCATATCATTGAGTGCCTTTACTATCTCGGTGAATCTAGTGATGAACCGTCAGAAAAATTTTATCTTTCCAAAGAAAGACCTCATTTCTTTCTTGATGCCGGGCATCTATAGATTTAGTACTGCTTCAACTCTTTCAGGGTTAATGGATATACCCTTCTTAGAGATGATATGCCCAAGAAGCTTCCCTTCAGCTACCCTAAATATACATTTCTTAGGGTTGAGTGAAATCCCACACTAGTGACATCTCTCACAAATTTGGCCAAGGTGGGCGGAATGATCATGCTTGTCTCGAGAAAAGACAGTCAAATAATCCATGTAGGTGGTTATACACCAGTTTACTAGGCCTTTGAACACAATAACCAAAGCCTTTTGAAACCTTTCCCCTATGCTAATAAGGCCAAAGGGAATCCTCCAATATGAAAATGTTCCCCACTTGCTAGTGAATTCTATTTCATCTTTATCTTCGTGCTTAACCATGACCTGGTTATACTCGGAGTACCCATCCAGGAAGGACATCATTTGAGATCCATTCATGATTTGTAACACCTCATCCAACAAGGGGAGAAGGTGATTATCCTTCTTGGATGCCTTTTTTAAATTTTAAAGATCCACATAGAGGTGGATTTTGCCACTTTTCTTTCTCATAGGGACAAGATTAGCAACCCAAGTTGTCTGCCAGATCGGAAAGATAATCCGGTCTGACAACATTTTTTGAACCTTCTGGTGAATTAGAGGCTCTATCAATGGGTTTACCAGTCTTTTCTTTTTCTAGAAGGGTTTAGCATCAGGTTTCATTGGGATGGTATGGGTCATGATGGATGTGTCATAGGTTTTTAGATCCTTATACCCCCCATGAAATTACATCAATTTATTCTCAGAGAACCACAAGAATCTTCTCCTTCTCCTCTAGGGAGCAGGAGGTGCTAATGTGTAATAATTTTTCTTCACCAGCCTTGCCAATGTTGACTTTCTCAAATTTCCCTCCTTTTGAGGAGGATGATATATTTTCCCAGCCCTGGGGGTACAAGTCAAAGATGCATTCTTGCACTACCATCCCCTTAGGGAAGGTGTTCGTTGGTAAGTCAATGATCCCATCATCTTCATCACCCTGTCCGGTATCATCGTGATCTCCCTCTTCCACTATCTAATCCTCAAAGACACCAACATTGGCCATGAAGGCCATAATATGTTGTTCATCCTCAAAGACCTAAAAATGGGTGACATTGTTTGTGATGGATGGGGTGGGGACCATCTCAACAGAGAATTTTTGGAGTCGGGAGCCACTCATTGGCTCAAGGGTGCTAGCAAATACGGTAAGGGCATCTGGAACATAGTTTCTTTTCTAGGGAATGAGTTCAATGTCGAAGGCATCAAAATCTTTGATGAGGCTCCATGCCCGGTTGTGATATGCGGCCATCCTTTTATCATGACAAGTGTATTGGCTCCGTACCTACTTAACGATCAACTTTGAATCACCCAGCACCTAGAGGTGGGTGATTCCTTTTCCTAATGAAAATAGGAGTCCAAGGACCAAGGCCTTGTACTCTGTGACATTGTTCATGTAGTTGAACTACATCCTATAAGATGTGAGGAAGGATTTTCCCCGTGGGTTGATCAATTACACTCCGGCCCCACAGCCTTGTTTAGACCGGGACCCATCAAACTTCAAGGTCCACAAGTCATTGTTCATTATCTGGGGTTGGGAAGGAAAAGTGGAATTTGGATTGATTTTGAGAAAGTTGGGAGGAGTTTCCTCTGGCTCTAATGGTGCATGGGTGAGGTTATCCTCTGGGGAAGCCTCTTGTTTATTTTTCTTGACAACTGGCACCATGGGGGTGTTACTAGATGGATCACTGGGTCCAGGCACATGGGCTTTATGTTTTCTCTCCTAGAGGGCATGAATGTGTCAGGTAGCAGTAGTGAGGCAAGGCTCACACTCTATTTTGGAATGTTTTTGATAATGCACCCAGCACCAGGTGCCTGACAAGAGTGTAGCGGGAGCTTCTACGTTACCTTGTGATTTTACCTTACCCCTTAGTTTTTCATCCACGTCTTGAATTCTTTGAGAGACTATGGGATCCTTTTTGGGGGTGAAATAAAATGTTAAGATCTCTAGGGGTCAGTACACTCTAGGGGAAGTCTCAAAGAAAAGGACTTTGTTTACCCTCCCAACTTTGGTGAGGGCCTGCTTCATCCTGGGCTCACTTTCTACCTAGATTTGGTTAGATTCCCCTTCCCAGGGGAGTGACAAGTGGGAAAATTTAGTGGAGAGATACCCATTAAGGGCCTTAGACCAATTCTGACTTAACAACATCCCATAGGTCTATAGGATGTCCACCACTTGTATGTCTATTATACTTGTAATCTGGGGATCTTGGATGAGCTGAATCTGAATGTTCTTTAACTTACCTACCATTTTTACAACGGTTTTGTCCAGCTAGACTACTTCACCTTTGGATGGAGTGGGATGGAGTATGAGCTTCTATCATATGGATAAGGGCATGATGTTTCCCGAAGCACCGAAATCCACCAAGCAATTATGTAGGTTCTTCCCTTGTATGTTTAAGCCTAGTAGGAAGGGACGATCCTCGGTCTTACCCCAGAAGACAGTCGTATTGGCATCGTCAAAAGGGACAGTCTTAGGTGGGTGACTGATGGCTTCCAAATTTCCCAAGAGCTTCAGAAGAGATGTCCTCTACTCAGGATAGTTCAAAAAAACCTCCATCAAAGTCATGGAGGTGGTGATTCTTTCCAACGCCTTTTTAGTGTCAAACATCCCCTCGAGAATTGTTGTCTTCTCTCAGCTAGATCCTTAGCTTGGTTAGAGCCAGGCCCTTTAGGTGGGAAGGAGCGATCAATCATGTTGTCTTGGGGGAAGGGTATGTTTGGGAGGTGTAGGCATGTAAACTAGTCCTTTACCAACTTGACTCTAAGTGTTGTAAGGAGTATGTAGGTTGGTAAAGGCATTGGCCTCAAAGGCCAGAATATATTCATCAAAGAAAACCTACAATTCAGGTTCTTCTTTGTCTTCCTTGTCTATCCCAAAGAAGATGGTCTTATAGGTGAAGGCACCGTGAGTGAGCTCTTGTATAGGCATTTTTGGGGGAGTAGAATCGATGGGTTATTGTCTGTCCAACTGGGAGATCATGATGACCTTCTCCAGTGTGGAAAATTTCACCTTAGAATATGAGTCGGTGTCATGCAATCTACACCAGTTGGTCAGGGGGTGGATCTCTACAAGCTGCACAGAATGACTTGGTCCAGCACTGCCCTAAGTGGTGTTTTGGTTTAGAGGAGGACCTCCAGTCTTTGCATTGTTGTTCCATTGTTGTTGGTTGGGTCGAGGCCCATTGTTGTAGTTCCTTCCTCTTGCATTGGTATTTCATTAGCCAGAGAAGATATTCCCTCTCTAGGAATTGGGGTTGTGGGGTGCGAAAGACCCCACCTTCAGCTGTCCCATGTCCACAGTCAGCGAGGACAACAATCGACGGAGGGATTAAACCTCGGCAGATAGCTGTGTGTTCACATCATAATGTGACGACTGTTGTGGTTGGTTCCTAGGGAAGGTGGTAGAAGCTGCCAAAGTCGAGTGTAGAAATCCTCCAGCCGCGGACAAATTGAAGAAAGGCACTCCAAAGGGTTGTGTTGGTGGTTGTTGCATTTGTTGCGATTGGTTCTAGGGAATGAATTTCAGACCTGATGTTGTATGGACTTGCGATGGGTATACTACCGGGCTTGCTAGTCTATTGGCGGTGGTGGTGGTGTACCCATTTGTAGGGTACCCATTGCATGATTGGGGTTGTATCCCCTGGCGTAAGAAGTTTCATCAGGTATCATGTTGAAAGGCATGCTCTTCCCAATCCCATCAAGAGCCTTGTTCAGACCGTAGGACAACTCCAAGTTTAGCTTGTAAACCTTCGCTAGAGTATCCCAGTCATTGGGGGCGGTGGTTCTCAAAAGGAGAGTGGCAACAATAGGGTCCATGGTGTTCAGGTATGTCTGGATGGTCACATCCGGAGATGAGATGAAGGAACCTGTGCACTACTTCAAGGTGCGTTGGAACTGATGATTGAATCCTGCAAGGGGTTCATTTGGTTCCTTCCTAATGGAGATAAACTGGCTATGGGACCACGTCGGGTCTATGTGTATGATAAAGGCCACCAAGAAAATATCCTCCATATCCTACCAACTGTTAATGGAGTTGGCCAGCAAGTTGAGGTACCAGTTTAGCTTGTTCTGTCTTAAGGATAGAGGGAAAATCCAGGGCACAACATCTTGATGTTGGATCTGGTGTTAGTTCATGGCATCCTTGTATGCCTCTAGGTTCTCTTCTACGGTTCGTGAGCCTAAGTGCTCATATTAGGGGAAGATCTTCTCTGGATGTGAAGGAAGATCATTGGTTGCACCAGGGAACTGTCCCATCAGGGACCCAGTATTACCGAAATACGTGGCCATCAGGGGAGTTGGATTTTTCTAGATTAAGTGTTGGTCCCTGAGGTTATCTAAGGGGCTTGGGTATTCTAAGACATAGTAGATCCCCAGATAAGGTTGGCTGGTTTCTTGGTTTGCAAAGTCTGCTTCTTTTGAGTAGGAGGCTTGAGTTTGACAAACCTTCTAGGATTGGTGGCTAATCTAAGGACTCTTTCAAATCGTGCGGGTGAAAATGATCCAATCCCACTAAAGTTATGATTCCTAAAAATATAGCTTGGGGAACCCTCAGGCGGTGTAAATTCAAAATCTTCCAAAGGTGGCAAGCTCATGCCCTCCTTCTAGCGCTAGTTTTTGTTGACGAGACTTTGTGACCAGTCTGCCAACAGAGGTAATTTGTTAGCAAGTACTGGGGTATAGGCCAACTTCTCCTGTAAAGGGATTCTAGAGAATAAATTCTTCAGGCCTTCAAGCACCTGAAAGTTAGATCTCGATAGTGTGAGAGCTATGTTGGGTGTTGTGACTATTTTGTTTAAAGGGGGATAGCTAGGTTTTTTTTTAGCTTGTCTTTTCCCAGGATTTTGGTCAGGTGGGGTTTCCTACAAGAACTTGGATTATCAAAGAAACTTCAAAAGATATGCCATGGTTTGAGAGTATCCATTCTACTTATAGTTATGCAAATATATTTAAAATAGCAACCATGCTCTAAAAAATTACACTAAATACCGAATGCATACGGAACCATCAGTTCATACATATTTAATAGCTAGGGGAAAACAAGGTCATTAATCTACTTAAGACATTAGAGCAAGGGACATCAGAAACATACAGCACAAAAGAGTATTAACTCAAAGATCAGAACACTGACAACAACATTGCAATAATCCTTCCTTCTTCATTAATGGTTTTCCAGCATCACTGGTGTGTACATCCATAGCTCCAAGAGAGCATCTATCTACTAAGAACTACTAAGAACTGATGAGCATGGAGCTCTGCAACTTAAATAAATGAAATGTTAAAATGCTATTACTATGGACTGCAAAATCATGAATTTTGCCGACACTTGGAATAAGGTCAGACTTATTATTTATACACAAAGATTTCCCTAAATTTAACCTAATCTAAAATTACACTCAATAATAAAATACAATTTTTGGTGGCTGGTACTACCTACACCACACTACAACAACCTTGAGAAGAACAGAGGTCTGACGTGTCAAAAGAATAAGACAAGGAAAGAGCTATGGACTTATATAGGGACTCGATGAACTCATCATATTTGTTGAGGATATAATCCTTTGGGTTGCATTTTCTGGTGGTGAAGGGGGTCAACTTGAGATACCCTTACCATGAATGCTTTAAACATGCCCAAGGGATACTGGGTCACAGTTAATTTCTCTCTTAGGAACTTAACCAGTTCCTTGCATACCTTGATCTTGAGGCCAAGTCTGGAGTATTGGGCCTGGAAGGATATAAATGATTCCTCCCCCAAAATCCCCACCTCTATGATGGCTTCTTCCTTGGCATTGAAGACCTCATCCAACCCGACCTTCCATCCCTCATATTTTTCTAAGTCTCCCTCCCATAGGGTAGTGGAGACGCTCACCTGATTTAGGAGATTATTGATTTGATAGAGATCTGGGAGCAATGCAACCAAAAATTTCCTTACGGTCGTTATTTTCTTGGTGATCCACTTGTCTATGGCTTGCGCCTTCTTTTTCATGGCCCTTAGAGTATACAAATCACCCTGTGAAAGTGGTAGTCCAGACGTAGAAGCTTCCGGGTGGATCTCGGGTAGGGGCTGTGTGAGTTCTGTCAGAAGTTTAAGGAGATTTACATTGTTTTCCCTTTCCTCCTTCAACTTTTGGCCCTATTTTTTATACCAGGCCTCTATTACCCAGGTTGCCTCTTGTAGAAATTCCAAGTCTCCCTACTTATCCCTCTATCTCGGGGAGGTGTTGCAATTGTCGCAACTATACTTCCTTCTGGACCAGTCTAGAGGGTATGGACTATCCGAGCCTTCTTAGGCTTCTTGACCTCTGCATTTTGGGCCATCATTTCTACCAAGTAGAGTAGAGAACCTGTTGTAACTGCTAGGACCTTCCTCTTCCTAGATTCCACCAACCATTGGGGTGGCTAGGGAAAATTTGTTGTCAAGGGCTGGGTATTGGGACTCCCTTTGGAGTTCGGTGGTGCATTCCTGATATTTGCAGTGTCATCAGGTTCTTTTCCTTTTTCCTATTCCTATTCCCTTTCTTTCTCTCCAGAGGCCTTAGTATTTTCTACCCTATTGGCATCCTCTTTCGTGATGTCCAAGATTTCTCCTCTGCCAGTATCAACATCACCTGTGTCTTCAAGGATTTCTCTGTCCTTCTCAACATCAGGTGAATTAACATTTGTATCCTCGAGATTTTTCCCCTCATCTTGCTGCTGTTTTTCTTCATCAGCATCATTCGCTAGGATATCTTCCACTATTGGAACATCTTCTGGAGGCCGGCGGAGGCATTAGGCCTAGGTTCAGCATTTGGGCTACTGTGATCACCTCCCCAAATGTACTCTGGGACATTTGGTCACCTGGAGTAACCAAAGGTATTTGCAGTGTGATGAATGGGGGTACAGTTGATCCCATGGGTTTAGTTTCCCCAATCATCAGTTTCTTGTCTTCTATTTTCCCTGGTTCTTTCTCAACCTCCTAGATCGGTGTTTTCTCTCACTCAGGATCCTTTTGTGTTTCTTCCCAAACTTCCTGCTCTATAGCATTTTCTTGATCTAGGGCTTCCTTTTTAGTGGGGATCTCCTCTTTTTCTTGAGTGGTGATCTCTTCCACCGCATGATCTATATCCCCATGCAGGTCCATGATCTCATCCATCCTAAAGATAACATCAAAATCATTGTGTGGGGGAGAGGTATCTGAAATATCATTCAATTCAAGGGAATCTGAACTGACATCTACTAGGGGAACATCAGGCATACTATGGCCCGCGGTTGTGTTTAAGGTGGGATTCACCTTCTGCTTCTTCTTTCTTTGTAGTGGGGCCCCAGCATCTATAATACTTGGAGAATCCACCTTAGTGAACATCTACCTACTCATTAGTGTGGCCAATGGCAGGGATCCCATTGGGTGAGTAGATGTCATTGGAGTTGCGAGGAGGCCCTAGGATAGTTGTGCACTTATCTTCTGGCTTGTCAACCTTGATGCCTCCATTTACTCTTCTATTTGTTCCATTATGGGGAGAAAACCCTTGTGAGGTACTTGGGCCAGGGTATTTTCTTTTCCTTTCCCTTTTCTTGTGCTACGTCCCGCGGCTCCAAAGTTTGAAGCAGACCTCTGGAAAATTGGTCCTTTTTGGGTGCTCCTTGGACACACCCGCTCAAAATACTTGTGACTGTTATCTATAATGGAGCGGCATATCCCCTCAATTGTTAAATCTTCTAGGGTGGCCCAATCCACCGGAGGGAGATCTAATTTATCTAATCCCTATTCTTTATACAATGGGTCCTCTAGGGGTCTGTCAACTGAAAAACCCTTTGAGAAACCCCAAAGTTCAAGGGCTTTCATCAAACCTTTGGAAATCCATGAATGTTTGTGGGCCCAAAGATCAAAACTATCTTGGAAATCTGCCCAAAAATCCTTAATATCTTCTATGTATGGCGAGGAAGCCCGGGGAAATGACAAGGCTATCTTACTCAGCAGATAAAAATTGCTTCCGGTATGGTGGAATTCCACTAGTCCCAAACTCTTCTGTTCATTTTATGCCTCTTTTGCTGAAGAAAAACTACAAGAATAGTTCCCACAAGAGATTGGGAACGGGATGTTGGTGACCTTCTTCAATGTGTAGAGGGCATGCAGCTCCAGAATTTTTCTGTAGAACTCTAGAAGAATAATTCTATCCCCGCAATATAGAAGAAGAAGATAGGGTTTCTCAGAGAAGCTAGTCACCTGAATATATGTATGCTTCTAGAATTGAATGAAGTAATTCCCGTAAGTTCTCACCAGGTTCATCGCCTCTTGCAATAACCAGTATCTGGAATCCTGAGTAAGTGTCAAAATGTTTTGGTAAATGAATGCATAATTTACCCTACAAAAATTTGGGAAGTTAAGTTCTACTGGACCTGGGGATAATGATCCCATGGCGTCGACTAGCCCAGCCCGTTCCCAAGAACGCCCATTGTCTACAAACCTTGAAAAGAAAGTCTCTGTTGGGCCAGTGCCCACAGCATGTAGGATTTCATGTGGAACTTTGAAGTCCAGAGGAAGCTCTTCATCTCTATCTCCACATGGTTGGTGATGATAGCCATCCAGTTGAATGTCTAACTGTGGGTGGTGATGCAGTATAGAAAGTAATACATCCATGCCAAGAAAACCCAGGCATGCGGCTCTCCAAAGAGTCTACATAGGAATATAATGCCTACTTGGATAGTGGTGCAGGAGCACCCAAAGAAATGAAGACCATAATGACACCAAGGATACATGGTGGGATCTCTCAGGGGTCCAAGGGACTCAATTATAATGTTTTAAGTCCTATAATGGCATTTGATTGTAATAATGTGAACAAAATTGTAAAATGTCCTAATGGTCCTAATAGGACTGTAGGACCAAATTTTGAATTTCATAGATCTAGGATTGGTAGGGGTCCTAGGAGTACATAAGTCCTTTGAGTAAGGCATTTGATCCATGTTGGATCCATTATAAATAAAGGGGGATTAGATTTAAATATTTAATAAAGAGTTTTAGTTTAAATTTTCAAATACCAACGGTTAGTTTGGTTTTGGAGGGAAATCATGAAAAACTATGTACTTAGTGTTTGTTAGCCATCCAACTGATTTGGATCAGTCGGGAAAGTTGTGGGAAGGCTATATATGCCTTGAAATGATGGAAAAGTATAGAAGGTACAAACTGTACAGACAAATTTTGAAATTCAATAAAAATTCAAGTTTTTCCTTGCAAAATCTTGTTTTTTTTATGTTTGGTTGATTGTTTTGGGTTTGGAACAGAATTTTGGGTGATATAATAACATCATAACATCATTTTTCATTTGTATTGAATGATTATATAGTCTATTTTGCTTCAGATTTGGAAAGTTGTTGTAGGTGTTCATTTTGGTGCATTGAAATAACTCCATTTTGGTCTTTTTGATGATATAATGGGCCACTCAATGAATGTAATTGTAGTTTCTCATTTAATGGACCCTATGTAACATATGTATGATGTTACTAACCAATTGGATGCAAGAGAAGTTGTTTTATTGGGTGTACAACATGAGGAAGAGTGGGAAAAGGGCACAAAATTGATGCCACAAGTGTAGCAGCAAAGGATCCACCTTAACAAGGGTATAATTTTATTTTAAACAGTAGAATTATATGTCAAATGAAAGGTGAATCAAGAAGGAGGAGTTCTGGAAATGATTTTTGAGTTGTTTTTAAGAAGGCCCTAGTTTTGAAGGCCTAGAGGGAGCAATTTGGGGCTTTTGGGTATAGAAAGCCTATAGGGTCAAGTTGACTTCAAATTTCTCTAATTGAGACCATATTAACACTTTTTGAAAAGTGGCAAGGTTGAGTGTTAAGTCTGTGATAGGGTTCCTTTGTAAAAGTGACCTATTAGGCCTAGGCAAGAAAGTAGAAACGACATTTTTGGGGATTGATGTTCCAAAACAAGAACATCTGGTTTTGACATATGTTGAACAACTTGAAAAAGATTATCCTAATACCCAATTATATTCTAGAGTTTTTTAGCAAATTTTGAAGAAAATTCCCAAAAAAGGGAAAATAGGGCTACTAGTCTTCTAGTCCTAGTTGGGTGTTATAGTGGATTGGGGTGTTTGAAACATAGTAGAGGGTTGTAACCTATTGGAATAAGTTGGGACAAGTTTTTGAAGATGTTTTAAGGTGTTGGAGGTAGTGGATAGGTCTTCCATTTCATTTTTGTCATTTGGAGTCAATTGGTTCATTTAGGGGTTCCTAAAGTCTTTGGTTAGAGCCTTGATATTGGGTAGTCTTGAAGACCTTATTTGTTATCATTCCACTTGCCTCTACATCAAGTGGTGTCAAAGCATAGAAGATACCTTTGGGAGAGGATAGGCTATATGTTAGAGGGAGAAGAGTTTGAAGAATTTGAGAAAGAGGCTCTAGAAATGCCTACAAAGATGACAAATGCTGAGCTTGCCAAGATGGTGATAGAGCAAAAAGAGGAGAACAGAAAGATGAAGGTAGAGATGGAAAAGATGAGAAGAGAGATGATGAAGAATAATAAAGGAGAAGAACACCATAAAGAAGAGGTTGAAGAAGAAGAAGAAGAAGAAGAAGAAGAAGAAGAAGAAGAAGAAGAAGAAGAAGAAGAAGAAGAAGAAGAAGAAGAAGAAGAAGAAGAAGAAGAAGAAGAAGAAGAAGAAGAAGAAGAAGAAGAAGAAGAAGAAGAAGAAGAAGAAGAAGAAGAAGAAGAAGAAGAAGAAGAAGAGAGAGAGCACCAAGGGAAGAGCTTAATCCTGAGGATGCAAGGAAGGTGAAATTTGCTAAAGCCATTAAAGGTAATGACTACAAGGGTAATTCTGACATTCCTATGTATGATGGTAAAATGAATGATGAAGATTTAATTGATTGGTTCAGTGCTGCAGAGAATTTTTTTGATTGTGAAGATGTTGAGGATGGACAAAAGGTGAAGATTGCAAAGTCCAAATTGAAGGGGCATGCTTTACTTTGGTGGGATTGCTTACAAGTAGAAAGATGGAAGAAGAAATTGCCTAATATCACATCATGGCAGAGGATGATGGACAAGATGAGGGAGAAATTCCTTCCAAGAGACTACAAGGTGCAGTTGTACAAGAAGATGCAAAGTTTGAGACAAAAGGACATGGATGTCCAAAGGTATACTG
>MU226035.1:371865-390716 GCA_018584345.1 Thuja plicata
TGGACACTAGATTTTAGACAATTTATATTTACATGGGTTTTATTTACATGCTTTATTTGATGGACAATTTATGTATATATCTATTGTATACAATTTGAACATTAAAAGAAAATGACAAAAAGAACAATATATAAGACAATTTGAAAATTAAAAGCTTCTTGATATTCAAGATAGAATGAATGAACATGTCCTTGGTAGTTATAGTAATAAAACAATATAGGTCTGTGCAACAATAAAAAGATTTGGGTCATCGACAAAATGACATCATTATAGACCTAAACTAAAATGGAACTAGAAACCTGCAACAATAGAAAAATATTTAATAAGTAACTAAAATTATGTGGACATAGTAAATATGAAGCCAAAAGCATTTACAAATTTAACTCAACTTAACTAAAATTTTGTGAACATAGTAAATTCAACTACAAATTAATGTTTGTGAGTATGTAAATGTAATACCATCATAATTACCATATTTAAGTTGATGAGGTTCATTAAAATTTCTACAAACAAAATGGCATCGCTATGGACCTGAAGCAAAATTCAACTAGCAACATGCAATAATAGGAAAAAAATGTAATAAACTTAACTAAAATTTTGTGAACATAGTAAATAAGAAGAAAAATTCAACTACAAATTAATGTTTGTGAGTATTTAAATGTAATACCATCATACTTACCATATTTAAGTTGATGACATTCATTAAAATTTCTTGAAAAAAAATGGTGTTGCTATGGACCTGAAGCAAAATTCAACTAGCAACATGTAATAATAGGAAAAAAAATTAATAAACTTAACTAAAATTTTGTGAACATAGTAAATACAAAGAAAAATTTAAGTACAAATTAATGTTTGTGAGTATGTAAATGTAATACCATCATACTTACCATATTTAAAAATCACGTTCATTAAAAGTTCTTCAAACAAAATGGTGTCGCTATATACCTGAAGCAAAATTCAACTAGCAATATGCAATAATAGAAAAAAAATTAATAATTAACTACAATCTTTTGGAAAACATAATTATGAAATCAAGAAAATGTACTTAAGGGGATAGATAAGATGAAATCAAGAACGTCTTAAGGGGATATCTTAAGGGGTGCAAAAATTGGGTTGACTTAAGGGAACATCTTAAGGGGATATCTTAAGGGGAGCAAAACTTGGGTTGACTTAAGGGGAGGTCTTAAGGGGATATCTTAAGGGGTGCAAAAATTGGGTTGACTCAAGGGGATGTCTTAAGGGGATATCTTAAGGGGTGAAAAAATTGGGTTGACTTAAGGGGATATCTTAAGGGGAGAAAAAATTGGGTTGACTTAAGGGGAGGTCTTAAGGGGATATCTTAAGGGGTGCAAAAATTGGGTTGACTTAAGGGGAATTCTTAAGGGGATATCTTAAGGGGTGCAAAAATTGGGTTGACTTAAGGGGATGTCTTAAGGGGATATCTTAATGGGAGCAAAAATTGGGTTGACATAAGGGGAGGTCTTAAGGGGAAATCTTAAGGGGATATCTTAAGGGGATGTCATAAGGGGAAGTCTTAAGGGGAAGTCTTAAGGGGATGTCTTAAAGGGATATCTTAAGGGGGTATCTTAAGGGGTGCAAAAATTGGGTTGACTTAAGGGGACCTCTTAAGGGGATAAAAGTATTTAAATAGATATATACACATGTATACTTACTTGTTTTTTAATAGATATATGCATAGATATCAAAAAATTCATAAATACACATGTATACTTACTTGTGTTATAACTTATTCCATTGTACCACAAGCCTCAATTTTTTGCAATGCATACATAATAAGATTATGACATGTTTGATGACATGTAACTGATTGAATGTTTGATAATGTTAAGTTGAAGATGATGCTAGACATTAAATTAGTTAATGGTTTGTATTGTCATTGATGTCAACTTGATAGCATCTGTACGATCATGTACATAATGCCAAAGACTTTAGAGTATCAATGGAACAATGAATATGCTTTCTACAATGCATAAAAGTCAAGTATTCACTAAGTGAAAGACAACACCGACGGAGTGCACACCATTGGTAAAGACAGAGAAAAAGTCACGGTGATAACTAATGAGCAAAAGATAGTATTGTTTGACGAGCTGAAAATAGAGTTGCCCAACAAGCAAGATCCAATGATACCCGATGAACGGAGATCCCGAAGCTAACTGAAGTTACACCGACAGAACTGGCAGTTGTCACCGACGACAAATTGTAGAATTGACCGACGGAACAGAGAGATCAGAAAATGACAAAATATCTAGCTGGAAAAGCTTAAGGATAGACTTAACTAGTTGTTTTATTTTTTTTATTTGACCACAGTTAAGTAATTGATTTAAAGAAGATTTATACAGTTGGCAAGAAGATAACTATGAGATAAATCAAGAGTTAAAGCCGTAAATCAAATTGGCTAGATATTTTTTCACACTAAGAATCAAGAATCATGAATTAAGGAATATCATGTCTATATAAGAGACAAGCATAATTCATTTCTGCAAGAAATTAGATACACCAAAGGGGAGTGAATAGAAATAAGATGCTAAAGAGAAACTGGTGAATCAAGCTAAGGGTGAGCTAAAGAATTCTGCAAACACTGACAAACAGTGAAGCACAGCATCACAGAGCAGAAAGTGTGGAGCATAAAGAAATTGAATTGATACATTGATCAGAGAGGTATTGTACTTAAATAGACCTAAAAATATGCAATTCAAAGTTGCATTAGAAATATGTCATAATGTTTCAGTTTAACCATTGAAGCATCAAGTCTCTTAACAGAGCATGACTTAACAACCTTCTATAATTGAGGTATATCCTAAAATATTACCAAAAGGGTTGATTCATGAAAGTAGCATTGAATTTTCATAAAGCCTATTGACAACCTAAGAAGGAGGTTGATTCAAGGATGGTAGCAAGATTTTCCTAAAGCCTATTGACAGTCTAAGAAGGAGGTTGATTCAAGGATGGTAGAAAAATAGATGCCAGATAATAAGTGACAACCTATGTATAAAAATCCTCTAACAAGGTCTCACTTAATAGTGTGTTTGTAACCTTTAACAGGGTTGGCTCCTAACAGGGCTCACTTCAGAAGAGTAAAAATTTGGGGTACTGGTCCGAGTGGTTTTTTCCCTTAACAGGGTTTCCACATTAAAATCCATGTGTTATGTGTGTATGGTTTATTAATTTATTATTTTATATTTCACATATGCATTTATGGATTGATTGGTATACTCTGCATATTTATTGAGCATCGATAAATAAGTTTTACTGCTAATGGTAATCAAGGAGAATAAGGACAGACAAGGTAAACCGACAGACAGTTAATTATTTCAAAGTATTTCAAGGCATGCATCTTGTAGGGACTTAATAATTTGAGGTGTATTGATTGGTGGCTTAAAGATTAAAGGATAATTTTTTTAAGGCCACTGATTCACCCCCCCCCCCTCTCATTTATTACTAACAGTTGGTATCAGAGCTTGTGTGCTTAGAAGGAAGGTTTCAAGACCTAAGTAAAGATCACAAGATGAACAGACGAGATGTGCCTAAGTTGAACAAAGACAACTTTGCTTCATGGAAAAGAAAGATAAGACTCCACTTATTAGGTATTAGTAATGATATTACTCAATATTTAGATACTAAATATGTGTTTCCTATAGGAAAATTGATAGTAGATCAATTAAGAGTGAAGCATGAGCATAACTGCATGGTTATAGAGCTCTCTTCCTCACTCTCTGATGTTGAATTTGAAGATGTCAAAGATTGCAAAACTACAAATACAATGTGGGACAAACTGAAGCTTGTACATGGAGGTGATACAAATGTTCTGAGATCCAAGGAAGAAATCCTTAGAGTAAATTTTGATGATCTTAGAATGAAAGAAGGTGAAAACATCACACAGTACAACACAAGAATAAAAGAAGTGGTCAATGTTATACGAGGTGTTGGAGGTACACTTGAAGAGGAGACAGTGGTAAGTAAAATTTTAAGAACCTTATTGCTTGTATATGTTATTAGAGTCTCTGTTATTCAAGAAATGAGAGCAGTAGAAAACAATACAATTACTCTTGATAGCCTAATTGGTAGACTGATTTCATTTTAGATGAATAACTTTGACAATAGTGTTTTAACAAGTTTAGAGTCTGCATTTAAGTCTTCTATGAAAATAAGCAAATCCAATCATAGATGATAATCTAGAAGAGACAGTGAAAGTGAAAATGAAGAGGAAGATCTAGATGAAATAGAAGCACTTATGGCCAGAAAAATACAAAGAGGCAAAGGTAAATACAAAGGCAAGTTACCACTTGTATGTTTTAATTGTAAATAAATTGGACACTTTGCTGCAAGATGTCCTAATAGTAGAAAAGATGACATAAGTGATGATAGATATTTTGAGAAGAAGTCTGACAGAGGTGATAACAAAGATTACAAAGGTTAACGATGATTAGAAAGAAAGGATACCTGAGACTACAAGGATAAAGGCAAGAAGGCTAGCTACCTAACTGCTTGCAAAGATGAAGATACTGACACCGAACTTGATGATGACATTGAGATGGTATTTGTAGCTATGAAGGATGATTCAGATGAAGATGAAAGGTATGAAGAAATTGCACTCATATCTAAGATTAGTAAGAATGATATCTGTATTATAGATAGTGGTTGCACTCACCATATGACCGGTGACAAAGAAAAGTTTAATACTTTTGAATACTATAATGGTGGTATAGTAAGAATGGAAAATGATACACCTTGTCAAATTGAAGGTAAAGGAAAAATAATGCTGAATAACTTGATCAAATGTGAAAATGCTTATTGGGTAAAAGGATTGAATTATAATATGTTGAGTGTTTCTCAACTGAATAATTCAAGTCACAGAGTAGCATTTGAGAACAAGAAGGAAAAGATCTTCAATGAATCAGGAAAACTTATTGGTACCGATGAACAGACAAAAGGTAACTTATTCTATCTGAATGATACTAATCCCACTTGCTTAATGACTAGAAATGAAGACATATGGTTGTGGCACAAAATATTGTGTCATGTGAATTTTGACAATATGATGAAAATAAGCAAAAGAAGAAGTGTAAGAGGCTTACCAATGATGACAAAGTCAGACAACATCATGTACAAATATTGTCAAAGAGGTAAAATGACAAATTCTAGTTTCAAAAGCAAAGCCCATACATCTGATGACATTCTAGAATTAGTCCATACTAATTTATGTGCACCTATGAGGACAAAGAGTTATTATGGAGATAGATATTTTATTCTCTTTGTTGATGATTACTCTAGAATGACGACAGTCATGTTTCTAAAAGAAAAATTTGAAGCATTCAAGATGTTTAAATGGTATAAGGCTATGGTAGAAAAAAAAAGTGGTAAGGATTTGAAATGTTTGAGATCAGATAGAGGAGGAGAATTTATATCAGATGAATTCACTAATTTCTGTAATGAGCATGGTATAAAAAGACAGGTTTCTACACTAAGAACACCATAGAAAAATGGGATTGCTGAGAGAAGGAACAAATCAATAGTTGACTGTGCAAGAACACTGATGATAGAGAAGGACATCACACAAATCTTCTAGAGGGAAGCTATTAGCACTATTGTTTATACACTTAACATAGTATAATTGAAGGACACAAAGAAGACTCCTTATGAGCTATGGTATGGTAAAACATCCGATGTAAGTTACTTCAAAATATTTGGTATTCAATGTTATATCTTAAAAGATGATAGAAATGGAAATTTTGATGCCAAAAGTGATGAAGGTATTTTTCTGGGGTATTCTACCAAGAGAAAAGATTTTAAATGTCTAATCAAGGCTTCTAACAAAATAGTTGAAAGTGCAAATGTGAAGATTGATGAATTTGTCAAAAAGAATGAGCTGGAAAGCACAAAAGAACCAGAAGAATACAACAAGTTTGTATATTGTGAAGAACCCATAACTCTACCCAAGCAACAATGTTTAAATCCAGAACAATAGAATGTTGCAACCGACGGTTAGAATGTTGTTACTGCCAATCAGGATAATGATCAAAATAATGTGCAAGGTAATGAAGATCAAGCTGATATAAAAAGAGTTGTACATGTACTTGCAAGATATGTAAGAAGGAACCATCTAGAGGACCAGATCATAGGAGATAAGAAAGCTGGTACAAGAACAACAAGTAAGTCTTTAAACTCAAATTGCTTAATTTGTGAGTTTGAGCCAAAATCTATCAATGCTGCACTAGATAATGAAGAATGGATAAGTGATATGAATGATGAGATTGAATAGATTGAGAAGAATAAGACATGGTCACTTGTGCCAAGACCAGATAACAAGAATGTTATCGGTACAAAATGGATATTCAAGAACAAACTGAACGAGAAAGGAGAAGTCACAAGGAACAAAGCAAGACTAGTATGCAAAGGGTATGCACAAGATGAAGGTATAGACTATGGAGAGAACTTTGCACCCATTGCTAGGCTAGAAGGAGTAAGAATTCTACTCGCTTATGCTACATACAAAGGATTCAAAGTATATCAAATGGATGTCAAGTCAACATTCCTAAATAGAATACTTGAAGAAGAGGTATACATTGAGCAACCAGAAGGGTTTGTGGATCCAGAAAAGAGGAACATGGTATGTAGACTTCACAAAGCCTTGTCTGGATTAAAACAAGCTCCCAGAGCCTGGTATGAATGACTTCATTCCTATCTAATAAGTATTGGATTCATGAGGACTAGTGAAAATAATAATTTTTATTTGAAAGAAGATACTAATGCTAACACTTTGATTGCTAAAATATTTGTTGATGACATCATATTTGGAGGAAATGATGTGCTATGCAAATCATTTGCTGATGAAATGAGAAAATATTTTGAGATTTCTATGTTTGGGGAGATCAAGTTCTTTCTTGGTCTACAGATCATTCAATAAAGTGAAGGTATTTTCATTACACAGTCCAAATACATCAAAGAGGTCCTGAAAATATTCAAGATGGAAGATTCCAAACCTGTTGGAACACCGATGGCTACTGGATGCAAATTAACAAAGGAAGACAAGACAATAGAGGTAAATCAAACTCTGTACAGATCAATGATAGGAAAAATCATGTATGTTGTACACACTAGACTAGATATTGCACATGCAGAAGGAATTGTTGCTAGATTTTCTGCTAACCCTAGGGAATCACATATGACTGCTGTGAAAAGAATTCTAAGATAGCTAAAGAATACTGAGGAATTTGTCTTATGGTGTAGAAGATAAGGCAAATTTTAACTAAAAGTGTTTACCGACGTTGATTGGGCTGGAAATCTTGATGATCGGAAGAGCACAACTGGAGGAGCATTCTTTATGGGTGACAGACTAGTCACATGGATTAGCAAGAAGCAAGGATGCATCTCTTAGTCTACTACAAAAGCAAAATATGTTGTTGCTACTACAAACTGCTCAAATATTGCATGGCTCAAACAATTGCTGGAAGGTATGCATATGAAGATCACAGAACTAGTGATTATCTATTGTGATAACACCAGTGTAATAAAAATTTCCAAGAATCCAATCATGCATGCAAAGACTAAACACATTGTCATCAAATATCATTATTTAAGAGAACAAGTTCAAGAAAAAGAGGTGATACTTGAATATGTGCAATCAAAAGAACAATTGGCTGATATCTTCACTAAGCCACTGCCCAATGATACATTTGAGTACCTAAGAAAGAGACTAGGAGTCAAACACATGTCTACCAGTCAGTAAAAGACTGAAGGCTGCATCAGCCTATATATTATCAGAATATAATTCTTGTTGATGCAAGCAAAAGATGAACTTCAAAGCTACATCTATATATAGAAAGGTATATATCAAAACTGAGCACCAGAGCATATTGTTGTATTAATGATGGATATGGATGATGATAGAAGAAAATAGTTGTTTGACATTAATGTTAGATATTTGTAAAATATTTGTTTGGCATTGTTATCAAAGGGAGAGAATGTATCCATATTATCATTAGAAACTATTCATTATCAGATTACTCCAAAAAGAGAGAGATCATAACCATAGGGAGAGAATTTGTATAAAAGTTGCAAACAAAAGATAGAGACATCAAAGAAAAAGAACAGTCAAAAGAGAGAAATTGAAACTAACAGAGGACAAAACACATTAGAAGAAGAAACACAGAAAGCTGCAAGAATAAAATATAAGCTAACACAGAGCTTACAGGTGGTCAGACATTTTTATCAGTTATCAAAACAAACTATTTAGTAATTTGATGAATCTCAACAATTGTATTTCATATTGTATTAGAAATAGTATAGTGTGATAATATAGTATATTTCCATCAATGCCAAAGGGAAAGATTGATGACATGTAACTGATTGAATGTTTGATAATGTTAAGTTGAAGATGATGCAAGACCTTAAATTAGTTAATGGTTTGTAGTGTCATTGATGTCAACTTGATATCATCTGTACACTCATGTACATAATGCCAAAGACTTGAGAGAATCAATGGAACAAATATTATGCTTTTTGAAATGCATAAAAGTCAAGTATTCACTAAGTGACAGACAACACCGATGGAGTGCACACCATCGGTAAAGACAGAGAAAAAGTCACGGTGATAACTGATGAGCAAAATACAATGTTGCCCGACGAGCTGAAAATAGAGTTGCCCAACAAGAAAGATCTAATGATGCCCGAGGAACGGAGATCCCAAAGCTAACTAAAGTTACACCGATGGAACTACAGTTGTCACCGATGATGAACTGCAGAATTGACCGACGGAACAAAGAGATCAGAAAATGACAAAATATCTAGCTGGCAGAGCTTAAGGATAGACTTAACTAGTTATTTTATTTGTTTTATTTGACCATAGTTAAGTAATTTATTTAAAGAAGATTTATACATTTGGCAAGAAGATAAATACGAGATAAATCAGGAGTTAAAGCCATAAATCAAATTGGCTAGATTCTTTTTCACACCAAGAATCAAGAATCATGAATTAAGGAATATCATGTCTATATAAGAGATAAGCATAATTCATTTTCTAAATAAATCAGATACATGGAAGGGGAGTGAATAGAAAGAAGATGCTAAAGAGAAACTAGTGAAGGAAAAACTTCATACAGTCTTGATCAATCAAGCTAAGGGAGAGCTAAAGAATTCTGCAGACACTAACAAATAGTGAAGCACAACATCATAGAGTAGAAAGTGTGGAGCACAAAGGAATTGAATTGATACATTGATCAGAGAGGTATTGTACTTAAATAGATCTAAAAATCTGCAATTCAAAGTTGCATTATAAACATGTCATAATGTTTCAGTTTAACCATTGAAGCATCAAGTCTCTTAATAGAGTAGGACTTAACAGTCTTCTATAATTGAGGTATATCCTAACATATTACCAAAAGGGTTGATTCATGAAAGTAGCATTGAATTTGCATAATGCCTATTGATAGTCTAAGAAGGAGGTTGATTCAAGGATGGTAGCAAGATTTTCCTAAATCCTATTGACAGTCTAAGAAGGAGGTTGATTCAAGGATGGTAGATAAATAGATGCCAGATACTAAGTGACAACCTATGTATAAAAATCCTCTAACAAGGTCGCACTTAACAGTGTGTTTGTAATCTTTAATAGGGTTGGCTACTAACAGGGCTCACTTCAGAAGAGTGAAAATTTGGGGTACCAATCCCAGTGGTTTTTTCCCTTAACAAGGTTTCCACGTTGAAATCCATGTGTTATGTGTGTATGGTTTATTAATTTATTTTTTTACATTTCACATATGCATTTCTAGATTGATTGGTATACTCTGCATATTTACTGAGCATCGGTAAATAAGTTTTACTGCTTATCAGTAATCAAGGAGAATAAGAACAAACAAGGTAAACTGACAGACAGTTAATTATTTCAAAGTATTTCAAGGCATGCATCTTGTAGGAACTTAATAATTTGAGGTGTATTGATTGGTGGATTAAAGTTTAAAGGATAAATTTTTTAAGGCCACTGATTCACCCCCCCCCCCNTTTTTTAAGGCCACTGATTCCCCCCCCCCCCCCCCTCTCAATTATTACTAACAATGTTAAGGTGATGTAAAAATGAAATAAATTATAGATGAAGTTATCAAAAATTATAGAAGTACACATATATCTAAATACCTGTATATACTTATTCCACTATACCATCTACATCCTCTCCTCTCTATAGTTTATCTATAATCATCTCATGTTCATCCATAGAAATTGACCACAACTCTTTCTCAAATAGTCTCCCATGATATCTCGGTAGCTTTATAATAGTTTCCAAAAGGAAATGCGAGTAGTGTATATTCCTCATATGTTTTTCATAGTCTTTGAATGCAGGAAAACCATTCTTCCTTGTTAGGTATTTTCATAACTAGGTGCCAACAACCACCACTAAACTTGTAGGATAATGAAAGCCATCATCATCTTCTCTAGGTTGTACTAACTTATGTTTGGTCTCAATGCATCTAGCCAACCAATACTTTATTTCCTCTTCATTGTTCTCAGGTGCAACAACAACATACACATGTCATGCAAATTGAAATATAAATTGACAATAATTAAATTACCATATATTTTAGTTGCAAAAAAAAAATTATACCAATATTTGAATTCTTGAATATAAATTCATATAGATAATACAATTACCTTCTTGTACAATGTCTGAAAGATGATCGTAGTCCTCTAAAGCAAATATTTCATCATTGTCTTCAAGTGTTGCTTCATTTTTCTCATATGTTTGATCAGGTGTTAGCGATCTTTTCTTCCACTCTTCGACCCATTCTTTATTCTCGCAAGAATTCCAATCACCTAAAATACAAAATTGACAAAAACATGCAAGCTCCCTTGTCCACAAAGTCCATGTGCTTGCATCTAAACTTTTAAATGAATGCCATGATGATGATCCACTAATTGTCTGATAGTCAAGTCTATGTGGAATTTCATTTTCTTTAATTAAAGAAAAATATCATTTAATTATACAGTTCTCATTTGGTACTACAAATAATCTTGAATTGCACCAATCCACAATAGCATGCGCATCTTTAAATTTAGCTGCATCCTCAAATTTTAATTTCTCTCTAGCCAAAATTATCTTCACACATGCACCAGCTCCATCATGTTCTCCTTTACCATGTCCAGCTTCAAAAAAACTCCACATATGTGGTATATTGGTTTCCTTGTGAACCCTACTAAGCCAATAAAACATTCGAGCATTCTTCAATTGGCAGGAACAATTATCAGACCATTTGAGATGTTCTCTCATGTGGATTTCTCATTCTCTTAAATTAATATAAAATTTGTCAAAACAATGTTGAACAAACTCTGGCGAGTGCATCCGATTATCACTTAAATGGAAATGATACTCCCTCATGATTCTTCTATCATCCTCTGTACTATCATGTGCATGTCTATAAACAATATGAACAAACATAGACACTTGCATTGAATTGTCGTATTGGTCTTGAGTTTCCTCTTGTGGGCCAAGAGTATAATTTTCTACAAAGTTGAGCACTGATAGTATAGTACCAATTTGAAATGTATTTCTACATGTGTAGAATTGACCATCGAGCCATCTAGCATATTGAGAGTGTTTCACATATTTTGGAACAATCTTACTCTTGAATTCTAAAATGAATGCATGTACACTAATTTTTTTTGTGATTAATTCACATCTCTTTCCAAATTTTCCATCTTTTAGAGGATACTCAATATTCTTAAATCTTTTAACATCCACTAATTGTTGTCCAAAATCATTTTCACTAATTTCATGCATGCAATGTCCAATTAATGAAAAAATTCCACAAGTAGTGCATTTTCCAGAAATACATGAACTTAAGAAAAATATTTCCCTATTTGATCTTTCACAAAACAAACTTACTAAAAACTCCTTGATTGTCTCAGGTGGTATATTAATGTCACAATTCTTCATAATCTTGTTAGCATGTAAACTACATCATATATATCAAAAAAAATCATAGTGATAATGAAATTGAACATGTGTTTTGCAAGAACAAGATATTTGTTGCTTTTTTATTTTCACATACCAAGGTTTGCATTTTTCAAATGATCTTTGACTAAGAGTAATTTTCTCAGGTAACACAACCTCATCTAAAAATTTCTTATAAAATTCAGTTTGTGTTGTGTTTAATAAGTGTTTTGGATGAGGATCACAAACTTTACACCTCCCTCTTAATTTCAAAACATCTCTCACATTAGATGAAACCCTTTTATTATCATGTTAATACTTTTCAAGCAATGATTTGATTTCAAGAACCAATTTCATGTCAGATCGTGGGAGTTTACCACAAAAACTCCAACATTGGTTAATTGGATCATTTTCAATAGTTGATCTTCTCCTTGCTGCTCTTACCAATGTTTTAGGATGTATGTTTAAAATTCCACTAATCATTTTAACCATTTTTTTATCCAAAGTGTTTTTATTGAATATAGCAGTTGTTATGACTCGTCGTGCTACATTGCTATCTTTTGATAGACTCATTTTTCCAATAGATTGAATGGAACTAGAAACAATAGATATAGCATGTTTAATAGATGAATCTTTTGTATTTTGTTTCACTTTAATGCCTAGTATTTTATATACTTTTCTCATTTTCCACATTCTCATCAATTGAATCACAAGTTGACATTGAAATGTTAATTTTTTCCAATAGAAAAATTCTTTCTATATTTTATTAGCATACTTTGCTATATGCCTCAAAGAAATATTACCAGAAAGACCATTCAAATATTACTTTCAATATGTAAAAATTATTTTTCATTTTCATTTAGGAAAGGAATTTCATTGCTCTTTGCATCAACATTAGGAAGATTTTCATTTGCATCAACATTAGGAGGATTTTCATTTGCATCAACAAAAGGATTTTCATTTTCAACGACATTAGGAGGATTTTCATTTGCATGAACATTATGAGGATTTTCATTTGCATCAAATAAATGATTTTAATTTTCAACAACATTAGGGATATTTTCATTCGCAACAACAAAAGGCTCTTCATTTTCAACAACAATAGGCAGATTTTCATTTGCAAATTCTCTAAGTTGTAAAATATGATTAGGCCTCATTGATTCAATTTCATCTATAGAATATGAAAGTAATAATTTTCTATAAATATTATCATCTATTATGATAAGTTGAGTATCATTCAATGTTGAATTCAAACATGTACCCAGAACATCACTACAAGGTGCATTCAACGACATGCTTGCATTCGCCTCTTTCATATTTGCATCTTCTACATCCATTGTGTCTCCCATGGTATCTTTAATATTTGACTCTTCAATTATTGTGGATCCAAAAGATTCATTTCTATTTATTTCTCTTATCCTCATTCTTCTATCTCTTTGACATTTATCGTCTTTCTCTTTCTCTTTCTCCAACTGAATTTCCTCATCAGTCGTAACCCTCCTTTGTTTCTTCTTTTGATATTGTTTACATCCCATGATTAATAATTGAAATCAATCACAAGAGTGTCTTCAATAGTTTAAACTTACAAAAAATTGTTCAATATGCTCCCAATGATTGATGCCTTCAAATGGAAAATATAATAGTCAATAAACAATGCAAAAACTATCCAAACCTTGCACATTCAATCGCTATCAACCGTACTTCGAGTACAATATTGTTGATGCCGTAAAAAAATATAGCAAATTTTAAAAAAATGGTCAAATATGAGACGGGGTGATGTTATGAAATAGGGTGATGTTTCAAAAATGAAATGTCACCCCGTTTCATAATGTCACCCCGTATTTTTTTAAACCAATTTCCAACGGCTACAAAATGAGATGGGGTGACGTTTCATTTTTAAAACGTCACCTCGTGTTATAACATGACACCATGTTCTACAATTGAAATTTTCCCTGCCAAAAGTGGTTTGATTTTATCTTTGGGAAAGGCTTGGTCAACCGACCCTTGGCTTTGGATCTGGTTTGACCTCAATGTTGAAGGCCATGTCCATATGCAGACACAAAACTCACTTTGGCCTCAAATTGGATTGGGTTTTCTGACGAATTTTTTTACGAAAAAAAAACCCAGTATAGATAAGACAATGAATATTCATAATATGTAATTTTTTATTAAATTTGATTAATATTTATATTTTTCAATCATTTTGTACTAAAACAGGTCTATAGAAAAGAGAATACAAGCTTTTTTGTAATTTTAATAACTTTTTTACTTTAAAGTTTATTGAAAAATAAATTATATGACATCAAACTACACATAATTATACACACGTTAAAAAAAAATTTAAAAATCATATTTTTAGGGCAAATTATGCTTGTCGTACACAAGAGGTTTTATAAACAATGAGTGAGCCCAATATATAATTAATAAAAAAAATATTAACATAAAAATATGGAAAAATATTCTCATCAATATTAAATGTGTTACTTACCATTTCCCAAAAAGGTTTAGATAAATAGTTTCATTTGAGTCTGATTTCGCTTGTCGTACACACGCATGGTATAGTCCTAAATGAGTGACTTTTAAAATGAGGGTTTTAGTAGTCCCTATTGAAATTTGAAATTTGAAATTTATCATCTAGGTATTTTATAAAATAAAATATTTGGAAAGTAGACATAAAATCCTAAAATTTTGTATTAGTGACTTTTTGGAAGATTCCATTTCTAAGTGCCTCAAATATTTAGGTCAAATAGGACAAATTTGAAAAAATAGGAAAAATAGTTCCACTTTTTGGCCAAAAAGTGGACTCAACTTCTTGCTGGCACCCTTAGTGCACCTTGGGAACACTTCAGTCTGACATGCGCCAAAACATTTTTTATGCTACACAAGTGAACAAAGGTCTCCCCTAGCATTTATCTAGCCAACTGGAGCCTATGGAGCTGACGGTTTGGTCCCACAACAAACGGTTTGAAAGATGCATCATTGAGCAACTTTCAACTAAGCAAAAATGCAACTTTTTGCACCAACCGAGATGGGGTCGCCAAATGGAATCTGAGTGGAATATCTTAGAACCGAAATACATACTTGTAGGCCTTCCCAAGATGATCCTTTTTCACTTCACGGATCTTTGATATTTCTCATGAGGTGTGAGATATGTGTATGCGTGAATTTAGGTACCTCTTCCTGCAGCTGCAAACACTTACACTTCAATGATCCATTAAGTGGTTAGCAGGTTAGAAAATAAAAAAATTAAAACATTAAAAACACCCTAAGCTAACCAATTTCGGTTCATTTCCTTCTAATGGGAATGATTTTGATTCTTTCTCTCAGGTCATCGTAAGAAACAGCGACTACACATTGTTCTAAACGAAGGATTTTAAAGCTTGGTGCAGGAGCACCTAGGCTATCCTCAAAGCCCTAGTTAGTTCTGGCTTGTAACTGACTCTAGGAAAGTCACTATGTTTTTTCTTAGACCTTATAAGTTCTTTTTATTGTGTGTGACTAGGTGAATTAGTGGTTAGTACTAATTTCATTCTAGTGTAGTTTAGTTTGCTTTTAAGTGTTTAGTCCTTAGAATAGGCCTAAATTTGGGAAATGCGGTCTAAATGTGTCCTAGACCTATGTAAGGTGAGAAAGGTGCTAAAAGAGGCTTTAATTATGTTATTTCATTAATTTGTATGGGTTAGAGTCCCTAAAAGATAGTTTGCATCATTAATGTAAAAGATGCTCAAAAGTTGTCATGACAACATTTGCAACTTTTGCAAATGTTGCATGCAACTCGACAACTTTGGATTCCCCTCATTCTAGGAGTGGTAAATAAATGCTAGTGTCTTGAAAAATGAGGGAGATTCATCTTAAGATAATTGTGGCTGATTTCCCGAGGTAGAAGAGGATGTAAGCATGCTTTTGAAAAGTGAATATAGCAAGTGTTTTGAGATACAGAGTACAGTCGACTTGTACGAATGTTCTTAGTATTTTAAGGGATTGAAATACTTGATCTATTGGTAGATCCATGTAGTAGGAATATATTTAATACTTTTTTATTTAGTTATCAAGTACTTTAGTGTTGATTTGTTAGCTTTAGGAAATTTGTTAAGGTTTAGGGAGTCTGTTGGTCCAGTTCAGGGTAGTTTTTGATTTCATGGCTCCCCCATAAAATCCAACCATGGGAAATTTATGGGTGGAATAAATATGTTAGGGGAGCCTATACATAGTGTAAATATGCAGGGAGGATTTTTAAGGAGATGATTTACTAATTCTCAAGCCATGCCCTAGGCGAGCTAGGACTATTCGGTTAGGTGAATGGAAGGTAGAAATTTCAATGCATAAGCAAGGGTGAGTGTGGAAGAACTAAACCAAGAGTGGTTACAGAGTCTTTAGGGTCTTATAGAGGCCTAGGTATGAGCTTAGAGCTTGGCCAATCCATTTGAGTATATTTCTAGGAAGAAATCAGTCTACTACTTTTTAGGAACCCAAATAGCCCTATTAGAACTACATTTCAGGACACTAGTGTACGGAGGACTTGGGAGCCTTGGACCTAGAAAATATTTTAGGTTTTTGAAAAGGGTATTAGGATCCTCAATTATTTTTTAGGGGTTTTATGTAATTTTGGGGAGTAAATCCAGAAAAACCCTCTAGATAGGGCTAATAGCCAATTAGGCCTAATATAGTCCTAAAAATAGTGAATTTGGAACTTGATTGAATTTGGATTGAAGATCTATTCAAATGGGAATGAATGGATGTAGAATAAGTACAAAACTTGTGGACATGACCCTTATTGCATTAGTGGAGGTGATATGAAGTATTTAGGCTTAGAATCCTTCAATCAAGTGTGAAGCATTCAAAACAAACTAGTGGTAGTTATCCTTCAAGGTTAAACACAAGAAGAATAACTCTTAGAGAAGAGTTAGAATAGTCTTATGCTTAGTTTCTAGAGGTTATTGAGATCCTAGAAGAGGAATTGGGATCCTAAGTAGACTAGGGAAAGCAAAGTCCTGTCTAGAACATTGTGTGAGCACAACTTGGGGTCACTTATATCAGATTGGTATCAGAGCTTAATTTGTGATAAGGACTCTGGTGAATGTTCTAACCAATTAAATCAGTAGGACAATCTACCATGGTGACCAATGTAGAGTTGGAAAATAAGGTGGATGATCAAGAAGTGGAGAATAGAATGCTCCAAGATAGATTGGCTTAATTAGAGCAAAAGGTAGATGAAGTTGATGAGGAAGCAAAATAAGTGAAGGATAAGGTTGAAGGGAAAGGAAAAGAGATTTCCATAGAAGATGAAGTCCCTGATGCTAACCATGTCCGTGATCAAGAACCATTCTTAAAGGCATTAAAGGCTTTGAGTGGTAAATCACTAGAAGGAGTTCCTATCTTTAGTGGAAAGATGGAACCAGAGGTAGTCCTTGATTGGATAGAAGGACTAGAAAACCATTTTGAGTGCGATGGAATCACTGAGGCTCAAAAGGTGAAAGTTGCAAAGGATAGACTAAGAGGGTCTTCACTTACTTGGTGGAAATTCATCCAAGATGAAAGAGAGAAAGAAGGTAAGAGGCCCATTTCCACATGGAAGGCCATGGTTACAAAAGTAAGATATGCTTATATCCTTAAGGATTATGAAATCCAATTTCATAAGAAAAGACAAGGTTTGAGATAGAAGGACCTAGATGTAAATTCATATACAAAAGAGTTTCAGAGACTTTGCATGATATCTAGAGTTGCAGAGGATGAGAAGGTCACAGTAGCAAGATACCTTAATGGACTTAAGTGGAAAATACAAGATGAGATGAGTCTCTTGACTCCAGACACCATTCAGAAGTGCCACCAAATTGCCATAAAAGTTGAAGAGAAGATAAGGAAGAAACAAGACTCCAGTACTACCAGAGGAAGAGGTAGAGGGAGAGACACTAGAGAATAGAGAGGTAGATACACTAGAAGGAGTTCTGAACCAAAGAATCAGGGGGAGAATAAATTTATTGAACAACAAGAAGTAAATTCCAATAGAGGAGGCTCAAATAGATGAAGGAACTCTAGTGGCAGAGGAAGAAACAACAACCAAGGTAGGGGTAACTACTTTGCTACTATGAAGTGTTACCATTGTAACCAGATAAGGAATCTTGTATATAGATGTCTAGATAAGGGTACTACTTCTCAAGTAAATGATAAGAGGGTGAATTATTTCCAAGAAGAGACTAGTGGTGGAAACAAATACCCTGAGGTTCCCTTAGAATAAAAAGAAGGTGAGAATCTTATGATGAGAAGAACTCTGATTAAGGAGCTAGTAAAAGAAGAGTCTAGTCAAAGGAGGTCATTGTTTAGAGTGTGAAGACATTATTTTTCCATTAGTATACTCAGAGGAAAAACACAGTCAGAAAGCATTACCGACAGATAGCAGGCATCACCGGCGGAACACAAGAAGTACTAGTGAAATGCAAGCATACCCGAAAGCACAAAGAATTTTGAGAAAAAATGCTAAGTATAAATATGACAAGCTTCACCGATGAACATAAGCATTACCGGTGAACCAAGAATTACCAGAGAACACAAGCATTACCGGAAACACAGTTTCCAGAATCAACCTGACAGGAACAAACAAGCATACCCGACAACATGTTCAGAGAAAGGAAGACCGACAATCAAGAAAACTGACCATCAGAATCGACAAACAGATCACGAACCTAAAAATTGTGGATCTGAGTTTTACATGTCGATTAAAGAAATGTAATCTATTTATAGAGTTTTTTTTTTGTTTTAAATTAGATCAGATGGTCATGCATGCTTTATGATGGTCATGCATGCTTTATGTAAATGCTTTAAAGCATCCTAACGGATCTAAAGCATATCTAACTATAGATCAAGATCAAGTTGTATATCTTGAATCTAGAGTTAATGTGTAAATGCATGAATCAAG
>MU226035.1:396335-414619 GCA_018584345.1 Thuja plicata
CAAGTACAAAAGGATGCCTCAACATCTTTACACTCACCAACAAAATCTACACAATCATAGGCTTTGCAGATGGTATTACATCAATCTGCCACCACCAGCCAGCCAAAGAAGAAGAAGAAGAAAATAGAAAACAAAGACATTCTAGCGGTCACACTTGATGAAGTCAATTAAGTACCAAATTGGGACATCACCACTTTGGACAGTGATAAACTTCAAGAGTTTGGAGTACTTTGTCAATGAAAAGCCATACAAAAGAAGATGATTAAAGAACATAAAGAAAACATGGCACTTGAGAAAGCCAAAGAAATAATCCAACAACTGGTTCCTGAAGTGAAAATTGATGAAAATGCTTCAGTTAAGGAACAAATTGTTGTTCTTACCGACGCTATAACAAAGCAAGGGATAGAAGCCGACCAAGAAATGGAAGAACAAGTAGAGAAGAAATATCAATACAAGCTAATTGATAAGATAAGCCAAGAAGTGGCATTGAACAAGGTCAAGCTCAACGAACTTAGTGATGAACTGGAGCCAATGATTGCTGAGGCAATAACCTTAGTTTAGAAAATGTGCACACTTGACAAATTTGCAAAGGAAAACAGTGACAAGCTTGCAGATATCGATGCAAATGTCACTAAGAGTGCACAAAGCCTAACCTCAAATGTCGAGAGCATAAAGGCACATCATCACATAGTGATTGAGGCAAACAGGCTAAGACAGGAAATATGTGATGCTGAGACACAATTCAGAGGAGAGATTACAAAATTACAAGCACACATTTTACCAAATCTCACAATACTTCAGCAGCATATCTCAAAGGCTAGAAATCTGATAGCAACCCCGAAGATGTCTATCATAGATAGCATCTATGATATTCATGTAAGAATTTCACTAGAGCACATGGCTCAAGAAATGCTGAAAGAAAAATGGGAGAAAATGATGGAGGAAGTCAAATCCTCACATTCTCACCTTTTTGAAAATTTGTAAGTACCTTTGTCCTCAGAATCAAAAAAGGAGGAAAGGCATGTATATAGTATGTACATTACATATATCAGTTGAAAAAGAAAAGACAAAAGGATATATACTTATACTTACACTTACTGGCATATACATAGGGGGAGTCATTCTAATGACTAAGGAAACAGTATACACAGGTGTACATACTAATATATTCAGTATGTTGCACATATCATGTTTTTGATAATAATGTCAAAGGGGGAGATTGAAGACATTATTTTTCCATTAGTATACTCAGAGGAAAAACATAGTCAGAAAGCATTACCGGCAGACAGCAATCATCATCGGCGGAACACAAGCAGTACCGGTGAAATGCAAGAATACCCAAAAGCACAAAGAATATTGAGAAAAAATTCTAAGTATAAATATGAAAAGCTTCACCGGCAAACATAAGCATTACCGGCGAACATAAGCATTAGCGGCAAACACAAGCATTACCGGCAAACACAAGCATTATCGACAAACACAAGCATTATCGGCAACACAGTTTCTAGAATCAACCCAATAGGAACAGACAAGCATACCCGATGACATGTTTAGAGAAAGGAACACCGAAAATCAAGAAAACTGACCATCAGAACTGACAGACAAATCATGAACCCGCAAATTGTGGATCTGAGTTTTACACGTCGATTAAAGCAATGTAAATCTATTTATAGAGTTTTATTTTGTTTTAAATCAGATCAGATGGTCATGCATGCTTTATGTAAATGTTTTAAATCATCCTAATGGATCTAAAGCATATCTAACTACAGATCAAGATCAAGTTGTATATCTTGAATCTAGAGTTAACGTGTAAATGCATGAATCAAGAATTGAGCCTAGATTAGTATAAATAGATGTTCATACTCAATTGTGAGTACATGAATTCCTAATGATTGATAGCCACAAAAAGAATCTAAGGAGTAGAAGTAAGAATTCATGCAAAGATCACAAATAGAATATATCAGTTGTCAAAGAACACACAGAGGCTACTGACGAGCAGATAAAGGTAATACTCAATCATGGAAGGATGATTAATAGTATTTTTGGAGCTTTATAGGATATGTTTATCAGCAATTAAAGATTGCATTTATCTTCAGATCAAAGATTTATGTAGTTGCACTCTAACAAGTGCATCACATCTAAAATCCTTTTGTAGAAGGTGGACTTAACCATCCTTTGTAAATTTCTTAATAGAGTGCACACTTAACAGTGTTGCTAAAGCTTCAAATGAAGTAGATCTTAACAGGTCTCCACTGTAATACTCCTAACAGGGTAGGTCATCAGAAGTGACCAAATTTTAAGCCTTAACCTGCTCTTCTTATCTGTAGATAGTGAAGTTTGTGGGTAACAATCCCCACTGCATTTTTTACTTCCTTAAAAGGAGTTTTCTGCGATACCATATCTTGTGTTATGTGTTATCAAATTTCATGTATGTTTCTTTTACTATTACACATCAAATGGAATGTATGATATGATTTCACATACATAAATAAAGATGAACAAATAGATAAGTTGTTTTACAAACTGATGACTAAGGGTTAATGGGCTAACCAAGAAAAGTTTTAGAGGTACTGATTCACCCCTCCCCTCTTAGTACATCATCTCAATATAATTCCAACAATGTGAAGTGTAAAATGATGGGAAAAGTGTGTAGAGTCATCATAGACTCAGGGTCTACTGAGAATATACTGTCAGAGGAATTAGTCAACAAGTTTAAGATGACAAAAATACCCCACACCAATCCTTACAAAGTCACCTGGCTAAACAAAGGAAAACATGTCCTTATCAATGAGAAAGCTTGGGTGGAATTCTCAATTGTGAGATATAAATATAAATTCTTATGTGATGTCCTACCTATGGATGCATGTCACTTTCTCCTAGGTAAACCATGGAAATTCGACAGACATGCCATGCATGATGGAGAAAAGAACTCATACTCTTTTAAGAAAGATAATGTGACATTCAAAATCCAGTCACTACTAGAAGATGCAGAGAAGAAGTCTACTGGACCCAATGTTCTCATGGTGAGTGAGAAGGAGTTCTTAGAAGTCCTAGAAGAAGGAAAAGGATTTGGTTTTGCATTGGTGTTGAATCCAAAAGAAGAGACTGCAGACAAGATAATCAAGAGGATAGATTTTCCAAAAGAAGTGTAGGAGTTGCTGCAGAAGTATGAAGGCATTGTCAGTGATGGACAATCATCATCCCTACCACCTAAGAGGTCTATAATCCACCAAATAGAACTTATCCCTGGAGGTACCCTTCCCAATAAGGCTGCATATAAGATGAATCCTCAACAAAATGAGGAAATATCTAGACATATTCAAGAACTCCTAAGCCAAGATTTGATTAGGAAAAGTATTATCCTCTGTGTCGTACCCACTATCCTAGCACCTAAAAAGGGAGGAAATTGGAGACTTTGTACTGATTCAAGAGCCATTAATAGGATTACCATTAGGTATAGGTTCACTATCCCTAGGATAGAAGACCTAATGGACTATCTAGGAGGAGAAAGGTATTTTACCAAGATAGACCTAAAGAGTGCTATCATCAAATCTGGGTAAATGAAGGGTGAGTGGAAGAAAACCTTTAAAAAAATAGAAGGATTGTATGAGTGGCTTGTAATTCCATTTGAGCTATCCAATGCCCCATCAACATTTATGTGGTTGATGAATGAAGTCCTCGAAGACTACATTGGAAAGTTTGTGGTGGTGTACTTAGATGATATACTCATCTATAATTAGACAAGAGAAGAGCACATCAGACACCTAGAATGAGTTTTCAAGAAGTTACATGAGGAGAAGTTGATGATAAACTTGGAGAAGTGTGAATTAATCAAGCAAGAGCTAGTGTACCTTGGATTTGTGCTATATCAAGGCAACCTAAAGATGGATCCAAGCAAAGTGGAAGCCATACTCAATTGGCCTACTCCAAGGACAACTACTGAGGTAAGAAGTTTTCATGGCTTAGCACAATACTATAGAAATTTTATAAAACAATTTAGTGCAATTTGTGCTCCTATGTTAGACACCATAAAAGGTGGTGTGAAAATGAAATTATTATGGAATGAAAAAGCTAACCATGGGTTTGAGCTGTTGAAAAAGAAGATTTCTACCCAACCAATTTTAGTTTTACCAATCTTTGAGAAGCTATTTACAGTGCAATGTGATGCCAGCAATGTAGCCATTGGTGATGTCTTGAGCCAAGAAGGAAGACCAGTGGCTTTCCACTCTGAGAAACTAAGTGAAGCCAAGAAGAAATATTATTCTTATGACCTAGAGATTTATGCTCTATTCCAAGGACTAAAAAAGTGGAGGCACTATCTACTTATAAAGGAATTCATAGTATTTTTAAACAATCAAGCATTAAGTTTCTTGAATTCACAAGAAAAGCTCAGTCACAAGAATATGTAGTGGGTTGAATATCTACAAGTATACACCTTCAAAATAAAACACAAGAAGGGATTTTAGAACAAATTAGTAGATGTATTGAGTAGAAGAGCCATCACTATTCAAGAGATTCAATTGTAGAGCATGGGGATAAAAAAATTCAAGGACCTATATGGTGAAGATGAAGATTTTTCAGAAATCTATAAGGTATGCCAAGAATACAAGAATCACTTTGATAGTCAATACTCTGAATATACTTTGCAAAGTGATATTTTGTTTAAGGGTAGTCAATTATGTGTCCCTAGAGGGTCTATAAGGGAGAATCTAATTCAAGAGAAACACAATGGTGCACTTAGTGTCCATTTTGGTGTAAATAAGACACAAGAATTAGTTCAAAGATTCTATTTTTGGCCCAAGATGAATGTGGATATCAGGAAGTATGCAGAGAATTCTGATGTGTGTCAAAATCCCAAGGGAATGTCTTCAAATGTAGGCCTATACCAACCTCTCCCCATCCCTAGCAGATGATGGGAATGTTTACATATGGATTTTATAGTTGGTTTGCCCAAGACAAAGAATGGAATGGATAATATTTATGTTATTGTGGATAGGTTTAGTAAGATGGCCCATTTTATACCCTACAAAAAAACACATGATGCCAGTCAAATAGATTCCCTATTCTTCAAGGAGGTATTCATAATACATGGTTTTCTATTAAGCATAGTGTCAGACAGACACACCAAATTCATGAGTCATTTTTGGAAGACTCTATGGAAAAAATTAGGAACCAACTTTTCATTCGGATCTTCATACCATCCTCAGACTGATGATCAAACAAAGGTATTTAATAGGAGTCTTGGTAATCTCCTAAGATGATTAACTAAAGAGTATGGTTAGACTTGGGACCAACTCATTGGGAAAGAAAAATATGCATACAATGATACAGTGAATAGGATGACTAGTAAGAGTCCTTTTGAGATTGTTTATGGCCTTCATCCTAGAGGAATTTATGAACTTAGAGATCTGAAGGATGGAGAAAAAGGGAGGTAATATGCAAAGGACTTTGCACAATCAATGCAAGAAGTACATGATATAGTGAGGAAGTCACTAATTGACAATATAGAGAAGATAAAGTGTAAAGTGGATGAGAGGAAAAGAGACATTCAATTCAAAGTTGGAGATCTAGTCATGGTACATCTCAAAAAATCTAGGCTACAAAAAGGAGTTCCACATAAGCTTCAAATGCAAATAATTGGTCCATGCACCATACTAACCAAATATGGAGCAAATGCATTAAAGGCGGAATTATGAGAGAACAGTGGTTTATCTCATGTTTTTAATGTAGCAGACTTGGTCTTATACAAAGGGAAAATACTAGATCCAAATCAAACTTTGACTGGATTCATACAGGAGGTGGAAGTACTCAATTTACCATCTACACTAATCAATAAGGTAGAGCACATACTGGATTCCAGAGTTTACAAGAAGACAAGGCAGAAGGAATACACAGAACACTTGGTGAAGTGGCTTGGAAAAATGGATGCATATGAAACTTGGATAAAGGAGGCAGAGTTCAAAAAGATGGGCATTGATCCCAACTTACTCAACCCAAGGGTGGGTTGAAGTCTTTTCATTTGGGGAGGATGGTATAGGAGCACCTAGGCTATCCTCAAAGCCCTAGTTAGTTTTGGCTTGTAACTAACTCTAGCCAAGTCAGTATGTTTTTTCTTAGACCTTAGAAGGTCTTTTTGTTGTGTGTGACTAGGTGAATTAGTGGTTAGTACTAATTTCGTTCTAGTGTAGTTTAGTTTGCATTTAAGTGTTTAGTCCCTAGAATAGGCCTAAATTTGGGAAATGGGGTCTAAATGTGTCCTATACCTATGTAAGGTGAGAAAGATGCTAAGAGAGGCTTTAATGATGTTATTTCATTGATTTTTATGGGTTAGAGGACCTAAAAGATAGTTTGCATCATTAATGTAAAAGATGCTCAAAAGTTGTCATGACAACATTTACAACTTTTGCAAATGTTGCATGCAACTTGACAACTTTGGATTCCCCCCATTCTAGGAGTGGGAAATAAATGCTAGTGGCCTAAAAATGAGGGAGATGCATCTTAAGATACTTGTGGCTCATTTACCAAGGTTGAACTGGACGTAAGCAAGTTTTTGAAAAGTGAATAGAGCAAGTGTTCTGAGATATAGAGTACAGTCAACTTGTTTGAATGTTCTTAGTGTTTTAATGGATTGTAATACTTGATCTATTGGTAGATCCATCTAATATGAATATATTTAAGAATTTTTCATTCAGTGAGTAAGTACTGTAATGTTGATTTTTTATCTTTAGGAAATTGGTTAAGTTTTAGGGAGTCTGTTGGTCTAGTTTAGGGTAGTTTTTGATTTCATGGATCCCCCAGAAAATCCAACCATGGGAAACTGCTGGCTATGGATGAATATGTTAGGAGAGCCTGTACATAGTGTAAATATGTAGGGAGGAGTTCTGAGGAGAAGATTTACTAATTTTCAATCCATGCCCTAGGCAAGCTAGGATTGTCTAGTTAGGTGCATGGAAGGTAGAAATTTGAATGCAGAAGCAAGGGTGAGTGTGGAAGAACTGAACCAAGAGTGGTTACAGAGTCTTTATGGTCTTATAGATCCCTAGGTATGAGCCTAGATCTTGGCCAATCCATTTGAGTAGATTTATAGGAAGAAATTAGTCTACTTCTTTATAGGAACCCAAATAGCCCTATTAGCCCTACTTGGGAGCCTTAGACCTCAAAAATATTTTAGGTTTTTGAAAAGGTTATCAGGATCCTAGATGTTTTTGGGGGTTGTTTGTAAGGTTTGAGAGTACATCTAGAAAAACCCTCTGGATAGGGCTAATAGCCAATTAGACCTAATAGGGTCCTAAAAATAGTTAATTTGGAACTTGGCTGAATTGGGATTGAAGACCTATTCAAATGGGAATGAATGGATGTAGAATGAGTACACAAATGGTGGACATGACCCTTGTTGCATTGGTGGAGGTGATATGAAATATTTAGGCTTAGAATCCTTCAAGAAAGTGTGAAGAATTGAGACAAAACTAGTGGTAGTTGTCCTTCAAAGTTAAACACAACAAGAATAACTCTTAGAGAAGAGTTTGAATAGTCTTAGGCTCAATTTCTTGAGGCTATTGAGATCCTGGAAGAGGAATTGGGATCCTAAGTAGATGAGGGAAATAAAATTCCTATCTAGAACATTGTCTAAGCCCACCTTGGGGTCACTTCTATCAAAGCTATAGCTTGAGTAATCTAAATGATAAATTCAAGATTATGTGTGGTTAATCCAAAGCTATTTAAGAATTCATTTTAGAAGCACCAAAAGAAATGTGTAAGATTAATTTTAAACCCAAAATCAAATGTAATCTAAATTATGAGTTTGCATCCTTTAACAAAAGTAAACTAACAATTAATAAAACTAAACAAGTTGAAAGCTAAGAATGCGAAAAAGCTAGAATAAAAACTGCATAATAATGATAGAAAAAGTTAGGGTCCTTTGTGAAGGAAATGAGATCTCTTTTATAGAAAATCTATCCCAAAGAGATGGTCAAGATCAAAAGAAAAGAGTGGCTTAGATTTGATTGAAAAAGCACAATCCATGTGCAAAGAATGTGATTGGTCGACAGAGTCAGTTGACTGAACTCACTGATCAGTCTTTTTGGAAACTTCCAAATTCAGTTCTCAGTTAACTGAAATGTTTCCAAAATGATAAATTGTGGAGAAATAGTTAACTGAGTAGAACTGGATTGTTTCCAATTTGATAATCAGTTGACTAGATTTGATGATGTCATATGCATTTTTAATAATTTAAATGATTTTGAATGCATATTTGTTTTTATTAATTAATTTAATTCCCTTTTTATTGTAATTGACAAATTTGTAATTTTATTTAATTAATATATCAGAATATCAATTAAATAATTAACATAAATTTTATTTGCCAATATATTATGATTTTAGGAATTAATTAATTAATCAAGTACAATGATTGATTAGGACCTAGGGTTCAGGTTAGATTAGCTTGAAATTGATAGATTGAGGAATTGCCTGTTTGATTTAGGACTTAGGGTTTATCAAGATTAGGGTTTCTTGATTAATTGTTGTGATTGGGGGTCTAGGGTTTAGATGATCATTTTTATGTGCTTACATTTTCCCCTCTTTGAATTGATGTGTGATCAATATATTGATTCAAAGACTTTTTATTGATGAGATCAAGAATAGTTTGATTTGAAGCGATAAAACCATTATTTTGAAGAATAAGACCAACTTCAAACTTGATTGGACGAAGATTGATCAAAAGATATAAAATAGAATGCTCAGTTTGATTTGAAGTGATGAAACTGAACATCTGTCAAGAACTCTTAAACCTTTTGATTGGTTTGAACGAATAACCAGTTTGATTTTAAGCGATGAAACTGATTACTGTTAAGAGATTTGATTAGCAAGAAAATTGACTTGATTTGAAGTGATGAAGCCAATTTGATCAATGTATCTGGTTTCAATAATGAATAGCTCATATAAGACTGATCTTGTCTAGTTTTGAGTGTATTCATGATTGTATAAGACCATTGATTAGGTTGCCTTTGATTTAATATTATCTCAACTTGATTTGATGCGATGAATCATAGATGCCACAACTATTGGGGTTTTGATTGAGGATGTGATCACTAGAATGTTGATGTCCTGATCCTGCCCCCTCGGGAGGGAAATCAAAATATGGCTAGGTGCCCTAGTGATGAGAAGAAATTCTATTGATAACATGATGCAAGAAGAATATGATCTGATTAGAAAGAGGTCGCAAATCAATTGCGAGATAATCTTTACTTGATGTGAGCAAGATTTATGATTAAAGGATTGGCTGGAAGAAAGACATGAGAGATTTCTATTGGTTGGAGTCTAGAAGATTGTGCAAGCGGTCAGCTATAGTTGACTAAAAAAGTCAAATGTTAGATTTCAATTTTGATCTTGAAAATGGAATCAAGACAGATGAATTAGCAAGGGATGTCATTTCATGTCAATCAATTAACCACTTAGAAAAAGGAAGATTGATCGATAAGAACCTCAGATCCTTCACATTGGAAAGAGATATTGATATTATGTAGATTTCAATACTATGTAGATGCAGATGCAGATCAAAGACTAACATAAATGCAACCTAAGGTGTAGTCATTGAACCTTTAGCGTTGAAAATTTTCATCATCAAGCATTTTTGGAACATCTGAGTTGATACAATCGTTACTGGTGCCACTGCGACCATAAGAATATGAATATGAATTTCATTGGATAAGATATGAGAAACTAAAATAAGCATCTAGGCATAAAATCCAAGATGACCTAAACATGTTTTCTAGTTGATGTGGCAAGAGTACACCAGTATCAAGACATTCAAAGCCAAGATAATCATGAGTGTGATCTTGTGTAAATATGCAAAGCAATAATAGTCAAGGAGATAGTTCCAACCTCACCTTGGCATACAAATAAACAGCATCATGGGATGTGAGGATTTTCCACCTTAATGCAGGAGCTCTTATCACATACACCTAGTTTATTTAACATTCTTGGATCATCGAGACCACACCAACAAGCAGTAGACAAAGAAAAGATTAATGAAAATTAATGAAACAGAAAACATACAAATAGAAGTTCAACATACTTCAGCAAGTTTCAATGTTTTTCATTGTGTATATGTATGAAATATTGAGAAACATCGTCATGCTTGTGAGTGTGATGTGTTTGAGTGATATCGATCTATTGTTTACATTTGTGATATCCAATAAGTATTAAGAAACATAGATGCATCCAAAGATAGTTTTAAGAAACACTTTTGATTAGGGTGTTGAGAAATAGTTGTTGTGTCAGTAGCGAGTTGTCCTTCAGAAATGACAAGATTACTGAATCTAGTGCAAGCCAAAGATGTGATCAAATGTGGGGACCCATTCCCCATGGTAACAAACTCTAATTGTGATGACTGACTTGACTCATACTGCGAGGAAAAATCTGATTCAATTTCCCCTAGACTATGACTCTAGATCAGTTTTAAGCCAGGAGGGTTCTCAGAAGAACCAAAGTGTCACGAAAGTGACTGAAAGATATGTACAAATGGAAGAAAAGGATTGATGCCAAGACTGAGCATTTATAGATGGAGCACTAAGTAAAAGAGGCTCATGTTTACCAAGTTTTCACCTACTTTGCAGAGATGCTATTTAGAAAAAATTGACTTGATTTGAAGTGACGAAGCCAATTTGATCAATGTGCCTGGTTTCATAAATGAATGACTTGTCTAAGACCGATCTGTCTAGTTTTGAGTGTATCCATCATTGTATAAGACAATTGATTGGGTTGCTTTTGATTTATCATAATCTCAACTTGATGTGATGTGATGAAGCTTAGATGCCCCAAGTAATGGGGTTTTTCTTGATGATGTGATCATTGAAAACCTAGTAAGCATGTCTATGTCACCATCCTTTTTTTTCTTTTTCAATTTTTTTGTATTTTTTCATTTTTTTGATTGATGCATCAATGCACCTATTGCTAGGTTTTCATCAAGATGATCATTTTTTCAAGACTTTTTTAAATTTTTAGTCTTTTCAATCTTTTAGAGATTATGACAACTGACCAAAAATGGCAGGAACAACACAGTACCACAAATGGCAGGAACAACACCAACCACAGCAGCACTGCAAATGGTAGGAACAACACTGACACCAACTGAATCATCAAAAGTGACAACAGTTGTAGTACCAATGTCAGCCAGAAGTTGATTGTTATGAATTTGCAAAGGGTAACCATCGGCATGCAGGTTTTCATCCTGACTTCCCTTTTGAGTTTAAAACCTTTTTCCAATCAACACCTATAGTTCAGCCTAAAAGAAAAAAATAGTCTACCCCAACTCTTGAGCACGCGGGTTTTACTAAGTCCATGTTTGTAGAGAAAAATGTGGTTGGCAACACTGCAAGATCTATTTTTCATGAAAAGCTATAGTTCATCCTGCCAGGCCATTTTTTGTAAACCCTCACTTTCACTTTTCCAATAAAAAGCATCACAAGGGCTTTCAGTCATTTGAATTAGGTGAATCCTCAACAATGGCCGATCATCCCAATCCACCCTATGTAAATATTCCCCAAACATTGGGTAAGGGCTTTGAGCAGGAAAAACTTTTTTTAAATATCCAAACACAGAAGCCCTCTCTCCTAGGCAACCCTAGGCATCAATACAAGACCAGAACACTACTTATAGGAAAGTAGCCAATTTTTGACATCTGCAAAGGTACACCTCCATCATCTTTGATAGCTAAAAAGAAAGATATTCTCAACAGAAAACAGGACCTGTCAGCAAAGGTTAACCTCCCACCACTCATGACAGATTGATCAGCTTGAGCCCCCTTCATTCCAAACAAATCCAAGCAAGTCTGGCAAAAGAAGACCTTACAAGAGCTACCACTTTTAGATCCCGGAGTTTCTTCAATTACCCTCCCAGAAAAAATGTTGCAAATACATATTGGCACATTCTAGCACTTGGCACTCATAGGTAAGCTCTACTCCAACACTGCCATTTTTAGAAATTAAAGAATGGGAAATGCACTCTTTTCAAGTGTTAAGAGAAATATTCTACATAGATCCTATAAATCAATTCTTTGTTTCTATATTTCATGCTAAAAATGATAGAGATATGGTCAACAAATGCAAAGATTGGTTCTGTAAGGAATTGGGCGTCTTCATAATGCCCTAGATTCCTAATTTTAAGCTAGAGCCTAAAGTTGCCTATTTTTTCCCACATTGGATCTCCTTACCTCTGTTTCCATTAAAATACAGAGAGGCAGATATTTTAGAATACATAGCTAATAAGGTGGGGATCTTCCTCCAACACGATCTTATCCCTTTCAAGGCTCTTCACCGAGATGTCAGAGTTTGCATTTTAATGGATACATAGAAACCATTCAAACAGAAGATTCCAATCACATCAAAATGGGGGGAATGGATTCAGAACATTGTGGTTAATGATTTAGTCACAAATCACTGCTACTAGCACAGACTTGGACATCTCAATATAGAATGCCAGAAGGAACAGACAAACAACATTATTGTATGTTTGGATCATAGCTCTAACCCATCAGCATGTGCTCAATAGAATAGGAATTCAAGACTTAGCCCTAAAGGGAAAAAACAAATGACTTGTGAGACCCAAGAAAATGTTGATGCCCACAATGTTGATATCCAAGCATTATGTCTCAAGAAAAATATGCAAGATAGGATTTCTGTAATGATTCACCACATCTTTTTCTAAATAGCCTATTTGAATTGGGAATACCATTACAATACTAGTACTTAAGGGCTATTGGAGTTTCACTCCCCTATACCAAATGCATCATATGTCGATGACATTATGCACTAGCTAACATTTTATGAATCTCCAATTATCCTCACTCTCACCAATGGGACAGAGGATCAAACTATGATAATGCTAGGATGCAAGTCTTTAGAATCAAGTTACGAGAAATCTAAAAAAGTCACAATAGAAAAAGAAACAATAAGCTCAGAATTCATTATTGAAAATGGAGAGTTATTGGAGATTCCATTATATGTTGCAAATGATGGCTCTATTAATGAAAGGGACATCTTGAATGCTATATCGCACATTAGTCAATCGTGTAATAATCTTATTTGGATGGAGAATCTTCAACTTCATGAGTTGTCCATGGAACACAATTGCCCCACCATTCATAGGAAACTGGGGTACACTAAAGATGCCTTCTTAGATCTTGTAGAGAATCATTCAGATACTGGAATTCCCAAAATTCACTACTCCATGAATTGCCAAAACTTGGATGATTCCTACCTGTACCCAGAGGTGACAAATCAGATGCAATTGTTGGTTCAAGATAAGTTCATGAATGAGTTAACTAAAAAGGCTGATCAAACAGTAATAATATCTCCAGGTAGTGTAGCTTCTAACATTCCTAATGGTCCTTTCCAGCACAGCATTCTTTTAATTGAACAAACTCCCTCACAATGTACCCTACTTGTAAAGACCCCAAGATCAAGAGGAAGAAAGCCAAAAACCACCAAAACAAAAGAGGAAATAGAAGTAGGTATCCAATCCACACTGGATGATAAATTTGTTTCCATCAAGAGAATGACAAGGAGGATGAGAGGTTCTCCTTTTCCATAATGAAAATCACCTCATGGAATGTTAGAGGCGTTAATGCCTTTGACAAAAGAAATAGGATCAAACAAATGATTGATTCTATCCATGCAGATATAGTTATTCTTCAAGAAACAAAGATGTCCCAAGAAACTTTTGATAAGACTATAGGAAAATGCGCAACTTAGTCATCCGTTCATCAACAAGGTATAGGGACCTCTGGAGGTCTTGCTACCCTATGGAATCCCAAGAATGCTAATGTTAAAAAGATCGGGCAGGACAATAATTGGCAAATGGTAGAAGTGTCAAGCTATGACTTCTCATTAATCCCGTTCAATATCTATGGTCCTTCATCTACACAAGACAATAAAAATTTATGGGATCAATTAACACTCCAAATTTAGAATCATAGTGATCAAAATGTAGTGCTCAGAGGAGATTTCAAATCAATTCTTAACATGTCAGAAAAAATAGGTGGTATATGTCCCCCCCTAAGAACAGTTCAGGATTTCTCTTCATTTCTTTTAGACGATAATCTAATGGATGTGGTCCCATCTTCTGGCTTGTTTACATGGACAAACAAGAGAGAAAATTTTGCAAAAATAGCCAGCCAGTTGGATAGATTCCTTGTATGACAAGAATGGAAGTTAAAAAATGTTCACTTCCAATCAGATATCCTTTCACTTCCAGGTTCAAATCACTTTACAATACTGTTGTCCATAGATAATGTAGGGGTTCTAAATAGCCATAAACCCTCATTCAAATTTGAGAAAATGTGGCTCAGGCACCCCCACTTCTTGCCTTTGATTAAACAATGGTGGGTGAGTTCACCACATGTGGTTGGAACTAAAATGTATCAGCTGGCAATGAAGCTGAAACATGTCAAATGCCACATTAAAAAATGGAATCAAGAGGTTTTTAAAAACATCTTTCCGAAAAAAGATTTGGTTAAACAACAATTGTCAAAATTACTTGACCATACTATACAACATGGAATGGATAATGACACATAAAATAATCAAAAAGAACTCCAACAGGAATGGGAAGAGATGTGTTCTTGGGAGGAAGAATATTGGAGATATAAATCATGGGAATTGGGGCTTAGAAAAGGAGACAAAAACACAAAATTCTTTCATGCTTCAGCGAAATAAAAAAGAGCAGCCAGCACAATCTTTTCTATAACTAAATTATCATCAGGTAAGACATTAACAAATGCTCAAGAAATCCAGAGTGAAGGGATAAGTTTTTACAAAGATCTACTTGCTCTAGCCCAAGCCCCCTCTCCATCACAAGAACAAGTCAACAAAATTCTTGCTGCTATACCGTGCATTGTTACACAGCAAGACAATCAAACATTAATGGCCCCCTTCACAATCCAAGAGCTCAGAAATGTAGTCTTTTCACTTCCCCCTGACAAAGCCCCCAGGCCGAATGGTTATATGCCACTCTTTTTTTAGGCATGTTGGGATGTGGTATGTTGGGAGCTACTAACATCGGTAGAGGAATCAAGGAAAAGCAAGAAAATGCTAAAATACTTTAACACAACCAACATAGCTATTATACCAAAGAAGAAAGATCCAAAGTCTTTTGCAGATTTTTGGCCCATCTTACTTCGTAACATAGTTTATAAAATCCTTACCAAATCCATTTACATGAAATTACATAACCTCATCCCATTAATTATATCCCAAGAACAGGGAGGTTTTGTTCCTAGATGAGAAACCATTGAAGGAGCTCTAGTTGCCCATGAGGTACTCCATTCGATTCAAGCTGATCAATCTTCTAACTTTGTCATCAAATTAGACATGATGAAAGCTTATGACAGAGTGTGGTGGGACTTTCTCTTCCAAGTTCTACTCAAGTTTGGTTTTTCCCAGCAGTGGTGTAAATGGATAAGAGCATGTATTTCTAGGGCCTGGTTCTCAATCATTATAAATTGAAATCTAACAGGTTTCTTTTCATCCACTCAAGGAATCAGATAGGGAGATCCAATATCTCCCATTCTTTTCATTTTAATGGCAGAAGCACTTAATAGAACAATCAAGAGGCAACATGCAATGGGTCTATGGAAAGGATAAAAAATTGGGGGCACGGATATCTCAGTCACCCACTCCCTTTTTGCAGATGATACAATATTGTTTGGAAAATTAGAAGTCAAGGAAGCTCAAAAAATGAAGTATGTTCTTGACCTTTATACAACAGTCTCCAGATAGAAAATTAATGCTTAGAAGTCACAAATTTACCTATTTAACACTAACCAAATAATCTCAAATAAAATCATCCAAGTCTTAGACTTCTCGGTGGACATACTACCTTCAAACTACCTCGGGATCCCATTCTTTGTAGGAACGAATAAAGAAACTTATTGGTCTTTTGTTATTGAAAGAATTAAGAACAGAACATTGGCATGGAAAGCTAGGTGGCTCTCATTATCAGGCAAAATATTACTCATTAAATCTATCCTTTCAGCAATTCCAAATTATTTCTTAGCTATCTTAAAAGCCACATCATCAGTCATACAACAAATACAAAAATTGATTAAAGGATTCCTATGGATAGGGAACATGAATGGGGAGAAAAAGATACCTCTAATTTCACTAAAAGAGATGGAAAAAGGCTCAACAATTAGAGGAGTAGGAGTACACGACCTCACCACCCAAAATAAAGCATTTGGAGGAAAATTAGTATGGCAGATGTACAAAAAAAAAAAAAAAATGGTGTCAGATCATGTAGAAAAAATACCTTGACAGTGATAATCCAACACGTATCCTAACCATCTAAGAGTCCCCCAAAGGATCTGTGATTTGGAACTTCATGATGACTTCCAGACATGTCATCTTCAACTATGTTACTTGGGAGATCAATAATGGCTCAAATGTAAAATTTTGGAGGGATTCTTGGAATGGGCTACCGATCCTTCTATCCCCAATTATTCCTCAAGAAATTATCACTACAATAGAAAATGATTGGGGAATTTATCTTAAAGACTTTATTTCAGCTGTCAACTTGTTTTCAGGGAAAGTTCGGTGGAAAGATCCGGAAGAATTACATCACATAAGACAAAACACTGATCTTCTTTGCACCATACTCATAGAGAGACAAGCATATTGTTCAGATAAGGAACACAAGTTAGTCTGGGCTCCAGCAAAGGATGGTAAATATTCTATTAAGGAAGACTATAAAATTTTGTAGTAGGTGGAATGTCAAAAGGTCCCCTCTCGAGCATACTACTTCTATTGGAATCAAGCTACTCTACCTAAAGCAGGGTGCTTTTCATGGCTTGCATTAAACACAAGAATTCTTACAAGTGATCAGCTAGAAAAATACCACATCACTCAAGCCTTTCAATGCCCCTTATGCAAAGAACACATTGAAAATGGGGATCACTTGTTGTTATAATGCACTTTTTCACATCAATGTTGGTTATTTGTCCTCAACAAACTCTGTTATTTTACAGCACTACCTGATAAGTTGTGGGATCTATTTGACTCTTGGCCAGAATTACATCATGAATCCCTTTTTTCTAATATCTAGAAATGTGATCCATCTTTAATAATCTGGTCAATGTGGTGGGAACATAATAAAAGGATATTCAGAAATGAAACCTCAACTCTGGACACAGTTCTGCAAAATATAGAGAAGTCAATATCCGATGTTGTCAATGCAAACACATACAGATGTGGCTATAATCCTATTGTGACAACATGGGACATTTCAATTCTTAACAATTGGAACTAACTAAGTGTTCCTATGGGTAGGGAAAACTTAAAAAAATCTTCTGGACAGGTAGACCGATCACTTGTCAGGTGGCAACCCCCAATGCTTCATAATATGAAAATGAACTTCGATGGAGCCTCCCGGGGAAACCCCAAAAAATCAAGGGTGGGTGCTTGCATCAGAGACTCAAAGGGGAATCTAGTGGCATGTACTACATCTCAATTACCTCCAAGGATAAACAATAATGCAGAAGCACATGCAATGCTGGCAAGTCTTATTTTGGCAAAGCATTGTGGGATCAAAAGTATACACGTAGAAGGAGACTCGCAAGTAATAATTAATGCCTATGTAAAAAGGACATCACACAATTGGAAATTGGAATACATTCTAACACAAATCTGGCACTTTTTAGACAACTTTCCAAATTTAACAATCTCACACACTCTTAGGGAAGGAAACATAGTTGCGAATATGTTATCAAATATGGGATGTGATGGCATAGAAATAATGGACACAAAAGGAAACAACATTGAGGAACAATGGCCCGATTTGCAAAGAGCGGTGAACATAGAAAAAAAATTTATCTTAAATTAAGGGACTATGAATGGGAATGTGGAAATGTTGGTGTAAACTGAAATAGTTGAGTGGCAAGCTACTACAAAATCACATAAGTTGTCGTACCAAATTCACACTGTTAATGTAGACACCCTAAAATGGACAGGCCTAAGACTTTACATTAAAAACACTAATTTTCATCTATTAATTAATGGTTTTTTAATCATTTATTAATCACCTATTTTCTTCTAAATTCACTTCTCAAATCATCTAATCCAATTCCCAAAATTAATTAAATAATTAATTTTATTTAATTAATTATGCTTTAATTGATTAATTATCATTATTTAATTAATTAAACTCAATTTCCTATAGTTTAAATCAAATATTTAAACTTACTAATTAAATTCTTCCAATTAAATTAATTTAATTTCATCAAATAAAGCAAT
>MU226035.1:431217-482061 GCA_018584345.1 Thuja plicata
ATTTATCTTCAAAGAGATAACTCCAATTACATCACATGGGTTACTCCACCCATCTCTCCAGTCCACATGGGTAACTTCACCCACCTCTTCAGTTCAAAAAGGTAACTCATAATTAGCTCCTCAGTAACCAAACTCTATCTCCTCTTAACCAAATAAAGAGGTGGAGTTTAGTGAGGATCTCTCCTGTTCCTTTTGATCTCAACCGTTCATCTTCCCATCTCTGGGATCGATCTCAACCATTCATTTCATCACTAAATCCTATATAATAAACCCTTCATAACCATTTGAAGGATCTAGGATTTCAAGCTCTCGTGTGCCATTACTATGTCAGTTTGGTTCTAGCATTCAAGCCATCTTGCGATCACACACACACTTTTCAATTATCAAATTCTCAACGCTTCTCAAGTCATAGATGTTGCCCCACCAATACTGAGCATCAAGAATAGCGTTTCGGAAGGAGTAGAGAGAAATAATAGAAGCTTCAAGCATCGAGGGGTTTGCATTTACTTGTCTTCCTTTCTATTGCTTGTACATTTTATTGCTCACGTTTCTGTTATTCATTTAGTAGTTATTGTATACTTGATTCGCATTCACTTGTGAACCTTGGCTACTAACCCCCGCCCTTGGAAAGCTGTGAGAAACCGGAGAGAGAGGCGTACAGTTAAAATATATCAACATACACTATCAGAGATTGTAAGTACATGAAGCTTACTCAATAGTAATGACAATAAATTGAGTCACATAATTACGACACAAATTAACATGTGGGAAGAAGATTGCAGGGCACAACACATATTATGAAGTAATCATGTCACTGATCTATAGAAATTAAAAGGCGGCACTAAAATAATCATCATTTAATGATACAACAGTGAGAAGTTTGAAACATCAAACTATTCACATGGCAGGGGGACACGTGGTTAATCTTCATTGACAGGTAAATTAATAGGCCATTTCACATGAATTGGTACTCTCTCCCTCTATGCAATATAATAACCTCTCCCAAAAGCATCAGACCAAAGCAAGTTATTTCTCGGGCATTTGGAAAAGAGAGGCTATGGCACTACAATATGTGGATTGCTCTCTATGCGGTCAATGTGCTACTCATCACACTGAAATTCTGCCCAAGAATTACAGAATCTCCATTCCATCACCAGATGAAGAACAAGCTCTCCCTTTTCACATTGAGGATTTGATGTTGGACGGTATGTTTATTTCACAATCTACAACTATAAGGTCTGCAATTAAAAAGGTTATTGGATATGAAAACATAGAGACACGCACAAAGCAATTCCTTTATCCTTCACAGCTTGTATCTATTTTCTTTTCAAACACCATGGACTTATTGCAATCGGTGGAATTACTGGTAAAACTAGCCCAAAATGTTGTCATTCCCAAATGCTGGGATGAAAATAAACTCCACAAAGCTATGCAGAAATATGACTTATGGAAATGGCATGCATTAGTAGGTGGCTTATTCCCAAGACATTCACTTCTCTTGAGTCATGCTATTATGGTTGCATACGACAACATTAAAAGGGCACTAGAAGAATTGAACATTCATCAACTAAAGGACATAATGCAAACAACAAGCGCCACATTGGGTTTCACTTGGGAAGAACAGATTTACATGAAGGTGGAAACACTGCTAAAATTACTCAACAGAAATAGCTTCGTACAGGAACCCATTGAGCAAACAAAAAATCTACCACCAATTTCAGCCAATACGATACACAGCCACCTGCAATGTGATACAAATTGGCTCCAAACCACTTGTGAGCAGATAAATGAAGCATGGCCGTAAGATAATCAAGAATCGGGATGGGCCAAGTCTCAATTTAACAATGAAGAAGGATGGAATTCAGATAATTGGGGATGGTCCCCGCGCACGTAGCCGGAACAAGCTCCTTGCAAATTTGACCCCATGGAGGAATAATAGACGGGATTTCTCTGCAATTTTGTCTACTTTTGTTGTTTCAACAGACCAGCATGCAAATACCAAAGCATTTACAGCATGTAGTTAATGTCTACCTCAAACAGCTGCTCTACAAACTAGGGTTTCAAAGGGTACGATGAAGTTTTGGCCCGAATTCCAAATTTTGCAAAAATTGATTTTTCGTGGGATTCATTTCAAATAAGTTTTGTAATATGCAAGGGTAGAATGTTGCCTAACCAGAAATTACCAATGTAATGTACTTAGTTGTTGAGCATGGTTAGTGTATTTTTTCAAATGATAAATTTTGAGGTGCTCCGAGGGTATAGTTTTGAATAACCACTATTTATCATTGTAAATGAACTAAGCTGTTGAGCATGACTAGTGGTTACAAACCAGGTTTTATTTTGACCAATATCATTAGTATAATAGATAGGAATATTTAGTATTATATATCATTGTATCGAGTGATGAATCTAGGTTTTCTTACTGGTTCTTTTCCGACAGAGCTCTTGAATCGGTCCTTATTTAATAATTATATATTAGTTGTATATCCACTTTTTCTTAAAAAAAATCTTTTAGAGATTACTCGTTCTCAAGCAAGATCACATTGGTGTGCCCCAATGTCTAGCAAGGTGTAGGACATTACAGATGAATTAGAAAGTTGATAGATGAGGTGAAAAGACAATGATGGATGAAGAGGGTGAATGAAACCCTCAAAGACAATCTCCTCAAGATTACCCAAGCTAGGGAAAAAGAATACCACAATGTAGGCTTATAGAGAGTTGCTAGATAGCATATAGGATAATGGCCCAATGTCATGAAAAGCATGTAGTCCAAAAGAGTGGACATGTCAAGAATTTTTTGAGAAACAATTTTACATTTTTTGTTCTTCATTTTGATCAAGACCAAGGGGTCATGGATATGATAGTGATGGGATAGAGCTATGATAGCGCAATGAGGATAAGGGGTGATGAAAGTATAAGTGGATGTTTTTTTTGGATTAGTACAAAGGATTTTCAAAGATAGAAAGGATAGGCTTGGGATAAGCAAGATCATGATAGGGTACCATGGATGAGAGAAAGCAGATAGGTTTATGGAAAGGATAATGAATGTTAGGATACATGATGCGTTCATGGATATATTCAACCTTGTCAAGATCATCGGAAGGAACATGGATGCTCATGGGCTAACTGGATGTAAGATATGATGGATAAGATGATATGGAAGGAATTTTCCCCAAAGTGAAGAGTGCAAGTAGGAGTAATGACACATGATGCCTATTTGCCATGTTTTCATCATGGTACTTATCCAAGGCACCACAAGAAGTAATTTTCATCATAGGATGGATTTATTTCTCTTTACTTTTGCTACCAAGGCGCATGTTTACCAGGTTTTCACCAAGGCACTTTTTTTCTTTATTTCTTTTTTTTGTACTTTTTTATTTTATGGAGGAACTTAAGCTTCTTGCTCTTTAGATAGTGCTCTTTTGAAATATATGATATGATAGGCCAAGGCCACTGAAAGTATGCTCAAAGATGTCGATAGGGTGATGGTAGAGAAGTGAAATGGAGGATAAGGGAGATGGTAGCCGAGGATTTATGTGAGGTATTAGATAACAGGGATGGATGGGTAGGTGGTAGGTGTGGGATATTGGATAGGGTATGGTGATAAGATCAACATTGATATACCCCTTGAAGGGTAGTGGACGAATAGAGGAAAAATGGATGGAATAGCTTGAGACTTTGATGGGTGAGTGGATATGGATCTTGGTACATGAGGACCTAAGATGGATGGAGAAGAGGATGAATCATTCAAGGTAAAGGATTTTGGAACATGAGGACCCAAAATAGAGTTAGAAGATGGGAGATGTGTAGATGGAGATGAAGTGGAAGACTTTGAAAGCTTGGATTACAACTCTGACTTTTCCTTTTTGTTCAAGCCTTTTAAGAGAGACTTGGGAATCCACATAAATTTTGATTTTCTTTTTGTATCCAAGTCCTTTAGAAGAGACTTAGGAATCCACATAGCTTTTGATTTTCCTTTGCTTTTGGATGATTTAGAACACAATTCTTCCATGATGGATTTAGGAACCCATTTTTTCTTTGATATTATTCTTTGCACAGTGGACCTTTGTGGTCTCTTGAGTATTTTTTTTCTTTGTAGTCACATGTCAATTAGATTGGACATAGTGTTATTCATATGCAAGTGGATTCTTGTATTTGTGATTTTTTCATTGCACATTCAAATTACTTCCAAAAGACTTGGGGAGTGTGGATGAATAGGGCCGATATGGATGGGTTGATAGGGAGAGTTCAAGGATGCATGTCTTTTTTGATCTTGATGGGGGATATGGTAAGTGGATGAAAAGATAGTAGTGATAGGCATGGTGGATGGAGGGATATAAGGACCCAATATAGATGGAAGGTTTGACAGTTATAGCTTTGGGATATAGGGACCAAGGATAGATTTGGAGGATAGTGAAGGAGCACGGTTACATTTAAATGGAGGGACATAAGGTGTGGAAGGGATATCAACATCTTTAGAGTGAGTTGCATTTCCATGGATCTTCTCTTTAGAATTCATCTTTATATCAATAGATGTATGAGTATCTTTGATAGGAGAAATTGTGATAGGAGCAACTGAAGCTCGAGGGGATTTATTGTTCTACAAGGGATTTAAGGAATGATGGTTTCTTGAGGTGGATATGGAGGAGCATGACAAGGAGATGATGGGATGCTCCGATCTTGACAAGGATCATTAGATAGTGCACAAAAGGTACCTTTCTCTTGATTTTCAAAAGGCACATTAGAGATGGTGGAAAGAATATTTTGATCTTGCTTGGGAGATGGAGGGCTATCTTCCTGGAAGAAATGGAAGGGGGTGATAAAATCATCATGAGACTCTTGAGATGTGTGACCTTGGTCAATTGTTGGATAAGGGTGGATGGTTTCATGATCTTGATCATTACTGATATTTGTTTCTTCACACTTTGGATTTCCCTCTTGGCATGGATCCACTTCTAAGGATGAGGTAGGAGTTTTGTATTAGCATTTTTTCTTGTAATACTTACCTAATGATTATAGTATACCTTGTATACTTGAATGCAAATTCTTTTAGGAAAGAGAAAAGGCTAATTGCTAATTGATAATTTTCTCTCATTTGAAGTAGAAGTGACTGTGGGTGTTTCTAGTACTCTTTCAGCAGCCTCCTCATATTCTGAGGTATTTCCATCATGAGAATGCTGATTAGTATTCATATCTCTCCTGATATTAACCTCTTTATCTTTTAAAGGGGTTTCATCCATATTGAATTGATTTCTCTTTTTCCTCCAAGAGACTCCTATCCTTGAGGATGATGGGATTCCCTCATGTAATACCCTTTCAGGATCAGTTCTCACCCTTGACCTAGTATTCATTCTAAAAGACATTTATTTCTTTTGCACTAATCTCAGAGATGTTCCTTTTAGAGTCACCACCCAATAACTTGGGATGATTACCTATCAAGAGGGTGCCTTAAAAATAACCACAAGTATAATTTGTAAATAAGTTAAGCTTTGTAAATGCCAGAGATTTCTGGATACTTGGGCAAGAACCTTAAACTCTCTACTCCCTAGCAGAGTCACCAATTTGTTAGCATTTTTTCTTGCAATACTTACCTAATGATGATAGTATACCTTGTATACTTGAATGCAACCTCTTTTAGGTAAGAGAAAAGGCTAATTTCTAAGGATTGGATAATATCCTTCTTCATTTTTGAGCTCCACAGACTCAGGCAGGTTTTACCTTTTAAAGATTACTGATATCTCAGCCTATGCATTTGGTGGATGATTTCATTCACTGGTTATGCACCTAAAACCTCACTGTAACAACTTATAGAATATTTTTGAGATTGCAATGATTAGTTTGAAACAGAGTATTACAAGCCAGGCTATGGTTTTGAGAACATAAACCAATGAGACAAGGATTTGCATCCTTCTTCCTTTTATCTTTAGGAGGGATAACCTAATGATTCACTCTCCAAGGAATCACTAAAATGGACACTGTCCTGCTGACATAAGTCCTTGATGAGTTCATCTCATCTGTTTTAGTAATAGGTGTATTTTAATTGTTTTGAATAGTTTTGAAAACCTGGATGATGATAGATTATCAGACCAAGACCTAGATCAGTGCCTATCTTTTGGGTTATAGAGTCAAAAAGCTTAAAGTCTCACAAAAACAAAATACTATAAGCTGTCTTACAACCTACATGCAATTAGGATAAGTTTAATTACAAATTATCTGATTACCTCTAAAATACTGTATCAAATCTTTAAATGCTGATATGCTTCCCGAAACCACTCACAAACTTAGTTCTTTGCATGAAAGAAACTTGTAAGTAATTAGATAGTCACCTTGTAACCAAAATGCTTCAGACTACCTTACAATCTTAAACATAAAAAAGAATACACGGGAAATAAAGAGACAACAATAGAGAAGAGTAAAATTGTACCATTTTTTATTGATGTAATCCTTCTTTCATACATGAAAAAGCTTTGAAGCTTGAAAGAACAAAGACACAAATTTAGAAAGACTGATTTTTACAATATATTTCATCCTCCTTTAAAATAAAACTCTCTTCTATATATATAGGTCTTCCACCATCTTGGAATCCTTTTCAAAAGGATGCTACAAGCTTTGAATGGTCTCAGAAAACCTAACCCTAAAACTACAGAAGAGACAAAAAGAAAGAGAGAAGAAGCGGTGGAGTGACCAAGTCAAAAGATGGAAACAAATATTCTTTGTTCTTCTCCCGATCTGGCGACTTCAATCTGATAGTCTACATAGTAGATAGCAGTAGTTATGTTGAGTATGGATGACTGTGCTTTTATATTCACCTACATTCTCCTTTTTCAATAACTGTCCTCTTCATCTTCAATAGTGAGGCGCCAAGTAGTCACCCTTACTCATCGTCCAGGATTTCTTCTTCGACTACTGGCTTCTTTCTCTTGGGCATAGCCATCAATTCCCATGCTTTCACTTCATCATCTAATTTCCACTTGAAGTCTTGAGTACTCTGTATCTGTACTTTTTGCCTATCCCATCTTGCATCAGTGATGTTCTTTACATCTACTAGAAACTTGTTGATGTCAATTTCTGCCTTGAAAGCTTCATCCAATATCTTATTGAATCCATCTATGTCCACATCTGTCCCCAAAATAAATGCCTCATCACTAGGCATTTTTCTATCAAATTCATTCCTCTAGGCATCTATGGCCTTTATTTGGTCATCATCTCCCCTCAAGGAAGGAATAAATCTATTAAAATAATCAGAAAAGAGGCTTAATTTTACCTCTATTTGATTCAATTTGCCCTTAAAGAATGAGAGAGAAATATTGACCCTTTTGATCTTATCTTCAACTTCTATCACTATCTCTGGAAAATATGATCTTAGGGCTTGCAAAGATGCTAGCTTTTCAAACAATTGCACCCTAGTAGACTATTTAGCAAAATAGGGGTTCAAAATAGCCAGATGCCCCATCACCTCTGCATGCAAAGCTGGCAACTTATTATAAGCATTGAGTACAACATCAGTCTTATCTTTTATAATTTCAATTCTATGTTGTAACACACCTCTTAATGCTCTCAAAGCAATTGTGTTTCCTTTCTCTCCCTCAACCTTTTCCTCAACCACCTCCTCAAATTTTGCCTTGTCTTCAATTTGCAGGGGTTGTGGTTGCATAGGCACATACATCACCTCAGGCTTATCTTCCAATTCTTTCATTAATATTTTTATCACCTGATCTTGCTGGTGAACTTTTATACGACACAATTCACTATCCTTTTCCAATGCACTTGTCTCTTCTAACAATGTGCTACACTTATTAGACAACTGTTTATTTTTGTCTTCATTTAGGTGAGCCTAGTGTGTCATGATTTGGGATATTTCCAAATCCCCTGTATTTTGCATTGTCCACACCATTTGACTACCCACCATATTTTCCTAGATATTCACCACTTGGGGCTTTTGATCCTTTGGGCACAGGGTCCACATTGCAAAGGCTTGAGACATTGGGCTATACCCAAATCATTTTATCACATCTCCCATCTGAACTTCACTAGCCATTTTGAGATCTAGCTATTTTCTAATTTGGTCAATGATGAAGGTAGATGCCAAATCCCAGCCCTCAGCCAATAGTATGCCACTACCTAGCACCAATTTCCTGGCCTCCTCAGATGAAATGTCCTCACCTTCAAGATCATAACTCTACAAAGCCACCAAAGCCTCATTCGTTATGGTCTCCTTGTCATCAACTGTCAGTTGAGCTCTTATCTACTCTTTCTTATGCCATCTCAGAAAGTCTTTAAACTCCTCAGTTTTGACAAAGTTGTTATCATTCAAAAAATCTTGCTGACGGATTAGTCTTTCATCAACACAGGCTTTAAGAGGCAATTCAACCTCATCCTCCAAATTAGGTTGTTTTTTATTTCCTTCCCTAATTTCTTTCCTCAGGTTATGATCATATAACCTATTGCCAGGTACTAGGGCTTTAGCCTTATCCCTTTTCTTATTTTGCCCTTCAATTGAAGGTTTACCTATTTCCAATTTCTTCCTCTTAGCAGTAGGCTCTTCTATATCATCAGGTTGAGTCACCACTGTCAAATCAACAATGTGGCTCTCTGTTCCCTGCAACTATGGTACTTCAAAAATATTTTTCTATGGTGGAGAATACCTAGTAGGATGTGCATAATCACTGTCACTACTACTATCATATTCAAACTCTGAGTGATTAGGCCCTTGGGTACCTTTCTTGTCAAGAACAGTCTCAAGATGTTATGTAAGCACATAATAATTATCTATCATGGCTTTAATCTTGTCAAAATATGGGAGATCAGGGTAAAAACCCCCAAAAGCCATCCCATTTCTCTTTATTTGTCTTTCAATATTTAACAACTCTTGATTCCTCAATCTCCTTGTCTGAATGTCATCCGCATCCAAAATGTTTCTTGTTGCATCTTCCTCTATGCATTCATAGTGAACATTGGTATTGGGGATTATAGGAGTATACAATTTTCTTACCCTTGCCACGAAACCTTCTGGGTCAATATATCTATAAGGGGCTACCCTCATTCTGCACCCTTCCAACCACTGGCCCACTGCATCAATAGCACCTTTGCAAATTGTAAAGTTAAAGATTCTGAATTGCCTAGGGGTCAAAGTCCCCTTCTTATGTGGCGCAAAATGCTCATTGTCTATCAACAATAGCTATCATATAAACTCCATTACAGCCACTCTTGCTGGTACATAGTAGGGTAAGAGATGAGGTGGGTGAATACACACATATACTCTGATAATAGTATAATTATCTTCCAAGAAGAAATCACCCCAATTATGCTTTTCTTCCCACTTATCTGTGTAGTCACATGGCCTCAGCAATTGCATAATCTTCAGTGGGACTCTTGTTCTGCTGATGCCCAGACTTTGTACTATTGGATATACAATCCAATTTTGAAAAGCACAATAATCACAGTCCTTAGACATGTAATTCCAAACCCTCACCGAAAATTGGATAGGATTTGGTCCTTCTTGGTAAAACCTCTGAGGGGCCAAATTATTCATATCAATGATCACAAAATTGAAATACAACAGGAGATGCATGAGGATGGAGTAATGGAAAAACTTGGAATCCTTCTCCTTTGGATATTTCATCTTCTTCTGAGTGGAAATGAAACCCTCATGCATCTCATTAATGATATGTTGTATGTAATCATAGCTAGTACTAGAGTGCACCTCCTGTAAATCTAGCACCATCATCAAAATGCCAGCATTAATCTTCTCTGCTTCTCCATCTATCCCTAGCACTCTACATAGGGCATAGGCAATATACTTAAAGTAGAAGTGTAAATCCTTATAATAAAATGGGCTTTTCCCAGACATAGGATCTAAATATTTCCTCACTTCTTTCAACATATTTTTCTGCAATTGGCCTCTAGCAATACCAGACTTCAAACTATATCTATGTTACTGCTTTGTCATGTCAATTCTGGTAGACATAGTACTATATAAGCCAAAGGCTTGCATGAATGAATTTTTGTTTAATATCAATAGGGAAGTGCATCATTCATTTTGATTGTTTTGGACAAAACATCATAATGACTAGCCAGGTCTAGGAACAAGTCTACATCTACGTAGACATCAGGAACAATTAATCTAGCTAAACCACAGGTCCAAGGGTTTGACACTGGGATAGCTTTATTAGAATTCTTATAAAAGTAATTGAAAAGTGAAAAACCTATTGTTCCTAGAGTGTCAGTATCTCGTATATCTCAATAATCATCAATGAACACATTGGCATTTGCTCTTTTGTTCTGAGTAGAACCAGGAAGCAGTCTGAGAAATTCATCAGAGTAATTTACTTTTCCCTTTACCTCTTCTTCTGCCTTCTCACTTCCACCACTAGTTGAAGCTACACTGACCACTCTGCTCATGTTTACCATTCCTAAATCTCCTTTTCTTTACTGATATTGAAACAAATCTACCACTAAGATTTACCGACTGCCCTATGCACAATTCTCTAGAAATAATGAGCTTTAAGCAACAGAAAACCCTGCAATATTCTAAATTTTCTCTCTATCAAAATACTTAGCTCTTCTCATTTTGGAATTTTGAAAGCAAGATGAATGCAAATGAAAACACCATCAGCTCCTTATAGTAACCGTTCAAAGTACACAGCTCATGATTTTGAGAACATCAATTCTATCTTTAAATCAACATACTGCGAACTTGATTGAAAACCTAGCCATAGTTCCATGAGCATGATAGGAAATCAAATTCATAAAACTGAATCCTCAGAAAAACCTTATAGAATTCAAATGAGATGACATGTCTTCCTATAATTGGCTAACTATCATACATCTCAGCTACCCTTTTCTGCACAATAATCAAAATCTAAGCCTGTGATTGGTCGATGAGTTATTCATACTGTCATATCTAATACTACCGCCTTTTCTTAAAATTTGGTATCAAGTGACCATGCGACTACACTTATTTTCTCTGTCATTGACCCTAGTCTCTAACCCATGATTTCTCTGGAGACATAGCGACTACACAACTTTCCTTACTTTCATTAACCAAAGTTATCATTTGGCGATCACGCAACAATGAAGAAATCAAAGTTTCCAATGGTTAGCAGTAACTCACATTATTTTCAGAGACTATGTGACTAACCATCACTTTTAGCTTTCACGGTTATCTCCTGAGTCGCTAGATGTTTTCCTTCCTTTGCAAGACCCCACGACTACCCTTAGTCACCCGATCATAGAATACAAATTCTAAGTGTTAAAATCTCTTGAGACATCGCAACAGGTACTATGCCTTTATTTTATCTGACAACTTCGCGACATACCCTTAGCCGCTGAGTCAGGAGGACTTTCCATTTTGGGCTCTTTTATTCTTAGACTTTGCGACCACCATAGGATCTTTTAATTGCTTCATCTAATGGCTATCGCCTAATCACTAAGAAATCCATTATACCTTTAAAATCTTCCAAGACTTTGCAACAAACAGAAGCCCTTAATGAGTCTCATAGTCCCTGAATGAGTTTTTTCTTTTAAGCAATCATGCGATAGGTCTTTGAAATCCACTTACCTTCTGACACATGTCTCATTGCGTATTGAAAGCTGAGTCATCTCCTAAATTTGGCGACAAGCTGATTGTGCCTTATCCAAACCGCATATGGTTAGTCGCAAGGTCTCAAAAACTTTAACTTAAGTGGCATCTTTTCTGGAGACTGCGCGACTAAAGCTTTCACAACATACCTAACCTCATACCCATCTGGTGATTATGCGACATAAAGAGATCATGATGTCTTGTGATAAACCCTTAAATGCTAAAAATTTCATGCAACATCACGACCTGTCTGTGGGTCCCTCGATATATTGCTGGCCTGTTTACTGATCCCACGACTATGCGATACAAACTAAATCGTGAAGTCTGGGAATGCCAAAGGAATATTCTAAAGTTGAATGAGACTACATGACACAAGATAATTGCTAAGTCTAGGAGAAAAAGGGAATATGTCATTTAAGTTATGCGACTAAGCGATCAGAATATAACACATGGCTTAAGTGAAGCAAAAAGGTAACTGTGAAACATAAGCAAAAAAGGCCTTAGGGTTTCTAGGTTTTTTCACATTCTCACAGGTTCAGACTTGAAAACCTGAAAAACTTTGACAAGGATAAGGCATAAGGACTAAGAGACTTCTGTTTTAAACACAAAATCAGAGAGAGAAGACCTCAAAATTTAGGGAAACTAGCAGAAACCAGGAATACAAGCAACATTTTGATCTACATATGGGACTCTTGACATGTTGATGGACAATCATTTAGAATAGGCATGATAAGCATTGAAGCACATGGACACTTTGGGTCTATGATCTTTGAATCTTGAGAAAGACATGTATTCGTATGTTGATTAGCTTGGATCTCTTTTAGAGTAGGTCCTTAAGGGTAGACATAGTCATCTTTAGGATCATTCTTTGATAGAGATGGTGTGGCTTGTTTTGAAGCTTTAGGATATGGAGGAATTATGGAAGAAGTAGATGTGATATATGAACCATTTCTAGACATGGATTCCTGATATTGATCATGTTTTAGATTAGTATCTTCACTAATTTCATTAGGATTGTCTGTTTTAATTATGCCATCATCTTTCAGATCTTGGATTTTATTTTTCAAATCCATGCAAGATGAAGTTTTATGCTCATTGTGTTGATGATATGCACAATAGGTACTCAAGAATTTCAATCCACGTGATGTGGCTTGAGGCAATGTGATGAGATTATGCTCAAGAATTTCTTCCAATGCTAATTTATAAGATTGTCCCAAAGGAGTAAAGACTCTCTATCAAGGATAATTAGATGCTTCTTGACTTGCAATATCTTTCTTTTACAGATAGAAAAAAATTTCATCTAATTCTGTCATAGTTCCCTCTACATTCTCTTGATCAAAGATAGGATGGTCATAAAACTATTCTTGATCAAAGATGAGTTTACTATGTGTAGATACCTCTTTGCTTGATGAGAACTTATTGAATGGTCTAGCCTCTTCTCCCTTTAATTCATGGAGGTTAGATTTCAAAGTTTGAAGTTGTTTCGATAAAACTGCCATAAGAATCTCTTCTTTCTCATTGTTAGGACCATAAGATTTATCCCATTTGCTTTTAGACATTGTAATATTGTCTTGATGCACTTTCTTAGAAGATTGAAGAGAAGGTATGATGAATCAATTGATTGACTAACAGGTGCTGAAGTGATATCTAAAGTGTTGATTAAGTCCAAGACCAAAGGGCAAAGGATATAATGTCCAACTAAGAGAGAGAGAGAGAGGTAGCAATGACTCTGATCTTGAGTCAAGGTTAACAAACCTATTCTCGTAACTTAGGATAAGGATAGTGCAAAAAAAGATGATAAGATTGAAATAGATAATGGGTCACTTGGACTAGCACAACAAAGTCAGACCTTGAAATAGCAAGCAAGTCAGACTGTCAACAGATTGTAATCAACGACAAAGTAGTAGTGATGGTGGGAAAGCATACATTTGATAAAATCCATACATGGCCATTGTGACAGAAGATAGAATTGGACAACAATTTTACCAATTTTGAGAGTTTTGATAGTAGATATAGAAACTTGGACAAGAGTTTGACAGTTTAACACCTAAGAGTGTAGATTTGGAATTGTTTGATCATTTTGATGTTTTTTTTTTAATTTGGTTTTTATTTGTTTTGATGTTTCACTCGTGCAAGACACATCATGGAGAATGGATATTGTAAAAAGAAAAAACACACCACAACCTAGGTAAGCCAGGGCAATATCTGTTGAATTCCCACTTGAACCAAAATTCATCCACGCCTACTCATAGCGGACAACTTAGAAGCTTGGAGGCACGGGCTCCTCCTTACAGTGCACTCACTTCAAGCACACCAAGCTTTGAATCCCAAGGGTAACCATTTCCCAAGGGACCATTGTCTCTACTAAGAGCCGTGAAAATGTGGGACGTCTTAGTCGGTCTCTGACCTTGCGTTCCAATAGATAGAGGGATTTTTGGTAACTAGGAAAAAAAATTTAGTCAGGGCATTTGTTTAGGTGGCTTTACATGTGGCAAATTAGCCCCGTTAAGGAGGCCTCCCAGCCTACAAAAGTTAAGTTATGTATTTTTTTATGCACCACGAGAGTACTGACGGAGATATTTTGTCGGCATAGAAAAATTGACACCTATTCACTGTAATATTAATCATAATGAAATTTTTATATACCGGTTCAAAAGGGCTTAGCTTTAGTCTGTTACCGGTTGGGCAATCCCTCTCACCAGCTCTATTAAAACTCTTAGGAGGTAGCCACACTAAAATATTTGCATGAATTTCTCTTACACCCAAGATCTGCGAAGGTGAGGGGAGAGGATACATTCATGAAGTTCTTTTGGATTACAAATCTAGAGAACACTTCAAACACATAAGAAAAGTGATTATTTTTAAGCACCAAATCTGAAGTGTTATTTAACTACAAAATGCAGACATAATAGTTTCACAAGACACACAAAGTCTTTGACAAGCGTTCTGCATAAAACTCATTAGTATTTTATGATTTTTTTCTTCATTTATAACATCCTGCAAACCATTGTTAGGCTGTGAAAATAGAAAAATAGCAAACAAAGACAACCGTGAGCGTTAGAGAATCAATAAAATCTTGTTGTTTTTATCAATTTAAAATGAAAAAACACATGCAATCTACAAAAATTGCATGCAATCTAAAAATAAAAACATGAAATCTATAGAAATGACATGCAAGATAAAAATCAAAACATGCAACCTACGGAAATGAAATGCAAGCTTAAAAGCAAGACATGCAACCTACAGAAATGACATGCAAGCTAAAAAAGCAAAACATGCAACTTACAAAAATGACATGCAAGATAAAAAGAAAAGGATGCATTCTACCAAAATAACATGCAAGCTAAAAAGTGAAATATGCATCCTACAGAAATGACATGCAAGAAGAAATTATTAACTGCACTAAAATAGAATGCAAATATGCTACAAAAGTGATAACACGGAGATGGAATGCGCTGAAATAGAACTTGAAGGCACTGAAAGAATAATAGACAGAAGATAGAAGAAATTATGGTTGTGGGTTCGAGCCCCACGGTGGGTGCCAGAAATGTATGCGTAAATTTAGGTTCCTATTCCTGTAGCTGCATACACACACACTTCAATGATCCATTAAGTGGTTAGTGGGTTAGAAAATAACAAAATCATAATATCAAAAACATCCTAAGCTAACTGAAACCGGTTCATTGCCTTCTAATAGGCAGGAGTTTGATTAATTCCCTCAGGTAATTGCAAGAAATAGTGACTACACGTTGTTCTAAATGAAGGAATTTAAAGCTATAGCTTGAGTAATCTAAATGATAAATGCAAGATTGTTTGTGGTTAATCCCAAGCTATTTAAGAACTCATTTTAGAAGCACCAAATGAAATGTCTAAGATTTAGTTTAAACCCAAAATCAAATGTGCTCTAAATTATGAGTTTGCATGCTTTAACAAGAGTAAGCTAACAATTAATAAATCTAAACAAGTTGAAAGATAAGAATGCAAGAAAGATAGAATAAAAATTGCATAATAACAATAGAAAAATTTAGGGTCCTTTGTGAAGGAAATGAACTCTCTTTTATAAAAAATCTCTCACAAACGACGGTTGAGATCGAAAGAAAAGAGTGGCTCAAATTCAATTGAAGAAGCGCAATCCTTGTGCAAAGAATGTGATTAGTCGAGAGAGTCAGTTGACTAAACTAACTGATCAGTCTTTTTGGAAACGTCCAAATTTAGTTCTCAATTAACTGAGTGGAACTAGATTGTTTCCAATTTGATAATCAGTTGACTGGATTTGATGATGTCATATGCATTTTTTATAATTTAAATGATTTTGAATGTATTTTTTGTTTTTATTAATTAATTTAATTCCCTTTTTTTATTTAATTGACAAATTTGTAATTTTATTTAATTAATATATCAAAATATGAATTTAATAATTAACATAAGGCTTATTTGCCAATGTATTATGATTTGAGGAATTAATTAATTAATCAAGTACGATGATTGATTAGGACATATGGTTCAGGTTAGATTAGCTTTAAATTGATAGATTGAGGAATTTCTTATTTGATTTAGGACTTAGCGTTTATCAAGTTTAGGGTTTCTTGATTAATTGTTGCGATTGGGGGTCTAGGGTTTAGATGACCATTTTTTATGTGATTACAATATGGATGTCCAAAAATCATTGCCCAATTTGGCTTAATGCACCTTGGGAACACTTTGATGCGCCAGAATTTTTTTGATGCTACGCGAGAAAAGAAAGGTCTCCCCTAGAATTTACCCAGCCAAATGGAGCTAATGGAGATGATAGTTTGGTCCCATGATGAATAGTTTGAAAGATGCACCATTGAGAAACTTTCAACTAAGCAATAATGCAACTTTTTGCACCAACCGAGATCGAGTTGCCAAATGGAGTCCAAGTGGAATCTCCTAGAACCAAGATACGTGCTTGTAGGCCTTTCCAAGCTGGTCCTTTTCCACTTCACGGATCTTTGATATCTTTCACGAGGTCCGAGATATGGATGTCCAAAAATTGTTTCCTAATTTGGCTTAGTGCACCTTGGGAACACTTCGGTCTGACATGCACATGAACATTTTTTATGCTACGTGAGTGAATAAATGTCTCCCCTAGAATTTACCCGGCCAACTAGAGCCAATGGAGCTGATGGTTTGGTACCATGATGAATGGTTTGAAAGATGCACTATTGAGCAACTTTCAACTGACCAATAATGCAACTTTTGACACCAACCGAGATCAGGTCACCAAATGGAATACGAGTGGAATCTCCTAGAACTGAGCTATGTGCTTGTAGGCCTTCCCAAGATGATCCTTTTTCACTTCACAGATATTTTATCTCTCACAAGGTCTGAGATATGGATCTCCAAAAATTGTTGTGCAATTTGGCCTAGTGCACCTTGGGAACACTTCGATCCAACATGTGCTGAAATGTTCTTGATGCTACGTGAGAAAAAAAAGGTCTCCCCTAGTATTTGTACCCAACTAACTAGAGCTGATGGAGTTGATTTTTTGGTCCCACGACAACCGATTCTTGATGCTCTTAAATTGTTAGTGGTATGTGACTGGTAGAGAAGCATAGACTAGATGCTCAATTCCTTGTAACTTTTGATGGGTATTGTTTCAAGAACCAAAAAAGGAGAAATGATGTTCTCTCATGTGCCCCAAGTTATCCCAAGTGTTATATTGGTGGATTAAAAGCTTGTAAGGGTACTTCCTTCATTAAGTGCCCCAATTAGCCCTTCCAAGCCAAAGTGAGGTTTCCTAAGTTAGAGGAGTTGTCCAATGTTTCAATACTTGTCAATTTGGGAAAAGTGTTTCCCCAACTAGTACTATCTTATCATATAATTAATTTTCAAGGACCTTTGGGATATTTGGAAGTAAAAATAGAAAAGGTGTTCTATACGGATGAATTTTTCATGTAACTCTGTGAATTTTTTCAATTGTACAGATCTATATGAATGAATGAGGGCTTGAGACCAATTGGAGAAGTTAAGGATTGGTTCAATAAATTTCATTTGCAACTGGTTTGGGCTCCTGAAGAATTAAGGCTACACCAATTGGAGAAGTATATATTATTTATATGCTACAAATGACCACCGTGATAGAACTACAAATGACCACTGACTTAGTACTACGTTATTTTAATACTATGTGGGATTCATAGTTGAATGATTCAACACACATTTGCACAAACAAAACACGATTTATTTAAATCAAATACTTTACTACTTTGAACACATTCAACAAAGCCTTATATTTTATTGTACAAGAATTTATAAGACATCTTATCTAACACATTTGAAACAAATCCTTAAGAAATTTTTGTCAAATATTTGCATTCTTACATATATTTCATCATTATACAAGTTTGACTATACACACCACCTTTTGAAAAAAATCATTGTATATCATTGATACAACATATTATGAATAAATATATCAATGTTATCAAAAGTTTGAGGTATAGAATTTCTCAAAATCTTAGATACACAACTATATATCAAAATTTTAAGTGTCATTTCCACTCCTAAAGTGTATAAGTTTGACACATGGTACTCGATGATATCTACATTCCAATCCCTACATTCAGAAGGCACAAGAAAAAAATAAGTTTATAGGTTGAAAAAAAAAATCTTATGAATGTATAAGTAACTAAATAAACCAAAGAACATGACTAGCCAATGCATAGTGAAGTTTACCATCATAAAAATTTGGGCTAATAAAATGCACACCTCAATCTCCTATATCTATCATATATGTATCCAACTGCACTTACAATCCACATACAAAACCAAGTTTATTGGCTCAAACAAAAAAAGTACAAAACTACAATGAATGTATTGAACGTAACCGTAATGAACATGGAAAACCTTGCAATGAGTTCAACTTACCTATTGAAGTGTTCCTGAAGGGTCATCTCTCTACTTGACAGTATTCAATATTGCTTCATGATCAGCAGTACTAATAGTCCAAAGTTCCTTTGTCTTTGGTTTTCCTTTATGTTTCAACAACTTAACATTGGCTGCTATAACAAGGTGTGAATAAATGAGAATGGTTTTGTGATTCTCGTAGTCTTCAAATGTGGGAATATCATTATTTCTAATCATGTATGTGTGCAACCATGCTCCCGTAACAACATGTGATCATGTTGGATATGTGAACATTGTTGGAGATTTGCCCATGTGCAAATAGTTGACTATATGTTTATCATTGATGACAACATATAATATACAGCAGTGTCTTGTATGTAATTATCAGTACAGTTATATTGGAGCCTTGCGCGGTTGTTTTTATGTTTCATACATACTTATTATATAATTTTCATACATGCAGAGTCAAAAGTTCAATTAATGTTGAGTAATGTTGATATGTTTGTTATTTACAGTTTTTGGAGTCTATTTGGTAAGAGCCGACAATAATTACATTGTTTCTTCAGTTGCGCCTATCTTTTTGATATGCGTGTTCAGATTCATGTTTAGTTATGATTGAAATATCAATAACCAAAGGCACTTAACATGTTTCATCTGAAGCATTAAGTTTTAGTTAATTTGGTGGAGCTGACTATGTAAAGTGATGCGTCTATTCTTTTATGAGTTATGCGGTTCTAATTATGTTGTGTGCTCAATTAAGCCGACAAGGAAGTTGTTGGAGTGTTTCCTACAACTAACATGATCATATCCTTTTAAGAAGGTACATATAGCAGTTCATTTGTGATCACCAAGTGTGAATGAGAAGAAAAAGACAAAGAAAAGAACAGAGCAGGATGCTAGTTGTTTTAGGACAGTAAAGCTATTTCATTCATCAGTTAAAGATCTATGTGAAGAAGTAGAGAGTGCATACAACTCACTGGAACTGATCAAGATAGTAGGTCTATTTAAATAGTTCAATTATCAGATATAGTGTATATCTATTTTTTAGAAGGTTGCAGCCTTCATCATCTTAGCAGTGTGCTCTTGGATAGTGTGTCCTCACCCCTAATAGGGTTATTGTAAAAGACTCCTAACAGGGTCTCACCCTTAACCAGGTCATTGTACTTATTGCATTGTAAAGATCAATTCCTAACATGGTTGTAAGATATTCTAATAGGGATAATTATACTCTAGTGTAGTTCTTTGTGGGTGCTAATTCCCACCAGGGTTTTTACCTATTTTGGTTTCCCCGTAACCAAAATTGTGGTGTTTTATTCTGTGTTATCTTGTTGTGTCCATGCTTGATGTTATTCTGCACTTAATTTAAGGAAATAATTAATACTAGTAGATAACTGATTCACCCCCCCCCTCTCATTTATCTCTTGGGACTGTTCCTAACAATTGGTATTAGAGCCAAGTGCCTTGGAGAGGAAGCCTAACAGGTAAAGGTAGATCAAATGGCGTACTTCAGGAAAGAGAGTCCTAAGTTTGATTGAGAGAATTATCTTGACTGGAAGAGCAAAATGATAACACATTTATAGTGCATTAGTTTTGAGATCTATGAGGTTGCTACTCATGCAATTGATGTTCCTACTTTGAAAGATCTTGCAGAAGAAGATTCTACTGTTAAACAATAGGATGTATTCACCCAAAATTCAATTGCCAAATAAGCCCTAATTGTGCCTTATCTGACAGTGAATTTTCTGAGATTAAGAAGGCAGATAAAGCCTATTCAATATGGAAATACCTAGAAGATATGTTTGAAGGAGACATCCAAGCCAAGAATGTGCATAGAAAGACATAAAAGAAAAGATACAATAATTTATAAATGCTACTTGAAGAAAACATGAGAGCTTACAATCAGAGGATTAATGAAGCGGTTTCAAGAATCAGAAACAATGGTGGAGAAATTTTAGAGGAAAACATAATAGATAAATTGATGACTACATTAACAGTAGATTATTAAAGCAAGGTAAACATCTTGGATGAAACCATGCAATTTTCAAAGGACTTCAAAAGAGAAACCTTGATCAGCAAAATATCAGCATTTGAGATATCAAGATTGAAGACAGAACCTAAAATTGAAATAGATTTCAAAGCCTCAATCCATTGTAATAAATCCCTGAGCATCTCTAGTAATATTGAGAAAGAAGAATTTGATACAGAACTAGAAGAAATCACTGCTATGATTGCTAAGAAAGAAAGGAAAGGTAAAGGAAAATCTAAAGGATAGCTACCATTCAAATGTTTTTCATGTAACAAAGTTAGCCACTTTGCATCCAAGTGTCCTACAAGAGTCAAGAAGTTCAGATCAGATTACAAGCCCAAATATACTAAGGAATGCTATTATGCTGAAGATGGTACGACTGATGATGATTTAGGAGACAATGAAATTGGATTCATTGCAATTAAAGATATTAAAAAAATGATTAATGAAATGGAAATTGAAGATGAAAAGAAAGCACAAGAATTGGCTTTAGTTTCACATGCAGACATCAGAACAAACTATATCATAAACAGTGGGTGTTCACATCACATGACAGGAGACATAGATAGATTTGTACATCTAGATAAGTACAAAGGTGTCATGGTTATATTTGGAGATAACACTCCCAAACCTATCATAGGCATAGGATCCATCACCTTAGATGGAAAGAACAACACAGATGATGTTCTGTATGTTGATGGTTTACATCATAACTTACTAAGTGTTGGACAGTTGCTTGATAAAGGATATCAGTTGGAATTCAAAAACAATAGGTGCATTATTAAAAAAAAAGGAGACATGATAGAATCAGGTTCAAAGACCAAAGGTAATGTTTTTCAGCTCAACTCCGAAGTAAGTTGTTTTGTTGCAAAAGTGGATGACAGTTGGTTATGGCACAAAAGACTTTGTCATACCAATTTTGACAACATAGTAAAGATAAGAAATGTAACGATAGTAAGAGACCTTCCTAGTATTGCAAGACCAGTTGATACTACGTGCAGAGAATGTGTTATGGGAAAGCATGTAAGAAACTCATTCAAAAGAAAATAGAACTCTGCAGAGAACAAATTAGACCTAGTGCATACTCACTTATGTAGACCTACTCAAACAAGATCATACTATGGTGAAAGGTATTTCATTTTTTTTGTTGATGATTTCTCCAGAATGATGTGGGTTGCATTCTTGAAAGATAAATCTGAAGCTTTTGAGAAGTTCAAAATATTCAAAGCTAAAGTTGAAAATGAGTCTGGATTAAAGATTATATGTATGAGATCTAATAGAGGAGGAGAATTCACCTCTGAAAAGTTTCTTGAGTACTATGAAGAACATAGGATCAAAAGATAGCTAAGTGCACCTAAAACCCCTCAGCAAATAGAATTGTAGAAAGGGGAAATAGGATCATACTTGACATAGCGCGCACTATCACAATTGAAGGAAAAGTTGCACACACCTATTAGAGAGAAGCAGTCAATACAGTAGTCTATACTATCATTAGAATTCAACTAAGGCCAAGCACAGACAAGAAACCTTATGAACTTTGGTTTGGTAATGTACCTATAGTAAAATACTTCAAAATATTTGGGAGCAAGTGCTACATCAAGAGAGATGATGGTGTTGGTAAGTTTAATGCTAGACGCGATGAAGGTATTTTTTTTGGTTACTCTACAAAGAGAAAAGCTTACAGATGTTTTAATTTAAGGTTGAAGAAAATCATTGAAAGTGCACATGTGAAGATTGATGAGAAATTCATGATTCAAGAAAGATATTATGAATATGCACCTATGATTGAAGATGAACCTAGACCCATCAATAAAGAAACAGTTATTGAAGAAATGTCTGAGTGTATTGATGTATCATGCAATAACCCTGAACCAAGTGAAGAGGAATCACAGATTATAGATGAGAGTGTCACACCTAAAGTTTCAAAATACACATCTAGATACCATTCAAAAGAAGATATCATTGGAGATCAGAGCAGTAAAGTTTTGACAAGATCTAAAGAAAAAGGTTCAATAGTTGATGAAGAGGTGTGTTTACTTTCACAAATTGAACCCTTAAGTGTTGAAGATGCGTGTAACGATTCAGGTTGGAAAAATGCAATGCAAGAAGAATTAGATCAGATAATTAAGAATGACACATGGGAATTGGTCCCTAGACCTTGTGACAAAAATGTGATTGGAACTAAGTGGATATTCAAAAAAAAAATGAATGAATATGGAACAGTGATAAGAAACAAATCAATATTGGTATGTAAAGGATATGCGTAGAGAGGAGTTGACTACTCTGATACATTTGCCCCTGTGAGAAGACTGGAAGCTATTAAGTTGTTTTTAGCTTATGTAACATTCAAAAACTTTAAAGTATATCAGATGGATGTTAAGTCAGCATTTCTGAATGGTGACTTGAAGGAAGAAGTCTACATAGAGTAGCCTGAAGGATTTAAATTATTAGAAAAACTAGACATGGTATGGAATTAAACAGGCCCCAAGAGCATGGTATGAGAGACTTGATGGCTACTTGACAAAGATTGGATTCAAAAAGGGAGTAGAAAATTGCAACTTATTCATAAGAGAGACACCTAAAGGGCTATTTCTTGTTTCTATCTTTGTTGATGAAATTATTGTTTGGAGGTAATGACAAGTTTAGTGTAGAATTTTCCAAAGAGATGCAGAGCGAATTTGAAATGAGCATGATTAGACCTATAAAATACTTATTGGGATTAAATGTAAAGCAAACAGACATATGTATATTCATAAATCAGTCTAAATATGTGAAGGAGATATTGAAGACATTCAAGATGGAAGATTGCAAGCCAGTAAGCATTCCTATGATAACAGGAAGAAAACTTTGTAAAAAATGATGACTCCACTACAGTTGAAAAAACACTTTACAAATCCATGATTGGAAAACTCATATATCTCACTCAATCTAGAATAGATATTTCTAATGCAGTTGGCATTATTGGGAGATTTGTAGCTGAACCAAAACAGAATCACTTAATGGAAATAAAAAGAATATTCAAATATTTAAAAGGAACTATAGACTATGGTTTATGGTATCCTAATTTAGAAAATGTAGAACTTCATGTGTACACAGATGCAGATTGGGCAGGTTGTGTTGATGATAGGAAGAGTACCTTAGGAGGAGTAGTATTTCTTGGAGACAGGTTGGTTACTTGGACAAGAAAAAAGTAGAATTGTATTTCTCAGTCAACAGTAGAAGCTGAGTATGTAGCAGTAGCATTGAATTTTTCAACAATGGTTTGGATCAAGAAGATGATTAAAGACTTTGGAATTCAGATTAATTATCCTATTTTCATTCATTGTGACAACACTAGCACTATTAATATATTAAAGAACCTTGTGATGCACGCAAAGACAAAACACATAGAAAAAAATATCATTTTCTAAGAGAAAAAGTTGTAGAGAGAGAAGTAAAGTTGGATTATGTGAGCACCAAAGATCAGTTGGTAGACATATTTAGGAAACATTTATCAAAAGATACTTTTGAGTATCTCAGGAAGAAGCTGGGAGTAATTCCCTTTCCTAATTCTAACTAGAACTCACTGTAAATGCATCAGTCCTTAGTGACTGATGAGTGGTTGACTACTCTACTTTTGGAGTAGTACCTATGCTTATTTGTATTTGGCATCCTTTGCCATTGATGTCAAAGGGGAAGTATAGAGTAGGGGGAGAATATACTCTGGGGGAGTATACAAACTCATGAGTGGTTGGCTACTCTACCTCTGGAGTAGTACCTATTCTTATTTGTATTTGGCATCCTTTTACATTGATGTCAAAGAGGGAGTATAGAGTAAGGGGGAGCATATACTCTGGGGGAGTATACAGTCATGAAAATAAAAATACAAATGCAGTAGTTAAAAGGAACCTTTGATGAGGATATTGAGAAGATTGTAAAAAGAAAGAAGACACTTTTGGATTGATGGTGTTTTTAATATCATAATTTTCCATCAATGTCAATGGGGGAGATTTTTGGAGATTTTCCCATGTGAAAATAGTTGAGTCTATGTTTGTCATTGATGACAACATATAATATACATCAATGTCCTGTATGAAATTATCAGTACAGCTATGTTGGAGCCTTGCACAGTTATTTTTATGTTTCAGACATACTTATTATATCATGTTCATACACGCAGAGTCAGAAGTTCAATTAATGTTGAGTTATGTTGATTTGTTTGTTAGTTACAGTTTCTGGAGTCTGTTTGGTAAGAGCCGGCAGTAATTACATTATTTATTTAATTGCACCTATCTTTGGGATATGCGTGTTCTGATTCATGTTTAGTTATGAGTCAAATATCATTAGCCAAAGGCACTTAACGTGTTTCATCTAAAGTGTGAAGTTTGAGTTAATTTGGTGGAGCCGACTGTGTGAAGCGACGCATCTATTATGTTTTGAGTTATGCAGTTCTAATTGTGTTGCATGCTTAGTTAAGCTGACAAGAAAGTTTTTGGAGTGTTTCCTATAGCCAAAATAATCACATCATTTGAAGAAGATACATATAGCAGTTCATTTGTTATCACCAAGTGTGAATGAGAAGAAAAAGATAGAGAAAAGAATAGAGCAGGATGCTAGTTGTTCTAGGATAGTAAAGCTATTTCATTCATCAATTAAAGATCTATGTGAAGAAGTAGAGAGTGCATACAATTAATTGGAACTAATCAAGACAATAGGTCTATTTAAATAATTTAATTATCAGATATAGTGTATATATGTTTTGCAGAAGGTGGCAACCTTCATCATCTTAGCAGTGTGCTCTTGGACAGTGTGTCCTCACCACTAATAGGGTTATTTGTAAAAGACTCCTAATAGGGTCCGACCTTTAACTAGGTCACTATACTTATTTCATTGTAAAGATCAACTCCTAACAGGGTTGTAATATCTTCTAATAGGGATCATTATACTCTAGTGTAGTTCTTTGTGGGTGCTAATTCCCACCAGGGTTTTTACCTATTTTGGTTTCCCTGTAACCAAAATTGTGGTGTTCTATTTTATGTTATCTTGTTGTGTTCATGCTTAATGTTATAGTGCACTTAATTTAAGGAAAGAATGAATACTAGTAGATAACTGATTCACCCCCCCCCCTCTCAGTTATCTCTTGGGATTGTTCCTAACAATCATCATCTATCTTCAGTTGTGCAAGTTTCTTCTTTCCTTGTACATAATGTACTAACTAGTAATCTGATCTCTCATCATTCCCCTGTGGTGCAACCAATAAAAAAACATTTCTTGGTTGTAGAAGATCTGAAAGATGGTCGTAGTCAAGTGAACAATCCATGTCATCATTTATTACAGAGAGTGTGATAGATAAACAAGTTAGATAATGTGGAACCCACATATCAACCCACTCACTTGACTCACACTGATCCCAATCACATTGAATACACCTTAGAAAAAACCAAGCCAACTCTCGTGTCCAAATGGTCCATGTACTAGCATCTAAGCTTTGAAATGAATGCATTTTTGAATAATCTTTCACAGTTTGACAATCCAACCTATCTCCAATTGTGTCCAGCTCAAGCAACCAAAATAATATGCGCACCACTGAATCAAGAGGCCCCCCTATGACAATGCTAAAGTACACCAATCAACAATAGAACAAGCATCAAGGAGTTCTGGACCTGAAATCCTCAATTTATCCTTAACTAGAGCTCTCTTTACACATGCACTTGCTCCATCATAATACCCTTTTCCATGACCAGCCTCAAAAAAACTAAAAATATGAGGTACACCTCTCTCTACATGCATTCTACATAACCAATAATACTTACACGCATTTTTTAATTAACTTGTGCAATTATCTAACCAAATGAGATGTCTATCCATAGAAATATCATTTTCCTACACCCACTCAAAATAATTCTCAAAGCAATGTTGGAAATACTTGTGAGAGTGAGATCTATCATCGCTCATATAAAAATGGTATTCTCTGAATATCTTCTGGTCATCTTTTGTACTATCATGGGAATGTCTATATGTTATGTGTGCAAAAATAGCAAACTGAATAGAATTTTAATATTGAGCTTGCAACTCATTTTGGGGCTGCAATTTATATTTCTCTACAAATTCAATGACTGATATAATAGTGCCAATTGGGAAAGTGTCCTTACAAATCCTGAATTGTTGATCCAACCACTGAGACCTGTGACTATGCCTTGCATACTTCTAAAAATGGTTCTTCCTGAAATCTGAAATAAAATCAACTACATTGCATTCTTTTGTAACCAACTCACATCTAGAACCTTTACCTCCACTTTTCAATGTACATTTAATGGTTTCATATACCTTTTTTTGGACAATTGTCTTTCCATAATCATGTTCACGGAAAAATGAAACAAACTTCACTAGCCCACCACAATCTGAGCACTTGTCATTTAAGCAATCTTGTCTATAAAAGAAACATTCATCATCTCTAGGACATAAAAAATGATCTAGCAAGTCTCTTGATGATTTTGGAAGAGCACTTGCACCACACTCCAATATTTCACTAGTATGCAAAGTAAAATGAATGGATCATAACAATTCATGATGCATTTAAAACTCCATATGATATTTGCAACAAGTATTTTGAATCTTAAGAGGCACACAAAAAAAGGCTTGAATGCTTCAAAATCTCTTTGTGATATTTACAATGTTGGATGTGTCTCACAAAATTTTTTGAACAACATTGTTTGACTCACCTCCAAAGAATTTTTTGGATGCGGGGTGCAGTCTCGAATGCCAATTCTCAACTTCAAGACATCCTTCACATTTGATAATACTCTTGAGTTAGATTGCCAAAATAGTTGATTTTGATCCTTCACACCATCAGTAAGATTCTTATCACAATGTGGAAGTCTCCCACCATAAACCCATGTATCATTTTGAAGAGGATCATCAAGTCTTTCTCTTCTTGCAAGTGCTCTATCCAAATTTTTATGATTTAGGTTCAAGTCAACACAAGTTTTTCTGATCAAATGAGCCTTTCTCAAATGATGACTAACTAAGGAGGTTGTAATAACCCTCCTAGCGGCTCTCTTTTCTTTTTACTTGGTAGTATTCCCAATGGAATTGAGAGCACTAAAAATATTTCTCACAATAAAAGCATTCCTCTCTTTTTCCTTGTTCACATTAATCTTCAATTTGACTAGAATAGGTCTCATCTTCTACATCTTTAACAACTGCACAAACAATTGACATTGCTCAACTAGATTATCAGATTATCAAAATTTACATGACACAACCTTTTATGCCATAGCCAACTCACTTATACTTGTACAATAAAGCATGAACTTTCAGTGAGATCAAGATAGAATAGATTACCTTTTTTTGTGTACCAGTTCCAACTAGGTTCCCTTTACCATCTAGGAGCTTGGCCTTACCATTCATGAATTCTACCTTGAAACTAATGTTTTTCAGTTGTGCTACACCAAGTAGATTTCTCCTTAGTCCTTGAACCCAATAAGAATTATCACATTTGCTTCCTTATGTCAAAGTAATGCAACCTTTTCCTTTCACATAGTAGGGTTCATCATTCCCAAAAATGACTCTGCCATCATCATAGTGCTCAAGATGTTCAAATTTTGTATTATCACCAGTCATGTGATGAGAACAACCACTATCAATTATCCATGTGTCATTTTTACTGATATGTAAGAAAATTGTTGTCTTTTCATCTAACTCATCGTTAATAGAAATATAAACCATTTCATCTTCATCTTCATCACTATCAGAATCTTTAGCAATATAACAAGACTTCTTACCTTTGTCCTTGTAGCTCTTGTAGTTCTTGAGATATTCCTTTCCTTTGTACTTGTTTAACTTTTTCTTATCTTTGTCTTCTTTGTTCGGACACTTGGCAGCAATGTGACCAACCTCACTGCATGAAAAGAAAATCAATGGCATTCTTCCTTTGTATTTTCCTTTGGCACCTCTCCTTGCAAGTAATTCTTCAATGATATCTAGATCTTCATCATCACTATCAATTTCAATCTGTTTCCCTTTTGAGTATCTATCCTTCTTACCAAAGTTTGATTTAGCTTCAAGAATGCAGACTCAAATTTGCTAGAGTTAGGAGAATAATTGTCAAAGTTGTCCAGCTCAAAAGTTGTAAGCCTTCCAACCAATCTATCCAGAGTTATATCCTTATTGCACCTCATCTCTTGAATGGTTGAAACTCTAATAGCATAGTTAGGAATTAAAGTTCTTAATACCTTGATGACCACTATTGTATCTTCAATTATTCCTCCTGCAGCTCTGATGGCACTCACAATCTTCTTGATTCTTTCACTATATCTTGTAATGTCTTATCCTTATTTCATTTTCATCTGATCAAATTATCCTTTGAGACTTTCTACTTTGACTCTCTTTACATTTGCATCTCCTCCGTGAATATCTTGTAGTTTCTTCCACATATCATAGGCTATAGGGCATTCCTTGACTTCATCAAATTCTGAGTAGCTAAGTGAAGAAGCTATATCAATCATCATTATGTTATGAAGCTTTTGTTCCATCATCTGTTCCACAGTCATAGCTGTTGTTGGTTCCACATATTTTCTATCCAAAAATTGCAAACTAGCATCTCCAATAGTAGATAGATGTAGCCTCATCAGCTCTTGCCACACATCAAAGTTGTCTTTGTTTATCTTTTGGATCTCCCTTCTGTAAGACATCTCTGATCTTTAGCTTAGGCCTTGAAACCTTCTCTGAAAGAACTTACAGCTCTGATACCAGTTGTTGGAAATGAGATGAGTAACTGAGAGGGGAGGGGTGAATCAGTTACTCCAAAAACAAATCCCTTATCCCTTAGATGTCTTAAACAATATAACATCATTACTCAGTCAATTAAGATATTCTTCTGTAACTTAGGTGTCAAAGTAATCTTTATAATATCTAATACAATTGTACTTTAGTAATTAAGTGCAAAAACATAAATCATGAAACAAATAACATGTACATATGTGACACTAATATTTAACATAGAAACCCAATATGGGAAAAACTACCAATGTAGCTAGTTACTATTTTTCACTATTTTGAAGTGAGCCCTATTAGGACCCAACCCTATTAAAGGTTAAAAAACACACTGTTAGGTGTGACCCTGTTAGAGGATTTAAATCACCCTGTGAGGAGTGGCCTTGTTAGAGGTCTTCAACACTTTAATATAGAAATGCTACCTTGTAAGAGGATTTACAAAAAAAAAGACTGTTAAGTCTACTCTATTAAGAGATTGAGATCACTGCTACAATTGTTAGAAAGTAACAATGAATTGACCTATATGTGTAAGAAACTGTATTTGCTGATTTAGATCTTTGTTTTGATTATAACTGGATCCTTGCTGATCAAATATTTTATTGCAGCTCTGAGTAATCTGTACTCAATCAAAATCTCATCTGATTTTGCCTTCACTCTCCATATTACATAATTCCACACTTCTTATCTTCAACTTTTCCACACACTCTCTCTTATTCAATCCAAACTTGACCTTTCATATATATGATAAGTCCTACCAAGTTAGCTTGAATACACTTCTAAATAAATAATAAATCATAATTCAGTTGGCCTCATATAACCAATTAATTATAAAATGTAAACCACTATTAGTCGGCTAACACTGAATAATCAACTTGATTAATACTGTGTTTCTTTAATGCCCGATAATGACTGAAATGCCCGGGTGACTCGGTCAACACTAAACATCTTTAATACCTGACTGATCTTGGTCAACACTAAAAAAATCTTTCCATTCACCAACTATGCTCAGTCTAGATGTAGGCATTTCTGTAACATCACTACATAAGTGTATATACATGTATAACATCAATGACAATACACAATTTAATAATTGTCTTCAACAGGTGACAACCTTTTTTTCACCCGAAATTGATGAAACAAAAAGGGTTTCTTAAAGACATTATCAGCTTTCCATCAATATAATTATCGTCAGAATTTAAGTTCAATAAGTAATTATTACTTATTTCTAATTGAGTTATCTCTAAAGTCCTAATTGACAGACTAATTGAAAAAAACTATAACTTTCAAACAATTTAACCTTTTTAAAGTCTGAAACCTGGGTCACATTCTATGCTTCATCTATTATAAGAAAAAAAAAGGTTTGCAATTTTGTAAAGTTTAGAATTAGTTAAGGTGGTCAGACACAAGAGTTTTTTCTATTTTGAATAAGTTGTAGCATAAAATTCATAATTATTTATTTATTTGGTAAAGAATTACACAAAAATGTGTGTAACATTCAGGCATGAGTCTACTACTTATATCTAGAATCTTGTGAAAATATATCATCATTTGATTGTGATTAAGGTGGTTAGACATACACATATTTTTTATCTTTTTCCTGAAATTTTTTTACTACTACAATGAAATGTAAAATATTGAACAATTAGATTATTTTTTTTCAGTCAAGGGCTGGTATTTTAGAAACTACATTCAATTTCTGATATATTCTATTCTTACAACTTTTTCACATAAGGTTGATAAGATGTTCAACTTTTTATGTCAAGTTGACTAACCCTGATTTTCTGATTTTTCATTGCCACTTAAGGTCGTAGTTTGGTATGCCATGATCCTGCACATACCCGACTCAAATAAAACAACAAGGGGAAGTGAAAGATTACATAGAAAAATTTCAAATAATTTTAGTTCAATTTATAAGAATAGACTGGATCACATATATTTTTGTAAAAGGAAATTGAAAGACTCGCTAAAAGGACTAGTAAGTTCCCTCAAACCATCATCTCTGGAGGATAACTTTGAAATAACCCTAAGATTATAAGTCTAATCATCAAGTAACAAACCATTGGTTAACCACACCAAACAACCCTACAAGAAAGACAAGTGCCACAAAAAATTCCTTACCATAATAGAAAGAGATGAGTTAAGAAAAAGGAACTTATGCTTCAAATTAAAGGGACCCTGGGAACAAGGTCATGTTTTCGACAAAAAAGAAATCTTTGGAAAGAAAAACCCATGCTATAGATGCAATGAGGAATGGATGCCCAGGCACAAATGAAATAAGAGGGTTCAAGTTTAAAAAATTGAAGGAGACCTTGAAGAAGAAGATGAAGCATATGAAAACAAGAGTGTAAGACATGAAGAACAAGATGAGGAATACGAGGTAATAAAAACTTTCACTGAAGCTTCCAAACATCAAGTTTTAAGAATTAGAGGGTCCCTTAATGGAGAAAAGGTCACTGCACTAGTTGATAGCAGATGAACTTGTTATAACTGTCAAGAAAGGCATGTGAACCCTGTACACACAAAATGTGGAAGCACAAAGATGAACAGTGTCGAGTCATGAATATGACAAGTGTAAAATATGGACAATGTGGATTCATTTGGAGCGCAAAATGGTTTTTTGGGCATCCAAATATGTCAAGGGGGGATTACAATATATAGGCGGTTTCATGGCCAACAATGATTACAGCATAAGTGGTCTTTTTGAAGACATTTTTAGTGATTCCATACAACTGAAGACAGTGGGTTGTAAAAACTATATCCTCAACTATTTTCTAACATCCTCGCAATGTATATGAAGATGGGAGTTTTGAATCAAAGGCTCTGTTGAATCTTCATGTAGAGTGTTATGATATAGGCACAACATTCAAACAATTTTATGGATTTCCTTATTCAAATGGTGGAGCTTGTAAAATGCTTGATAGAGTGATTTAAACAAAATACGATCTCATATTCAAAGAGAGGATGATCGTTTGAATAAGAAATATGCATCTATAGAAAATGCATGTAAATTGTTTGATAAAATGCCTCAAAAATGTAGTCTCAGTGAATACCACGGTTGTCGAATGAGTTAGAAATGGTTTATTGAAGATGTTGAGCGTGTGCACACTTCTTTATGTCTTTAGAAAAGGAAATGGGTTTTGGTTGCAAATGACCTACCATACACATAAAAAATATGATTCATAGATGACATAAAATGCAATAAAAAAAACAATGATTGTGAGATTAGTTCAAATAGGATATAGAGACAAGTGTTGAGAAATGAAGGCCAATAGTCATAACATCTTTTGTCTCTTATTGTGACTCTTCAATTTTGAAGACTCTTCATTGTAATATTGCTGGAGACTTTATATTTGCTGCTCCCGCTCATTTATAATTTGATCTTTTACATTAATACAATACTTTACAGTCTGGATGTAGCCACATTTTTGGTGAGCCAGGATAAATTTTTGTGTTGATTATTTGTCTCTTTTAATTTGTGTCTGTTGTTTATTCTTTTCTATTCGAATCCTTTCAAATGGTATCAGAGCTAGGTTGTGTAGATTGGAAATTGGGGTTGAATTTCCAGAAAGATGGAGGATACAAAAGTGGAGAAATTTGTAGGCAAGAACTTCAGCCTATGGAAAGTGTAGATGCATTCCTTGCTGATCAAGCAAGATTTATCAATCGCACTGGAAGGAAAAACTAAGAAACTAGCTACGATGTCAGATGAAGATTGGAAGAAAATTGATGATAAAGTGATGGCATCAATCTTTCTTTCACTATCGCAAAATTTCTTGTTCAATGTCTTGAACGAGAAGATAACAAAATAAATTTGGGACAAACATCAGAGCATGTATGAGACGGCATCAGGTGCAAATAAAATCTTTATTATGAAGAGACTCGACAAGTTAAAAATGAAGGAAGGGATTGCGATGTCAAATCATATAAATAATTTAAATACTTTATTATGTCAAGCAACCTCATTTGGCATGACACAAGATGAAGAATCCAAAGCCATCATCTTGTTGTGTTCCTTACCCAACAATTGGGATCACGTAGTTACAGTTGTTAGCACTTCAAATTCCATGAAGAAGAAGCTGGTCTATGATGAAGTGGTTGCCACTTTACTTAGTGAAGATATGAGAAGAAGTAACAAAGACACTCCATCTAGTGATGCTCTTACCATGGTCAGCACTGAGAAGAGAGGAAGAAGCCAACATAGAGGCAGAAATAATTAAAATTGGCGGCAACAATCAGCTAGAAGATTGTAGTCTAGAGGAAGAGAAAGCGGTTGTTCATTTTGTGGAAAATATGGCCATGTCAAGAAAGATTGAAGAAAATAAAAGAAAGCACAACAAAAGGTTTTGGACAGCAGATCGAACATAGTTCATGATAGAGACAATGGCATCTTAATTCTTTACAGAAGTGACACAACATCTGAATCTTGGGTCCTAGATTCTAGCGCTTCCTTTCACGCCACTTCATGTATAGATTTCTTTAAGAACTACCATGAAGGTGAGTTTGATAAATTTTATTTGGGGGACAATAATTTGTGTGAAATTATTGGAAAAGGTGATGTTGTTTTGCATTTAGATGGAGGAGTTAAATGGATGTTAAAAGATGTTTGGCATATTCCTAAATTGAGGAAAATCTGATTTCCATAATTCAACTATATACACAATGATTTCTCACCACTCTCATGGACAAATGGAAAGTCACTAGTTGTTCTATGGTTATCGCAAAAGGTGATAAAGTGGGAAGCCTTTATGTTGTTAAAACTATTGGTGAGGTGGGAGCTGCCATGACTCTTGTGGGTAGCGATGTTGCTCTTTGGCATCAAAGATTGGGTCACATGAGCAAGAAATGACTTGAGGTTATGCTGAACCGGGATCAATTACCCGGTCTTCAATCTGTAGATTTGGAGTTTTACCAACATTGCCTTTGTGGGAAACAAAAATGGGTCAGCTTCTTGAAGAATGGCCATGACAAGAAGAAAACACCATTGGATTTGATACACTCAGACCTCTTTGGTCCTATGGAGGTAACCTCTCATGGAGGGGAAAATTACTTTGTCACTTTTATTGATGATTGTACAAGGAAGGTATGGATTTATATGATTTCTCGCAAATTGGAAGTGTTTTCAAAATTTTCAATGCACTTGTTGAAAATCAAAGTGGTCATAAGATGAAATGCTTGAAAACAGATAATGGAGGAGAATTTTTCTCTTTGGATTTTGATAATTTTTATATAGACCAAGGTATTCGGAGAATCAAGATTGTCCCCTTCACTCCTCAAGAGAATGGTGTAGCACAAAGACTCAACTGAACTATCCTTGAGAAAGAATGATGCATGCTTTCAAATGTTGGTTTAAGCAAGGATTTTTGGGCTAAGGCTTGCAATACAGTTGTGTATCTAATTAATCGGAGTCCTTCATCTCATTTGGATTTGGTATCCTGGAAGAGAAGTGGTTGGGAAAACAAATTTATTATTCTCATCTCTACATGTTCGGTTGTCAAGCTTTTGTTCATGTTCCTAAAGAAAAAAGGAGCAAACTGGATTCTTAATCTCAGCGGTGTATCTTCATGGTTTATGGAGAAGATCAATTTGGTTTTTGCTTGTGGGATCTAGCTATGAAGAAGATAATTTGTAGCTGAGATGTGGTCTTCAAAGAGATGTCATTTCCATCTCTAGAAACTAAAGAAAAATCAGTAACATAGTATGTGCCTTTCTCCATTTTTGAAAAAAATAGTTCACAGGAGTGTATCAATAATAATTTGTCTCAATCTTCACAAGCTATTGGTATGTATCAATTTGTTTCTATGCCTCCATTGGTGTACTTTCCAAATACCCTTGTTCCTATGCACCCTATTACAGAAACAAATCTATTGTTTTACAATGACATTGGCTATAGACAAGATTCATATGTCTCAGATGATTCTAACTCACTGCGGCATCAGCAGTATTTTGTCCCCTTTGCACATGAAAATACAACTAAATGTACTGAAGGCCCCATGCACAAAGAATAGTCCACATGAGGCTTGAAATTGGCATCTACTCTACCCATTGATAGGTCATTTACCTTAGTGGTGGATCCTTAGCACTCTGTAGTAGAAGCGGGCCCATGTAACATAGACTCTGGCCCGTGTGGAGTGCACAGCGAGCATGGAGTGCACAACCAGCAGGGAGTGCAGAGCCCGCTTGAAAAATAGAGCCCGTGTGAAGCGTTATATGGCTCCCGCGATAAGGAGAATGGGATGCCTCCTCTAGCCACACATAGAAAAATATGCTCACCTCCTACTGTAGCCACACATGGCATATACATCCCTTCTTCTCCTACAAACCTACATGCAATGAACATCCCCTCATCCACTGCAGACTCGCATAATATGGAGTCTTCTTTCTCTAGCGCTGCATATGGAAATTTGCCTTGCACAAAAAAATCAAGGAAGGATTCATATTTGGGGAAAAGGCCAAAGTCAAATGGCTTACAGAACTTTCAATTGAAAATTTTGATTTGCAGAATGATGATTCAATGACAAATGATATTGGTTGTAATCAAAATTAAGGATTAAGGAGATCCTCTAGACTAAAGAAAATCCCCTCTAAATTGTCTGATTATGAGTTATTATTCGTTGAAGAAGCAGAGCCTTCAATTCTTGTCTCAGAATTTTCAGAACCATCAACATTTAAAGTTGCTCTCAAAGATGTCAATAGTGAGAAATGCCAAACAAAGATGCATGAGGAGATGGATTCTTTACTGAAGAATCAAACTTGGGACTTAGTCTCTCTTCTGCCAAATCAAAGACCACTTAGGAACAAGTGGGTATACTAGATAAAAGAAGAAGATGAAGGTAGAAAATGCTTCAAGGCTAGATTGGTGGTAAAGGAGTTTGATCAAAAGAAGGGGATAGATTTTAATGAGATCTTCTCACCGGTTGTCAAGATGACAACTATCCGAATAGTCTTGGGATTAGCAGAAATGTGGGATCTTGAGTTGGAACAACTTGATGTGAAGACTGCATTCCTACATAGTGATGTAGAAGAAGAGTTATACATGGAGCAGCCTCATGGATTCATCAAGAAGGGACAAGAACATCTTTATTGCAAGCTAAATCAGAGTTTGTATGGCCTCAATCAAGCCCCAAGATAGTGGTATATAAAATTTAATTGTTTCATGGCTGAAAACAATTTCACAAGATGTGAATCAGACCCATGTGTCTACTTCAAGACACTTCCTAATGGGGAGTTCATAATTCTCCTTATTTATGTCAATGACATGTTAGTAGATGGCACAAATAAAAGAATAGTTAATGAGTTAAAGGAGAAATTGGCAAGAAAGTTTGACATGAAGGACTTAGGGGCAGCGAAGAAGATTCTTGGCATGACAATCACAAGAGACAGGAAGAAGAGGGAAATTACCTTATCTCAAAAACAATATATTGATAAATTTATTGAGAGGTTTGGCATGGCCGATGCAAAAAAATTTCCTCTTCCTCTTACTGGTCATTTCCATTTAAGTTCTGAATTGTGTCCTAAAACACAAGAAGAAAAGGAATTCATGGAGAAAATTCCTTATAAATCTACATTTGGAAGCATTATGTATGCAATGGTTTCTACCCACCCCGACATTGCTCATGCGGTGGGAGTTGTGAGAAGATTCATGAGAAATCCAAGGAATGCTCATTGAGAAGCAGTCAAGTGGATACTAAGGTATCTAAAAGGAACTTTAGATTATGCTTTACATTTTGGAGGAAATAAGGTTCAGCTGCAAGGTTACATTGATTTTGATCTTGTCAAAGACTTGGATAAACAAAGGTCCACCACTGGATATACCTTTATGTTTGTTGTAGATGCCATCAGTTGGGCTTCAAGGTTGCAGTATTGCATTTCTCTTTCTTTAGTTGAGGCTGAATACTTGGCTCTTTCTGAAGGAGTAAGGGAAATGATTTGTCTTTAACGATTGCTTGGTGACTTGAAAGTTCATCAAAATGAGTATAATCTATTTTTTGATAGCTACAGTGTTATCTTCATGTCTCATAATCATTCATCGCAGTGTTGCTCTAAGCACGTCGATGCACATGCTCACTTTGTTCGTCATGCACTTGAAGAAGGAAAGCTGAAAGTTGTTAAGATTGATACCAAGATCAATCTGGCAGATATATTCACAAAGGTTGTCACCAAAGAGAAGTTCAAAATTGCAAGGACTTCTCTTGGGATTGTAAAGAAAAGATAAATCAGCATTTCAGCAGGGTATTGGGTGATCAGTTGCAACATTGGTTGTCCTTCAAGTGGGAGTTTGTTGAGAAATGAAGGCCAATAGTCATAATATCTTTTGTCTCTTATTGTGACTCTTCATTGTAATATTGCTAGAGACTTTATATTTGCTGCTCCTGCTCATTTGTAATTTGATCTTTTACATTAATACAATACTCTGCAGTCTGGATGTAGCCACATTTGTGGTGAACAGGGATAAATCTCTGTGTTGATTATTTGTCTCTTTTAATTTGCGTCTGATTTTTATTCTTTCGCATTCAAATCCTTTCAACAAGAGGAAACATAAAATCTTTATAGCACACAAAATTTTGACAATATGCCTCTCAAACATATGGACTCCTGATATAGTGATCACGGGAAGCACAAAAAGTATATATAATATTGTGAGTGATTTATATGACACTTGACAAGTAGGAAGAAATAAAAAATGCATAAGAAGGAAAGAGGAATCATAAATAGAGTACCCCAGTTGTTTCTTGAATTCCTCGGTGAAATATGATTTCATGCAGTGCAAAGATAATGAGATGTGTTATTTTGTGGAACATTCTAATATTATTGTTACAAGGTATGTATAAAGATGAAGTGGCAAGATTATGAAATATGCATTTGACAGGATGCTTAAAAAAGTGCACAAAAAGGTGTTGAATTGAAAAAGCTTTACAAGATTATCCAAACTAGAAGGGAAATTCATGAATATATCCTATCGGGAATAATGGTCTTACTAAAAGGGAAAATGTTATTGTATAAGACAATTTGTGTTAGTTAGTTTATGTAGGCAATTATGAACTATCGATATGATTATTTTTTTATTTGCTTAGGGTGATTGATCAGTCACACCATCATTTTGTTAAGGATGTAACAATTCGGGTGAATCCCTTTGTTTATAAAAGGGGGATCACTTATTGGCTAAAGGGAAGATTTTTAGAAGAAGTAGATTTTAGGAGTGTGGATTTAGATCTGCAAGAAGAAATTTAAATAAGAAACATGATTCGATAAAAACTTTCTAGTTCTTCTTTTCTGAATTGAGCAGTGGAAAATTCTTCTGATTTAGATCAGTTCTTTGTTGTTTCAATTCAAGCAAGTGAAAGCTTTCTTAAATTTCCTTCTGAAAAAATTATTGATTGTTATAACAGTTTGAAAAAACAAGTTCAATTGAGACAACCATATCCTTTTGATACTCGTTTTGCTGGTCTTTTCAAGTGAGAGTTGAATTCAATGAGATAGATTTTTGTAGAAAGAAATAATGAAGTAGTATTGGAGGTTTGATTCGCTGACGGATTCATCCAAGTGGTGAATTTAAAAATCATCCTACAAAGTTATATGTAGGGTCTAGAAAGGGGGTTGACTCTACTACCCAAGGGAAAAGAATGCACGGGTCTAGTTAATAGAACACACTCAAAACACTAATTAGATTTTCAGAAAGAGAATTGGAAGATAAGTAAAAGTAAGATTAAGTCATATAAGGAGATAATTGTAGAAGAAAAGAAGATATAGTTAGAGGCTAGAAAAGAAATCAGTTAGATATTCAAATTAGTAGAAAGTTAGAAGGCGAGAATATTATGAGTAGGAATAAAATAGAAGAAGCATAAGATCAATCTCAATTAATATGCCAATTTGATTCGGTCAAACAAGAAATGATATAAAATAAATCTACCAAAATATTTTTGATTGGAAGGAGAAATGAAACTTCAGATCATCAGGCACACTAGCCTTGGTTTGGTAGAGCCAGAAGTGCAGGGGATTTCGAGTCACTTTCGACCAATCCTGTTTGTTGGCCAGAACTCATTGTTAAACCTGAGCATAAGATTTGGCAACCTTTAGGGTTTGGCAATACATGGTTTTGAGAACCAAGAGATTGGTGACTCTACTGAAGAGATGGTAATGGAATTCATTGGGAAGAGTCAACAAGTCATTCTACTTGGAGTCTATTGTAGCTTGTTTTAAATTTGTAGAAGGTGGTTCTATGGGAGCATGAACCCATAAAACAATTTAATATTTTTCCTCATCAAGATGTGGTGACTATGAAAAATATGTGTGGCTGCAATATATCCATTTAAGGAAAACATAGAAATATGTATCTGCATCCATATACAATTAATAATACAACCTTCTTGTGTGATCAATCTAAGTTGCATGATAGAAAGAATTTCAGGATTAAACATTATAAGGCATTGGACTTATATGGCATAGTGGGTTATTTGAACAATGTCCCACATGAAATCAAAAATGAAATTCCAAAATAAAGGGTTTTAAAGGAAGAGGCAAATGAGAAGCACTTGCAGCAATTTGATAACTTAATGGAAGATTATGAAGTTGATAAGGAAGATACAATTATGAATCTTTTTGTGCAATCTTTGAAAGATGATGTGAGAGAATAGTTATCTTACCTATAGCCCAGTTCCATCTGTTCTTGGGATGATTTCAAATCGGTCTTTATTGATTAGTTCAAAGAAATAATTAGTGAGTCACTACTTCTCAGAGAATTCATGAATGCTCACATTAAAGAGGATGAACCAGTATCAACTTTTAATCTCAAATTTTCAAGAACAATAAGAAGAATTATTGAAAGGATGAAGCCAAATGATGTATTGGCTTTGTGCATTTACTTGGGTTCTTTTGAAAAAAGGATGGGTTACAAATTAAGAATCAAAGAGCCTAAAAGCTTACATGAAGCCTTGGATATTTCCAATAATATTGAGAAAGTTGTGAAGTATGGGATGTGCCAAAGATTAAAACCAGAAAAGAAAACCTCTTATGCAAGAAACCAATGCAGCCCTGACATTAGTGATAACATCACAAGCAACTCCCAATTCACTACACCACCTTATAATTCATTATATAATGAAGGATGTGTGTATGATGAAGAAAAAATTGACTTAATACATGACAAGACATATGAAGATGAAGAACATGAGTTTCAAAATTATACATGAGTATATGTCCAATGCATGTGCATATAAGAATCATAATACATATGAGTATGAGCCTCATCAAGGATTGTTTATCAATATGGATCACTTTGAGCCCCAAACCATTATTCATCAAGATATCAACAATAATGATTTCATCATACATATTTGGACATTGGGTAATAATGGACCAAAATCAACTTCAAATTACGACAGCAATATGTTTGCAGGTAATTAGGGGCAGCATTATGATGAAAGTAGAATGGGTAAAATGTCTAGAAGGAAAATACATGTATTGATAGAGAAACAAGAAACTAGAAATGATGTTTGTGCTAGCACTAAAAATGACTCTAACACCTATAGTTACACATTTTTTTTAAAAATCGTATCATATTGTCCATTATCCCAATGGTCACATTAGTACTTGTAAATCAGAATTGGAATATAATAAGCATTTGATTAACATAATTATTTTTCTGATCAAGATGTTGAAGGTGCTCAACTTTTTCATACCTTCTCAACATATGAAGATGGTTGTGCAAATTATAAACTTATTGATAATATACCTCAATTAGAGGTTACGCTAGATGACAATGGAAGCATATGTTGTGAACAGGAGGAAGAGGAGTATATATCTAAAAATAATATGCAATTTTTTTCAAACTCATCATGTAATGAGAGTATAGAGAATGATAAAACAATGTTTTATCAAGTAGCATTTGAAGATGGTTTTTATAAGTACCCCAATCCACTATATGAGGATGAGGATGTGTGTTTAGATGTTCTGTATGTTATATCAATTCATTAGGATAACTCATATAAGGTGGAAGTAGAGTCACATGAATTAAATGAACATTTGGGAGAGAAACATGATGATAATGATCAATACTCTCTTGTTGATACAGAGTATGATGTTGTTGCATGTAGTATATCATATGATGAAGATATGGATATTGATTATGATTATGATTTTGAACTCAAGACTTGTAATGAGAAAGAACTGATTGAGTCCTTCAAACATTATGATAGGAAGTTACACTTGGAAAGGAAGCATAGTGGTTACAGAGACCATGATGAGTCTAAAAACAATAATTTACATAAAAAAATGTTGGAAGTATGCAATTCATTAGTAGATACATGGAATATGTGTAACTGAAAAATGTCTCCAAAAAACTCTTGCACAATGAAGTGGTTGAAGAGAATCACAAAGTTTCTTATCAAGAGTCTTAGTTTGATTGCAGTGGTACTACTAATCAAGAAGATACAAGTGCAGATGAGTTTATGGTTACATTTTTAGATGTGGATGAATTTTTTCCTAAAGATTCTAAGGACAATATGGGTGTAGATTTGAATGATGGAGAAAATTGAAATTTTTTTTCATGGGATATTAGTGGATTACATCTCAAGACTATTGCCTTTAGTAATGGAGTCTCAGATTCACAAGTACAAAAGAAGATTACATGTCATGAAAAGGGGTGCAAGAAAACTATGCACAAGATCTACACTCCTCTTCACAAACCTTCTTGTTATCATTATCCACTTACATTTATTACACATATGAGCACTCTCTATCATCAATCCATTAGCAAAAATGAATTTATTATCCTTACTCACTCCACCACCTCTATCGTTCATCTATACTTCCTCTTTTATCATTATCACTATTGTCTGCAATTCAGTCAAACTCAATCTCAACTTAGTCTTCATCTTCACTCTCGGTATGTCCATCATCATGCTCAAATACTAGTTCCCTTAAAAGGAATATTGCTCCTCCTGCACTACAACATATGTAATAACAACTTCCTTCACACAAAAAAAAACTTTATTAGTACCAATGGTTACCAAGAAACAAATATCTTTCCCTTCACACCCTCTAGGTGACCTCTACAACAAGTTAGCTTCCAACTGAATCATCTCAGTCTACAACTCTCCATCAACAACTTGAACATAATAAAAATTCAATACTTTATCCAAAACATTCTCATACTGATCAATAATTCCATCAACATCTATACTCTCACCACCATCCTCAACAACAAAAAACTCTTCAACTAATCCAACTAAGTCATCAGATTTAACCAAAGGAAATTCAACAATACCAATATTGTCAAGATCAACAATTTATCATTATCAACTTCAACTATAAATTTCTCAAATTTTCTATCAGATTGATTATGAAAATTACTCACAACCACATCTACCTCCTCTTCTTTGTCCTCAGAAATCATTTTCATACCTAATGTCAAAACATTTATAGGTGTGCTTACCTCTTTTACCTCCTTTACTTTTGCAACCCTATCTTGCTTCTTCCTCTTTTTAATTATCTTTCTAACAGGCCAAACAATCCACCTCTTGATCGATAAGTGCCAACTCAACATCTTCAACCCTCCAATAGCCTCATCATACTCACTCTTAGGCTTTGGATTCCTCCACAAACTAGCCAATGCATTTCAGATCTCAGTCCTCATCTCAACTCTAAGGTCTTCAAACATCTCCTTTACTCTTCTATGTTTCATCCTACTCAATGAAATATCTCCCTTCTCACACTACAACTGCCTCAGCTTGAGGATCTGACTACAAGATCTCAATTTCCTCTCGCTCTATGATCTATAGAACATGCTCACAACCTACCTTGATTCAGTGATCTGTCCACCAACAAGATGCCTTAAGAACCCATTCCAAGGTTCATAACCACCAACAACCTCTTTCTGATCCTTGCTCACGCAAATCCTCAACAATTATGGGCTAGATCCACATTCTTCCAGCCCACAATAAGCCATCTAGGACTTCACAAGATCATGAACAATGGTCTGCAATCATAGGAATGAATCTCTCTCTGATACCATCTAACACAGCCATGGAAAGGGTTTCCCAAAAGGAGATGGTCCAAACCATGCAACATGAGTCACCACACTAGAAATAAACAACACAAGATCAATAAGAAATTAGAAATGTACTTGAAACATGCAAAATCCTACATTTGCATTATCACAGAATCAAGATTTCTAGCATATTGGCCCAGCAACATGCCAACTTACATTCTAAGGCACATGTGCCTGATTACATACATAAATATAGATCTATATTTTTTTCTAACCTCCAAAAAACTAACTACTAAGAGCTACCTAAACAAAGAACAAAGGATACAATATATACAAGTTTGCATGCCACAAGTCGGCTAGGAAAGATCATATTCGCCAAGGCAGGAAGAACATAAAATGCATAAAATAGGACATGGCCCAAATCATGAAGAACACCTCCATATTGATATGGAATGAAGTACAAACACACAAAAAGGTTGGCCATGATTATAAGATCATTGAACAATGCACCAAACAGATCTGCAAAGCATGGAAAAGCTTCGCAAGATCGGAAATCCTGGAATTAACCGTTAGCGTCAAGAATAGGTAGGTCTAACCCAAAAACTCAAGAAATATCCACCAAGATAGAATAGATCGAGATGCAAACCCAAACCAAGATGCCACATGATGTCTAGAACAAGCCATAAGGTTCATACAAGCTAAAGAGCCAATTGGGAGGAACACCACACAAAACATAGAAACTAGAAAGTAGGAACAAACTGAAAACAAATATTTTTGGTTGATGCAAGATTTCCAAAGAACCCAAGATGCTCCTACATCATTTTCAAGTTTCATGGATTGCCAAAGAACATTATTAGTGACAGGGATAACAAGTTTCTTAGCTTATTTTGGTAGGAACTCTTATGGTTGGCAGGAACTGATTTGACTAATAGAATAAGTTATAACTCCCAAACTGATGGGAAAATTGAAATTGTCAAAAAATAGATAGAAGGATATCTTATAAATTATGGTACATAGAAATAGAGAACATGGATAAAATGATGAATCCATTTAAAGCATTATATGGATATGAGGCCACCACATTTAGAAATTTGATCACCCAAGATAGCAAGGTAGCAAGAGCCAAGGACTTCATCCAAGAGAGCATAGATATCATGAAAGCTCTCAAAGATAACCTCCACCATGATCAAAACCAATAGAAAATATATGTTGATCAGAAGCGCATGGAAAGGATGTTTGAAATTGGAGATTTGGTATTCTTGAGACTACAACTATACAAGCAGTCTTCAGTTAAGGTATGTGGCATAAAAAAATGAAGCAACGATTTTATAGCCCATTATAAGGTCCTAAGGAGGATAGGTGAAGTAGCCTATGAGATAGAATTGCCTAAAAATAGTAGGATCCACAACATTTTCCATGTGTCCAGACTTAAGAAAGTCCTTGGGAAGCAAGTCAATCCTTGTACCAGATTGTTGTCACTAGATGATGAAGGTAAGCTCATATTGGAACCTAAAGTTATCCTTGATGAGAGAGAGAGAGAGAGAGAGAGAGAGAGGGAATAGAATTATTTCTGAATACTTAGTAAAATGGAAAAATCTACCATAAGAAGATGCTACATGGATGGCAGAAGAGATTGTTTCTCATCCAAATCTTAAATTGCTTGAGGAAAAGAAAATTCAGGAGGGGTGAACTGTCATGATCTGTAATTAATATGTACAACACAATATATTTTTAATACATATGTAAACTGATTTAAATATACATTATTTTCAATATAAATATTTAATTCATTCTTCATTTAAATATGAGTTAATAATACCAGTTAATGAATGAATAAATACCTACATTAATTAATTAATAAATATATGAATAATGAATATATAAATATATAGAAATAGTAAATTTGCAAATGAGGAATAACATTCTCCATGCACGACAAACCAATGTGGGTATAACCAGGATCCAAGAGGGACAGACTCTCCTCACAGAGCTTCCTGATATCTTGCAAGCCTTTGTTCGTCATTATGAACAGGTTTTTTCCACTCAGGGATCTTCACTTGCCAACAACCAAGCTCATGTGGATTGCATGGCTATGGTGCCTCAATGTGTTTCACCATCCTAGCATGCTTTTTGTGATCAACTTCTTACCCTTGAAGATCTCTGGGAAGCTGTCTTTGCCATGGCTGACGATAAAGCTGCAGGTTGTGATGGGTTTTCCTATGAGTTTTATAAAACTCTCTGGGATGCCATTGGTCCTGATATTCATCAAGTTTACCTTGAAGGCTATCACTCCCAATCTCTGAGCGATATTATCAATAAAGGAAACATCAAATTCCCAAAGTTGGGGATCCTGAGGATATTTGCAATTGGCGGCCTATTACCCTGCTTAATGTCTCTTACAAGATCATTGCTAAGGCTCTAGCTCTTAAGATTCACCACATCCTCCCTCAAATTGGTAGGCCAGAGAAAATTGGATTTATTCAATCAAGATATATTCTTGATAATATCATAGCCATTTGGGAAGGTATGGAATGGGCTCGAAAGTCTCAACAAAAAGCTCTTTTTTCTCAAAATTGATTTTTCTAAAGCTTATGATCATATTGAATGGCCTTTTATTCTTGCTATGCTTCACGCTTGGGGTTTTGGCCCCAGATTTCTTCAATCTGTGTAGATGCTTTTTCAAGATACCTCTACTTGCATCACCATTAATGGTAGATAGTCTTCCACCTTTGGGCTTTTCAGATCCATTCGACAAGGATTTCCTCTTGCTCTTGCCTTATATGTTCTTATAGCCAAAGGATTTGGCTATTTATTAGCTCATTCTATTTCTCTGGGCCATGTTCATGGGATTGCTTTACCCAAATCCACTCAGTAGTTGGTTAATGGCCATTTTGTTGATGATTCCTTTCTCACTCTTGCAGAGGATGAAGAAAATATCAAGGAAGCCTTACAGTGTTTAGAAACTTTCTATTTGGCTTTAGGATCTGCCATTCAATGGCATAAAACCTTGTGCTACAGACAATCATCCCATCCTGATCCACCCTATTTTTCCCAGTTTGGTTGGTCCAGGATCCAGCATGGGGAAATATTTTGGTTTCTTGGTATACCCTTTTCTTTTCAATCTACTTATACTGATTTATGGAATGTTGTGTTAGCTAAAATTGAAAAGAAGCTTACCTCTTGGATTACCAAGTCACTCTCACTTGCTGGTAAATTCTAGATCTACTCTAAGGTCTTGGCTGGTACTCATGTTTACTATTCCTCCTATTGGGCTCCTTCCAAGGCCTCGTACAAGAAGCTTGAGAAATTGTTGAGGGATTTTCTTTGGGCTTCTGGTGCAGATCAACATGGCTTTCACAGAGTTTCTTGGGATTTTTATTGTCTCCTTAGGGCCTCTGGTGGGCTTGGCTTACTTGATACCCAAAAGCAAGGCCTAGCCCTTTGTGCGAAGTGGATTGTGCATTGCCTCACTGGCGACGAGGCCTGGAAAGTTTTACTTCACCACTGTATTTCTTCTAGGTACCCGTTGCACAAATTGGCTTGGAGAGGAATTGGCTTTCAAACCCTCTTGGTTATGAAACATCTTATTCAAATCCAAGGTACCTTTTTTGCCAAAAGTATTTAGCATGCCTGGGAGGCAGTTAAACCCTAGCTTCACTAGGTCAGTAATGGATTCTGTGATGGGATTTCATTCAATCAACAGAATATTTGGTGGTCCCCACTCTTTGCCCAGCAAGGGTTTCCTTTGGCTAAAATTTAGGGGATTAGTGCTCTTCATTTTCACAAATGAGGCATCCAAACACCCAAGGATTTTTTTTCTAGAGCCACCATGAGTCTCCGCTCTTGGGATGATTTCTAGGTTCAGTTTCGGCTCACTCGCCCAGATCATCAGACTTTTGATTTGCTTGTTTCTGCTATTTCGTCGCACCTCCTGCACAAACTTGGCATTCAGTCAATTAAACCTTGTGTAAAAATTGGAAATGGTACCTAGATACACCATTTACCAACTATAAGCCCAAACTTGGATACTCATGGTTGGTGCCTCATTTCCCAATTGTTGAGTCTCTCAATCATCATTGGCATCCCTCTTCCTCACAGAGCACTTAGAGCTAGCATTTCTGCACTATTTGGGATGCTATCACTGAACCCAAAATTGCTCACTTTGCTTGGTGTCTACTCTACCAAGGGTTACCCTTAGGAGCTCAGCTTCGGCACTTAGGTGTGCCTGATCCTAAATGCCCTTTTTGTGGGCATTCTGAAACCATTATGCATATTTTTTGGTTTTGTGGTCGGGCCCAAAATTACTGGAATTGAATTCATAGTTTTTTAATGCTTTTTCGGCCTGAGCCTTTCTCTTGGCACATGGATTTTCTTGGTGACTCTCCCAGAATGCCTTCCTAGTTCACCTAGATTTGGCATGCTTTCAGGATCGATATTTTTTTTCCTTATGGAAAGACCGCAATGCTATTATTTTTTCTCACATCTTTTTGGATATGAATGTTTCTCTCTATGCTAAAGCATGTTTATGTAATAATGTCATGATGTAGATTCAAGTTCAAGCTGACAAGGTGGCCCTCGAGGTTGCCCACTTGCAGGAATTACTGCAAAATTGGGGTAATGCCCTGTGCATTGTTGCCAGGGTGCCACCAGATTCTCTCTCTGCTGACCACACGCCACCCCGGGGTTGGCGTCACAGCAGGAGTGCCTCTGTGAGGCATTCTAGAACACCATGCTCTTAGCGTCACCACTCTTCCTCTCCTCCTGGTAGGAGGGCCTCAGCTTCCATATGACCTCCTGTGCTTGCCTCTACTACTGTTCGGCCTTTGGCCACTGTTCTTGTGTGGCCTCTTGCCCCTTCTGATAAGATCCCCTGCCTGGCCCTTGCAATTTCTCTGAGGCAGGAGGAAGGAGAGATGGAGAAAGAAACTGAAGATGGGTGGTCGCCTCCCAACCAGACCCTTGGACCCAATGTGTGGGGTAATCCACCAAATAAAGATCCTTCACCCTCTTCTGCTACTACTCTCGCAACTTGAGGGCTTTGCTTATAATGTTTTTTTTTATGAATAGCTATTTTATTGTGGCTTGATGTCGAGTGACTTTGCGGGGTGATTTTTTATCCCTCGGGCTTTTTTGTGAATATTGTACTTTGTTATACATATTAATAGTAAAGGCCTCTATTCATCACAAATATTAAAATAAATATATAATAATTAATAATTTCATCACACAAATATTAATAAATAATATAAAATATTTCATAGAATATCATCCATATCAATCGGTAAGTGCATAGAATTCGTGTTAAGGAAATATAGCATAGTTGATACCACGAGTAGGATTAACTCCTACATACATGACAAGCACCGTATAAACTCCAAATAGGATTAAATACTATTTAATGGAGTCAAACCTTATTAGTTCCCGCCATAGGCTATAGAACTATAGGCAACACACACAATTTAACTAGTGATTAAACTTTTTAATTTCAGCCACTCAAACTTTGTCTTTTTTATAAATATTATTATATGGTGATATTTCATAAAGTAAAATGACAAATATTTAAGTTTTCTAATTTATTAAATTATTTATCTGTCATCTCATTGGCTAACATGAATTAGGCGATATGAGCATATTTTAAGGAATTGTCCACCATTTTCAAATTGTTTCTGAAATATCATGTTTAAAGACAACATTTTATAAATCTTTCTTATCATTTACATTTGTAATATTGCAAGGGACATTTTTAAAATATTAATTAGGCAAAAATGAGTTCATGAATAGTAGAAAAATAATATTTTATTATATTTTCCTTTATATTTAATGTTCACTTAACCTTTCAACCGATATAATTAATTAGTTTTCAAATAATTAACTCATTTAACTCTTCAAAACCCAACTCTTATGGAATGTGTAAAAAATCTCAACTATTAGACAAACTCATTTCCTTCCATTGGATTCTAGGGCAACATGAAGAACCCTAGTCTTTAAGGAAAAGATAAAAAGGAGGGTTTCTTTATTATTTTGATTAATTTTGCTTTTGTAGGTTGCTTGCAGGAGGTTAAGAAAATAGTTTGTATCAGCCTAATTTTGGTGTGAAATTGAAGAATCTCGGATTAAGATTTGTCATCGATAATGCTTCATTTGTCAGTTGATTTCATTGCTATTATTTTTTTTCATGTTCTTCTACTGTTCATGAATCCAAGATTTCATTTGGTTCTAATCCATACAATCTTACACTCATCCTTTTTATTGCAGACAGGGAAGAAGTGAAAGGAAATTGGGATTTGGACAACTCCATTATCAAATCCCTTCTGGCTTATTCCAATGGATTTAATCTTTTTTTCCTTGTTAGCAATGACATATGGCACGATTGTTGCATAGATAAATGTCTTTTTTCCCTAAAAAAATCAAATGTTTTAAAATTTTGGGTTGGGAATTTTATTTTTCCCCTCTTCTATCCTTGGCTACTGTACCCTACAATTTGAATATCCAAAATACATCAAGCATGGAAGTGACAAGAACGTCTTTTACTAGTTTCAAAATGCAGCTAAGAGAGAGAAACTACAAGAGAAACATGTAAGTAGTCAGATAGATAGTTCTAACAAGAGCTTTGTTCAAGTATGAAAGTGCCTTTATATATTCTATCTCATCTTTCAAATTATTTCTTTTCATCAATAAGATTAAGGCAAATTTCTAAAAAATGTGCAGGGAGAAGAATGTATTGATATGTAGGAAGAAGTGGTGGCTAATGGAGCTCGCAGGAATTTGTTTGTAGATCCGTTCTAATTTATTTTCTTTGTAGCCTAAAAAATGAGGCTATTTTTCATTGTTGGATCACTAGTTTTTCTTGTGTAAATTATACCTTCTTCTTTAATAGTCTATTGTACTAACCCTAAAATAACTCTACATGTTACAATTAATGTTTCAACTCTTTGCATATATAATTATCAATATAATTCATAGATAAAATAAATTAGAAAACAAATTTTTATATATTTATGTTATATAAAAATTTTAAATTTTTACTTTCCTTTAACATAAATGTTAAATATAAAATAAAAAGTATAATTTTCAAAGTATATACATAGGCCTACAAAATTTTCATTATAAAATTTACTAAATTTTATTTTATACTTCCAGACTCTTTTTTAAAGTCTAAACAATCTTGTCAACATTTTGGCAGGAATTTTGCTTCTCTCTAGCCTTATTACACGTAGACTCTAGAGTTGAATCGATTAGTGGAGCGGTCGTGCCTCATCATGTGAGAAGATGTGACTCCTGCAATATGAGCATATATATAAGGAGTGAAAAGAAACTACAAAGAGGGGAATAGAAAAATACAGATTGGCAATCAAACCATATTAATAGACGACAAATAGGAATCATAGATCAATTGAAGAGTTACCTCTTTGGATACAACAATACATAAGTTTAGTAGTAGTTACAACATTATTGTCAGCATTATAGAGGATAAATATCTGTATGTATCTCTTCACTCTATGGTTATATTTTGATAATTTTCATACAAGCATGGATGATGATAATTACTTCTGTCTTACATGGATGATAACGATAAAATTACACCTACTTGTAGAAGATTAGTATAACAATTTTATATATATATATATA
>MU226035.1:521987-532758 GCA_018584345.1 Thuja plicata
CACATATGATCCACCTCATTCAAATCCTTCCTTTCCCTCCAAAAATCTATAAATAGAGGCTCTTGCCAAGAGCAAACCATCTCTCATTTTTGCATTGTTATTATGCCATTTTAGTTCTAGAGCACTTCGCATTTTTCATAGTAATATCAATTCTAGTTCATGTTTCTTGCATTTTGAATCTAGAAATCACATGCTAGGATAATGGAATGAATCTTAGATAGTTTTTGTTCATCTTGCATACCAATCTAGATTAATATTGCATCCACATCCAACCAAAGAACTGAAATGACAACTGCCTAATTATCTCTTCTATACATTATGTCTTCTTTGTTAAATCTTCTCATTCATCCCAAATGGAAAATTCTCTAATCATCCAACATACATTAAAACAAAGTAGTTCCCAACCGATCAGTTTATGAGATCAATTTTCTAAATAGATGTTTAACTATCTCTTAAGACCGTGCATATCATGACTTTTGTAACTGGCTTAAAAACATGAACTTCAAAATCATTTTAATAAAAAGTGATTAACACTTGTCATGAAACTAGACACATTAATTCATTTTGAAATATTTTGAACAAAATTAGTTTTTGTGGCTCACCTTTGTTCTTCCTGTTACTGCATTGTGTGCTTCCTGTAGCCCGAGTGATAGGAACTAAACTTCACTAAAAACCATTTATTGAAGCATGTATCTTTGAATGGCATGATAATATGACTGTTATCAACCAAATGAAGTAAATTGTAATCTAGACTTAGCACAATAGCATTTCTCTCAATGCTTGTGTGCTTCACACACATCTCCATGCTTATGCACTTTACATAATTTTAGATATTGATACCATAGATAATGCAATGACAATATACTGTTACAAAATTGTTTACTGATGAAATGTAAAGAATGCAGTGTGCTTATTTTACCTCAAATGAATGTAAATACTTCATGTATAGACATTCTGAATCATACGCATTAAGAATCACTACCACAAAATATAGCTAAAAATATCCCATATCCACATGATACCAAATGTCCACATCACCTTAGTAACACATCATACTACATCATCAACCAAATGATACATAATACACCTATTGGAACCATATCCAATCTATGATCATATAGTCATCTCTGTGGGCATCTGATTCTAAGACAAAATACCTTTTGACATCAATGACAAAACATGCCAAAGCCAACAATCATTCCCTGGTTCTTTTCACTATTTTTGAAGGGAAAGATCCATATAAATCAACATTCAAGATAGAACCAATGTGGTTTACAGAGGCTTCTTTCATTCCAATGCTAAGGCATTGGTGTCTCAATTCTCCTTTTACTGAGGGAAATCACATGTATCAACTTTCCAAGAAACTATCATTCATAAAAAGTAAAATTAAGGAATGGAGTCTATTGCACTTCAAGAACAATTTTTCTGAAAATTCATAGAGTTGATAAGAAATTGAGTGATTTGGAAGATATTTTATTAATCAAGGCATGAATTAATCTTCTTATGTCCAAGAGAAATCTCTTAAAATGAAGCTAGAATAAATTATTCTTTGGGAAGAAGTGTATTGGAAACATAAATCCAACAAAACTTGGTTGATGGAGGGGAATAATAACATCAAGTTCTCTCATGCCTCTTCCAAATTATATAGGCAATAAAAACTAATTAAATTCATCTATGATAAGCATAGTTCCCTTATAATGAAGAAAGAATTTATTAATAATGAAGTATTCCTTTTATTTAAAAATCTTCTTTCTGTCCAAAATACAATTCTAGTGGATTCCTCAATGAATTTTATACTTCACTACGTTTCTAATCAAGATAATAATTTTTTGACGGAAAACTTTCCTGAGTTAAAGGAGGTTGTTTTTTCCATGGCCATAGATAAAGCCCCAAGTCTAGATGGCTTTATCACTCTATTTATTTTAAAAGTGTTGGGATTTTTTTACTAATTATATTATGTTAGCTCTTGAGTAATCAAGAAAACATAGAACTATATTGAGGGATCTAAATAAAAATTTAATTATTATTATTCCAAAAGTGGATACACACAAAATTTTTGCAGATCATTGCCCTATTTCCCTATGTAAAACTTTATATAAAATCTTTACCAAATAAAAATTGACAAGGATGGATAAGAACATTCTATCTAAATGTCTCCTTTGAACAAGGTGGATTTGTTCCTAAAAGGGAAACTTTAGAAGGTTCCATTATGGTACATGTAGTTACACATTCTATGACAATGAAACAAAATACCTTCAATGGTCCTAGAAATGATGAAGGTATATCATCAAGTGCATTGGAACTTTCTCCTTATCATTCTTAGAAAGCATATTTTTGTGATAAATGAGCTAATTGGATTGCTTCACATCTCTCAATAGAAAGATTCTCTATTCTTCTTAATGAATCCTCCTATGATTTTTTGGCTTCTACTAGAAGCATTAGGAAAGGGGATCCATTGTTTCTCTTCCTCATCTTAATAGTAGAATCTATGAGTAGAGAAATATAGGTTGCAAATGTTAATAATTGTTGGTTGGGAATCAAACTATCTAATGTTCCAGATCCTTTCATTCACTGTCTATTTTCTAATGATACTTTTCTTTTTGGTGAGGCAGCCATGGTTGGGGATTCTACCATTAAGAAGGCTATTACACACCATATAAATCTCTCAAGGAAAATTCTTAATGATGAAACATCAAATTATTTTTTCGTGAATGTCCCCACTTTGATTCAAGAAATATTTTGGCTCCTTTTCTTGTAAATTTATTGGTATCCTTTTATTCTATGGATTAGAGAAACATAATTAATGGAATAAAGTAATATCCTCTATATCTAATAGAATTTTATCTTGGAAACATAGTGTTAGCGAACAGATTTATCTCCTAATCTTACCACCAAATAATGCTAACTCTATTGCCCCTTTTTCTGGAAACAAATTTGACCACTCAACAGTTGGGTAAGTATACTATGATTACTTCCCTCTGAATTTTGGAAAGGTACAGCTCCCTCACATATATTTTTAGTGAATCTATATTAACCTACACACATGTGTGTTTTTAACCAGAAAGCACGTAAGGCTACTCACATTACTCTTAGGAAAGGAGTTCAATTCAGAAAATACATAGACTTAGGCACAAGCTTAGAAAAACATAGTTTTTCATTCCCTGGAATTGCACTTTATAATATCTATTAATTAAAGATTTGAAAAATAAACATGAAAGGTATGCCCATTGTAAACTGATTGAGATAACACAGAATATGAAATATAACATTCACAAAGGAAATTTTACTCCTTAAAATTGAATTCACAGATTCAAATTGTTTCCATGCATTAATTTAGATCACCAATGTTCAAATACAGAGATATTTTTTTGTTTTTCAGAATGCGCGGGTCTTTTTTCATTAACACAAAAGAAAAGCAAAACTAGAAACTAGTACTGATGTTTCTACTATCTATTTTAAACTTGCTAACCTTTACTTAGTTTTTTCTCCAAAATATATAGTTTTTGAGATACCCCCAAAGGTCTCCTGAAAACCCAACCTCTAGGGGAAAAGAAGAAACAGTTATGAAACTAAACCACACTTCAAAATAAAAGTGTCCCCATAAAAGCAACTACCAACAGAATTAATTAAAAAAGACTAAAAAGATAAGTCTCATTTTGTTTCTTTCATCTGATTCTCATGCAATGTGGCATCCCAAACGAGCTTCCAGCCGTCGTATGCACCTACAAACTCTTGAACAACATGTGAATAAGGGTTCTTCAAACTTAGCAACTGGGTCCTTCAGGTGTCCTCCCATTTGAGCTTCTTGAACTGATCAACATATTTGGGTACTTGATCAACATAAAGGCATAACATGGCCTCAACGTGGGCCACCTTGGTGAAATTGCCAATTGTTGGGTTTTTCTCTTCTTTGATAGTAATCATGGTTGCCTCGAAGGATTTCATTAGGGATTCCACATCATGACTTCCTTCCTCACATTGTAGAATACCCATAGGATTAAAAATCTACATATCTTTCATCATGTTGTCATACATATTGTGAACCTCTTTTTGATTTTCTTGTACCCCATTTATAGCAGCTTTAAAAAGTGAACTTCGCCAATCAATATTTCTTTTGACGATGTAGACCATACATTCATCTATTACTTTTAATGGATTTTTTGTTAAGAATTTAGTTATTCCATACCTTTCCACTTCATAAATTTGCGTAACCACAGCAGTCCACTTATTTTATTCAGTCTCCTAGTTCAAAATTTGGGTTTGTATTTCTCCCAATAGTGCCTCTGCATAATTTAAAGAAATACTAAACTCTAGGATAAACTTGTGTTAGTAATAACAGAGAGGGGGGGTGAATCAGTGGCCTCAAAAATTAATCCTTAAATCAACCCTTAAAAATTATAACCACTAATTATGTCTCAAGTTATCTTCTATCCTACAAGATGTATGCCTTGAAATACTATAATCAATTTTCTAATTTTCGGATTGCTTTGTTAATCTCTCTTTTGTATGATTACCGATAAGCAGTTAACTATTTACCGAAACACGGTAAATATGCAGAGTATACTGATCAATCCATAAATGCATATGTGAAATGTAAAATAGTAAAGTAATAAACCATAAACACATAACACATGGATTTTTAATGTGGAAACCCTGTTAATGGAAAAACCACTAGGACTGGTACCCCAAATTTTCACTCTCCTGAAGTGAGCTCTATTAGGAGCCAACCCTGTTAAAGGTTACAAACACACTGTTAGGTGTGACCTTGTTAGAGGATTTAGAAATAGTTTATCAACTAGTATATGGAATCTAATGCTACCATCCTTGATCAAACTCTCTTGGCCTATCAATAAGTATCGGGCATATCCAACACTACTTTTGTGATCAAACTTTTTGATACTCTTTGGGATGTATCTCAATTGTAAAAGACTTTTAAGTCCTGCTTGATTAAGAGGCTTTATGCTTCAATGGTTAAACTGGAACACTAATAATTTTTTCATACATACAACTTAATTGCATATTTTCATATCTATTGTAAGTCCATTACCTCTCTGACCAATATAATCACTTATAGAATTTCTCCACACTATTCTGCTCTATGATGCTTGTCTCATTATTCATCGGTGTCTATAGAATCTAGCTCTTTCCTTAGCTTTTTGATTAGGACTAAATGAAGACTTTCTTCTCTTTTAGATTTTCTTTAGCATCTTTCCTCTTCTCTTTTAGATTTTCTTTAGCATCTTTCCTCTTCTCTTTTTATCCTCACCTAATCCCCCATTCGTAATGAATTGGGTTTGTCTCTATATAGACATGATTTCCCCTATTCTTGGCTTTCTTAATTCTTGGCATGTTCCACGATTCTCACCAATAGATTTAAAGAAAACTCCTGATTTATCTCAAAGAGATCTTTCCAACTGGACAAATCATATTTAAATCAATTACTTATCTCCAACTTTATTTGGATGATTAAAATAATGACAAGTATCCATTAATTCTATCTTTAGCTTCTTGACAGCTAAGCATTTTGTCATTTTTTGAACTCTTTGTTCTGGCTATCAACACTTCAGTTAGTCATCGGTGATAACTGACTATTCCGTCAGTGTGACTTCAGTTGTCAATGGGATCTCCATCCTTGTCTTCTCCATCGGGCAACACTAAAATTCTTTCCATCGGGTTACTCTATGCTTTGCTCGTCGGTCAACATTGTAACTCTACTCATTGGTAATGCTATGCATTTAGCTCATCAGGTAACATTATGACTCTTCTCTTTTACTCTGACCGTTGGTGTGCACTCCTTCATTGTATGTAGTCACTTATTAAATACTTGACTTGTATGCATTACTGATAGCATAGCCTTTGATTCATCAGTTCTTTAAAGTCTTTGGTGGTATTTCCATGACCATATAGATTATATCAAGTTGACATCAATGAAAATACAATACATTAATTGATTTAATTCCTTGCATGATCATCAACTTAATATCTTCAAACATTCAATCAATTATATGTCATCAATCTCTCCCTTTGGCATTGATGGCAACATACTGCATTATCATACTATACTAATACTAATACAATATGAAATATGCAGTTTCATCAATCTTTTCTAATGTAACTAATACAAATGTCTGGCTATCGGTAAGCTCAAATAGTTTTGATTTGATTCCTTCAGCTTTCTTTCTGTCTTCAATCCCTTCACTGGATAGATGTAGAAACTTTACTTCTTTGATGTGATGTGTTCTCCTTCTATGTCAAACTCTCTCCCTTTGACTGTTCTCCTTTCTTGTGATGTCTCTTAACAACAATTCTCTTCCTTTGTGTGTACTCTCCCTTTCTTGTTACATTCTCTCCCTTTGGATACTTCGATGGATATAATCTCTTCCTGAGATGATAATGGATAAACTCTCTCCCTTTGACAGCAATTCCAAACAAACATTTTTGCAAACACAGATTTTGCAAAATAAGTATTTGACATCAATGTCAAATGGATCCTTTCTATCCATAATATATTCCTTGAATTTCCCAATCCATTATTAATAACAAGGGTCTGACCCCCAGTCTCTTTCTCAAGTACTAAAATGCATCCTTGGGCAGTGGCTTGGTGAAGATATCAGCCAATTGTTCCTTTGATTGCACATACTCAAGCATCACTTCCTTTGCCTAAAATTGTTCCCTCAAATAATGATACTTGATGGCAATATGCTTTGTTTTACCATGCATGACTGGATTCTTGGAAATGTTTATTGCACTTGTATTATCATAGTAGATAATTACTGATTCTAAAATCTTCATATGCATACCTTCCAGTAAATGTTTGATCCATACAATATTTGAGTAGTTTGCAACAGCATCAACATACTCTACCTCTATAGTAGATTGAGAGATTCATCCTTGCTTCTTACCGATCCATGTGACAAGTCTGTCACCCATAAAGAATGCTCCTCCAGTTATGCTCTTCCGATCATCAATATTTCCAGCCCAATCAGCATCGATAAATACCTTTAGTTCAAATTTTTCTTCTTATTTATACCATAAGCCATATTCCTTAGTATTGTTCAGATATCTTAGGATTCTTTTCACAGCAGTCATATGTGATTCTCTGGGATTAGCAAAAAATCTAGCAACTATTCCTACTGCATGTGCAATATCGGGTCTATTATGTACAACATACATGATTTTTCCAATCATTGATCTGTACAAAGTCTGATTTACCTTTGATGACTTGTCTTCCTTTGTCAACTTACATACAGTTGCCATCAGTGTTCCAACTAGTTTGGATTCTTCAATTTTGATAATTTTCAATACATCTTTGATGTACTTGGATTGTGTAATGAAAATACCTTCATCTTGTTGCATGATCTGCAAACCAAGAAAGAGCTTGATCTCTCCAAACATAGACATCTCAAACTCTTTGCTCATGTCATTTTCAAATGATTTGCATAGCATATCATTGCCTCCAAATATGATTTCATCAACAAATATCTCAGCAATCAAAATGTTAGCATTAGTATCTTCCTTCAAATAAAGATTACTGTTTTCACTAGTACTTAAGAATCCAATACTTATAAGATAGGAATGAAGTCTTTCATACCAGGCTTGGGGTGCTTATTTCAATCCATACAGGGATTTGTTAAGTCTACATACCGTGTCCCTCTTGTCTAGATCAACAAACCCTTTTGGTTGTTCAATGTATACCTCTTCTTCAAGTATTCTATTTAGGAATGCAAACTTGACGTCCATTTGATATACCTTGAACCCTTTACATGCAACATAAGCAAGTAATATTCTCACTCCTTCTAATCTAGCAATGTGTGGAAAGGTCTCTCCATAGTCAATTCCTTCTTCTTGTGCATACCCCTTACATACTAGTCTTGCTTTATTTCTGGTGACTTCTCCATTCTCATTCATCTTATTCATGAATATCCATTTTGTACCGATGACATTCTTGTCATCTGGTCTCGGTACAAGTGTCCATGTCTTGTTTTTCTCTATCTTCTCAATCTCTTCATTCATAGCACTTATCAATTCATCATTATCTAGTGCAACATTGACAAATTTGGGCTCATAATCACAAATAAGACATCTTGTATTTAGAGACTTACTTTTGGTTCTCATACCAGCCTTTTTATCTCCTATGATATGGTTCTGTAGATGATTCTTTCTAACATATCTTGCAAGTATAGGTTTGTCTCTTTGTCTATCAGCTTGATCATCATTTTGTTCTCCATCATTTTGTTCATCATCTTGAGCAATATTCTGATTGTCAGTATTTACAGCCTGATGCTTGGGTGCAATGATCTATTTCTCAGGAGCTCTGCATTGTTGATCAGGTAGAGTGTTAGGTTCCTCATTGTAAGTAAACATATTGTAGTCCTTTGGTTCTTTAGTGCTTTTCTTTTCATTCTTCTCTGCAAATTCATCTATCTTTACATTTGCACTTTCAACAATTTTGTTAGAGGCTTTGTTTAGACATTTATAAGCCTTGCTCTTGGTAGAATACCCTAGAAATATTCCTTCATCACTCTTGGAGTCAAGTTTTCCATTTCTATTATCTTTTAAGATATAACATTGACTGCCAAAAAAATTGAAATAACTTACATTGGGTATGTATCCATACCATAGCTCATAAGGTGTCTTCTTGGTGTCTTTCTGTAATTGTACTTTGTTCAATGTGTAAACAATAGTACTGATAGCTTCTCTCCAGAAGATTTGGGTGATCCCTTTCTCTATCATCAGTGTCCTTGCACAATCAACTATGGATATGTTCCTTCTTTGAGCAATTCCATTTTGTTGTGATGTTCTCGGTGCAGATACATGTCTTCTGATTCCTTGCTCATTACAACAATTAGTGAATTCATCTAAAATAAATTCCCCTCCTCTATCTAACCTTATGAATTTTAAATCCTTACCAATTTTCTTCTCAACCATTGCCTTATACCATTTAAACATCTTAAATGCTTCAGATTTATCTTTTAGAAACATTACTGTCATCATTCTAAAGTAATCATCAAACAAAAGAATAAAATATCTATCTCCATAATAAATCTTTGTCCTCATAGGTCCACATAAATCAGTATGGACTAATTCTAGAATGGCATCAGATGTATGGGTTTTGCTTTTAAAACTAGACTTTATCATTTTACCTTTTTGACAATTCTTACACATGATGTTGTCGGGCTTGGTCATCGTCGGTAAGCCGCTAACATTTCTCTTTTTGCTAATCTTTATCATGCTATCAAAGTTCACATGACACAATCTTTTGTGCCACAACCATATGTCTTTGTTTGTTGTAATCAAACAAGTGGTGTCATTATCATTTAGATAGAATCAGTTACCTTTTGTCTTCTCACCGGTACCAATTAGATTTCCTGATTTATTGAAGATCTTTGCCTTCTTATTTTCAAATTCTACTCTATGACCTAAATTATTCAATTGAGAAACACTCAATAGATTGTAATTCAATCCATTTACCCAATAAGCATTTTCACATTTTATTTGGTTATTCAACATTATAGTTCCTCTACCTTCAACTGGACAAGGTGTATCATTACCCATTCTTACTGAACAACCTTTATAGTACTCAAAAGTCTCAAAAATTTTCTTATCACTGGTCATATAGTGAGTGTAGCCACTATCTATGATCCAGACATCATTTTTACTTACTTTCGATATGAGTGCAGTTTCTACATAGCTTTCTTCATCATCATCTGAATCATCTTTTACTGCCACAAACACCATCTCCATGTCTTCATCAGATTCAGTGTCAGTATCATCATCTTTGCATTTTTCTAGGTAACTGGCCTTCTTTCGTTTGTCCTTGTAGTCTCAGAAATCTCTTTTTTCTTATTTTTGGTAGCTTCTGTAATCATCTCTGTCAGACTTCTTTTTAAATGATCTGTCATTACTTCTATCATATTTTCTTATGTTCGTACATCTTGCAGCAAAGTGTCCAATTTCTTTACAATTAAAAAAAATAAGTGGTAAGTTACCTTTGTATTTACCTTTGCCTCTCTACATTCTTCTAGTCATAAGTGCTTCAATTTCATCAAGATCATCTTCTTCACTTTCACTATCACTATCTTTTCTCATAGTGTTTTTATGACTTGATTTACTTATTCTCATAGAAGTTTTGAATGCAGATTCTATGTTTGGTAAGACACTATTATCAAAGTTATTCATCTCAAATGAAATCATTCTTCCAATCAAATTGTCTAGAGTAACATTGCTATTTGGTACTGCTCTCATTTCTTGAATGGCAGATACTCTAATAGCATAAGTAGGCAGTAAGGTTCTTAGAATTTTACTTACCACTGTATCTTCTTCTAGTACAGCTCCAACTCCTCGGATAGCATTGACTACCTCTTTGATTCTTGTGTTGTACTGAGTGATGTTTTCACCTTCTTTCATTTTGAGATCATCAAACTTCCCTCTAAGGCTTTCTGCCTTGGATCTCAAAATATTCTTGTCACCACCATGTACAAGCATCAATTTGTCCCACATATGCTTTGCAGTCTTGCAGGTTTTGACATCTTCAAATTCAGCATCAGAGAGTGAGGAAGCAAGCTCTATCATCATGCAATTGTTCTCATGCTTCTCTCTCAATTGTTCAACTATTGGTGCTCCTATGGGAAACACATATTCAGCATCTAAGTATTGAGTAACATCATTACCAATACCTGATAAGTGGAGTCTTATTCTGCTCTGCCATGAAGCAAAATTATCTTTGTTCAACTTGGGCACATCTCGTATGTTCATCTTGTGATCTTTAGCT
>MU226035.1:532808-549757 GCA_018584345.1 Thuja plicata
AGCAAAATTATCTTTGTTCAACTTGGGCACATCTCGTATGTTCATCTTGTGATCTTTAGCTTAGGTCTTGAAACCTTCCTTCTAAGCACACAAGCTCTGATACCAATTGTTAGTAATAACTGAGAGGAGGGTGAATTAGTGGCCTCAAAAAATAATCCTTAAATCAACCCTTAAAAATTATAACCACTAATTATGTCTCAAGTTATCTTCTATCCTACAAGATGTATGCCTTGAAATACTTTAATCAATTTTCTACTTGTCAGATTGCTTTTTTAATCTCTCTTCTGTATGATTACTGATAAGCAGTTAACTATTTACCAAAACATAGTAAATATGCAGAGTATACCGATCAATCCAGAAATGCATATGTGAAATGTAAAATAGTAAAGTAATAAACCATAAACACACAACACATGGATTTTTAACGTCAAAACCTTGTTAAGCGAAAAACCACTAGGACCGGTTCCCCAAATTTTCACTCTTCTGAAGTGAGCTCTATTAGGAGCCAACACTGTTAAAGGTTACAAACACACTATTAGGTGTGACCTTGTTAGAGGATTTAGAAATAGTTTATCAACTAGTATCTGGCATCTAATTCTACCATCCTTGATCAAACTCTCTTGGCCTGTCAATAGGTATCGGGCATATCCAATGCTACTTTTGTGATCAAAATTTTTGATACTCCTCAGGATGTATCTCAATTGTAAAAGACTTTTAAGTCTTTCTCAGTTAAGAGGATTTATGCTTCAATGGTTAAACTGAAACACTAATGATATGTTCATATATACAACTTAGTTGCAGATTTTCAGATCTATTGTAAGTCCATTACCTCTCTGATCAATATAATCACTTATACCTTTGCTCCACACTGTTCTTCTTTGTGATGCTTGTTTCACTATTTGTCAATGTCTGCAGAATCTATCTCTTTCCTCGGCTTGTTGATCAGGACTGAATGAAGACTTTCTTCTCCTTCAGATTTTCCTTAGCATCTTTCCTCTTCTCTTTTTCTCCTCACCTAATCCACCATTTGTAATAAATTGGGTTTGTCTCTATATAGACATGATTTCCCCTATTCTTGGCTTTCTTTATTCTTGGCATGTTCCACAATTCTCACCAATAGATTTAAAGCAAACTCCTGATTTATCTCAAAGAGATCTTCTTGCCAACTAGACAAATCAGCTTTAAATCAATTACTTATCTCTGGCTTTATCTGGATGATTAAAACAATGATAAGTATCCATTAATTATATCTTTAGCTTCTTGATAGCTAAGCATTTTGTCATTTTTTGAACTCTCTATTCTATCGGTCAACACTTTAGTTATTCATCGGTGATAACGGAATGTTTTAGCGGTGTGACTTTAGTTGTCATCAGGATCTTTGTCCTTGTCTTCTCCGTTGGGTAACACTGAAATTCTTTTCGTCGGGTTACTCTATGCTTTTCTTGTCGATCACCACTGTAACTTTTTTCATCGATAATGTTGTGCATTTATCTCTTCAAGTAACACTATGACTCTTCTCTTTTACTCTAAATGTCGGTGTGCACTCTTTTGATGTATGCAGTCACTTAGTGAATACTTGACTTGTATGCATTACTGATAGCATAGCCTTTGATTCATCAGTTCTTTGAAGTCTTTGGTAGTATTTCCATGACCATATAGATTATATCAAGTTGACATCAATGACAATACAATACATTAACTAATTTAATGCCTTGCATGATCATCAACTTAATATCTTCAAACATTCAAACAGCTATATGTCATCAACTTGTTTCCTTCCTTGATTATATCATCAATCCAATTGTCCATTGCAGTATTTAATGATTTTCCCCTTTGAACTTGGTTCAACAAATTTTTACTATTAGGAGAATTTGGATCAAAATTTTGTGGTGCTTGAACGAGGGACAATGGTCTGAAATTAATAAAATATTCTGTGTACTCCACCATGGTAGCTATGATCTTCTTAAGCTATCTTTTATCCTCACTCTCCTTCCCATAGTGCGTTCAGATGTGTTTTACAGAAAATTCAAACTGGTGGTCCTTTGTGTCTCTATTCAGCACCCCCGAATCCACTTTCATTACTTAAAATTTCACAACATCTAATTCTTGAGTTCTTTCCTTTGGTTTGTACACAATGACCTCAGTTGTTACTTTTTCGGTGTTTGGATCTATTACCATCCTAGCAGTATTATTCACCCTCTTTGGTTTAGTGGATTTCACCATGTATTTTCTCACCATATCTCTAATCAGTATGAAAACCAGTTTGAGACTATGTTTCTTACTCATGGAGTTTTTCAACCATGGTGGAATCGAGACGAATGTTGCTTTTTCTTTAGCAATCTTGGTGGGTGTGACCTAGGCATCCAACACTGAGGAAGTACCATCAAATGTCTCTTAATTCTATTTTTTATTGTCCAATGAGAGAGAACTAATTTATTTCCCTTTATCTAAATCCATGGAAGTTGTATTTTATGTAGCCATCTTGTTGTGCTTCTAAGATCTAGTCCTTGGCCCAGTACCTATGTACCAAAATGATCAACAGGAGGTTTAGGGTCAAGTTCAATGGGACTAGCCTTCTTCCCTAATGGGGATACTTCACCTGCATCATCAATTGAGAAATAAATGTTAGAGGTACAAAGAGGGGAACATAGCAGACTTTTATCAGATCTTTCCACTTATACTACCTATGTTCTCTCCTTCCATTTCAAATTTAACTAGGTATCAGTGTATATGAGAATATCTCTTTCCTTTTGGATGATGTTATCTTCTTCTTCTCTTGTCCAATCGACTATAGGAAATGACACTTCACACTCTTTCTGATAACTTGATTCAGTAATATTTGAGTCGTCTTCATTTTATCCTTCTACACTTAACCTTAACAGTAAGGTGGTGTTTTGGGATAACACTAATCTTGAATTATCTTTCTTATCAACTTCATTCTCATCTGAGAAATCTTTCCACAAATCTTCTAAATGAGGATCCGACACTATTTGATTTTTCAGCTCTAAAACTTATCTGGCAGACCTTTTATTTTCAAATCACTTTCTGTCAAAGTAAAGCCTAAAACTAAAATTGCTCAAATCATATCTTGTGGTTGACACATCTTCTAGGGTATTAAATGTAGGGAAACCCAGCTGTATAGGAAAGACTATATGTCTTTTTTCTTCAGAAAGGAATTTCTTAACCATAATAGACAATTGTCTACACACTTTTTCCAGCATGAAATAGTCAAATGCGTACCTTGGCAGCTTTGTAGGTTTATCCTCAAAACCTCCAACTCTGATATATGTGTACTTAGGGAACTGGATATAGAACTTTCCATACATTTGAAACAAGTGTTGGGATTCAAGTGATAGCCCTCTCTCTAGATTCCTAGCTAGTTCAAGAAATAACTTTCCTATGAATACATCATGCACCCTTCTATAATTTTCAAGAACTTTATTTTTCTGTAACATAAGACAATAGTCATAAATAGAAATCTCATCGGTCCATGGTTCATGTGGAATACCGGTGAGATCTTGGGTGCAAGATAAATAGTATATTAGATAAGAAGACATATAAAATTTCTTTTTGATCACTTGGGACAGTTTGAGTTGTTATCTCAATGAACCAGCTATGAGTTCCCCCCCAATCCATATATTGTTTTCCTTCTAAGACTATCTCAATATAATGGTACATCCAATCTTCAAACAAGAAAGATTCGGGTGAACCCCTTACCCTAAGTAATTACACGATAAAATCATGGATATATTACTTCATATGATCTTTGTTTAGGTTCTTAGGAAAACGGGAAACTTTTTTGTATAACTTTTCATTCTAGTTCCCTACAATAATACTACAATTATTTTAAGCTTTCTCATTGAATTAAGAAAAGGCCTGAGTAGGGGTAAACTTTGAAAAATCTTGATCAGGGATTTTTAGCATAGACATCATGGTCTCTCTAGTAACAAGAATTAGGATTTCCCCATCATTTTTCTTTATACAGCTAGCCTTAACATCACAAGGGTTTATGCAATCTTGAATCAGTTTAGGGATTACAAGTGTTGGTGGGAACGCAGTGCCTTGCAACAGACCACTTGAAAACATTTGACGGAGAAATGATCACTTAGGTGGCTAGAAATTTGAACACTTATTCTTTCTACCTCTACCCACATTAAATTAGTATCACTTATGATAGGGACCTTACAGTTCATACTTGAGGCATTACCAAAGAAATGCAGAGTAGATCTCATGATTCCTTCTTCAAACACATGACAACCTCCTAAAATTTAAGAAAAATAAAATCCTTAAATAGAGATAGGAAAGAGGCTTTTAGTGATTACCTTGAAATCATAGACACTACTAATACCCTTTCACTCCTCTTCGGCTCACTTCTCATAAATCACATTTAAAGATAATTTTCTATCTCCAACTCATTATATAGTACCCCTAAATTTACTGACAAAAAGAATAAATCTTGGGCATTAATTAGGATTTGCATAAGGTGAGTGATTTTGATTTGACTGTGTAGCGATGCAAATAATCAATGACTTTCATGTCTAACTCCATCCTCTTCTTTATATGATTTCCTTGTTCGTTCCTATCACCTTTTCTTCTTATGTCATCCTGCCAAGTACATTTTTCCCGTGCTTTCAAATTTTAATGCATGTTTTACCATGATAAATGTGATTAATCTTCTTCTGTCATTGTCATCAAATCATGCTTCCTTTCTCATGTAAAAATAGGTGAACCCACTTGATCTCTTTTGAACTTGGTACAATATGGTTCAATGAGGTACAAAGACCACCGACGTGATTTGGGCACGGGCCCCGCTTCCAAATATCTCATGAGCTATGTTTACACTTGTCAAACCTGTTTGAACTCTTTTGAACTTGGTACAAAGTGATTCAAATGGCTCAAAATGGTTCAAAGGTTCAGGAATTCCATTTTAAGCATAAACAACAAAAAAAAGACGGCAAACCGACTTGACAATGCAAAAACAACTAACTCAAAGAGTTAAACCGAGTACGAAGACATCTAAAACTGGAAAGTAATGACAAAATCATAAAAAAATGTAGGGATTCAGCACATAAATAGGGTGACTCAAATATGGACACTAACATTGGCTCTAGCTAGGGACTGAGTTTCAGGAAAATGCATAGAACCTAGATTCACTAAACATACACACCGAAATAAAGAAAATAGGGAAACCTAAAGCTAATATTTACAAAGAAAAAATGAGAAAGAAATTAGAGCTTGTATAATTTCAGATCTTTCCCATTATAAGTAAATGAAAATATCTTTCCATTAGGGTATGCCAAATGGAAAGCATTCGATCCAATAACTTCTTGAATCTTGAAGGGTCCCTTCCACAGAGACTCAAATTTTCCATGAGCTCCTTTTAGTTCCTTTCTCTTGTCCCACAATAATACTTCATCCCCCTCCAAGAAATTTTGCTGCCTTGATTTCATATCAAAGATTTGTTTAAATTTCATTTCATGCTCTATGATTCGATCCACTAATTTATCTCTCTTGCCCTCCAGCTTATTCAAGCACATCGCCCTCTTCTCTAAGAAACTTTGAAATAATTCATCTTCTATGACTGATTCCAGCTTTGCAATAGACAATTCTAAGGGTGGTTAAACCTGTGCACCAATTCCATACACAAGCTCAAATGGGGGCCATTCCTATAGATCTTTTGGGAGTGATCTTGTCATCCCATAGAGCTTAGTACAAATTCTTGTGCCAATTCGACACATTGTTGTCTACCAGTTTCTTCATGATTGCGACCAATTTCTTGTTGCTCGATTATGCCTGCCCATTACCCTGAGGAAAGTAATCGGATGAATGCACCAATGAAATTCTATGTTCATAATAGAACATGATCAACTCTTCAGATGAAAAATATGTAGCATTATCTGCAATAACCTTCTGGGGTACACCAAAGTGAACCAGTATATAGTCCTTTAGAAACTTACAAACAACCTGAGAATTGGCCTTCTTAGTGGGGATGGCCTTGACCCACTTTGTAAAATAATTTGTCATGGTTAGAATATACATATGTCCTGCACTAGAGTGTGAGTTTAGTGGACCTATGAAATCAAAACCCCACTTCTTAAAAGGTTCATCTACCACCACTGGTTTAAAAGGCAATGCTACTATTGTGGCTTTCTAGCAAAGAGCTTGCATTTCTCACAATTCTTGATGTAGAGGTAGGCATATTTGAACATGTTGGACCAATAGAAATAGTTTTTGGGGATTTTAAAGGCTGTGACAGTTGATGAAAAGTGCCCTCCACACACATCTTCATAGAATATCTTAAATATTTCCTTCTATTGAGTTTCATCCACACATCTCAGGAAAGTTTTGTCAATCCCCCTTTTATAGAAAACACCTTGCGCTACTACATATTTAGATGCTTTGAGCCTTAGAACACATTTTTCTTGAGGGGTCATGTGTTCTAAACATTCCCCATAGGTGAGATAATAGGCCACGTTTGAGAACCAAGAATCTACTAAACTGACTAATAAGGCCGCTGGGAATTCCTTGGTGTCCTATGCAAATGAAATTTCACTTTCTGCTATTAAATTGCACAGACCACGCCCCCAAAATAACTTAGTTCATTTAATTTTTAGATCATACTCTTGAATCTTGGCTACCCATGTCACTCTCTTTTTCATCCCTATTTCCTGTTGTGTTAGAATACTCTTGAGTGTTGTTTTAGGTACATATACAATTGAATGGGAATGAATAATCTAGTATCTAAAATGCTTTACTCCCTTAACTACAGAAAAATCTTGTTTCTCCATGAGTAAATATTTGAGTTCATGTTTCTTCAATGGAGTACTCATGAACGCAATAGGCACTTCTTTCCATTCTCATCCTTTTGAGCCAAAATACTAGAGAGTATGTTGGGAGGCATAACAATAGATGAAAAAATCTTTTTTGAAGTCTGGACTGACCAAGGTTTGAGCTTGAGCTATTGCAGATTTAATATTATTAAAATCTACTCACTCTTCTTGATTCCATTTAAAAGGTTGTTTATCACCCATCATGTCTATGATATGCCTTCTTAATTCAGATAATTCTGAAATGAAATCTCTCAAGAAGTTTATTTGACCAAAGAAAGATTTTACTCCACTTCTACTAGAGCGTAAGTTGAGCTATTGAATTGATTTAGCCCTATTTGGATCTATCCCAATTATTTCCTTCGAGATGATGTGACCTAGGATCTTTCCTTCTTCAACAATAAAAACTGACTTCTTCATGTTCAATGATATGCCATGTTCCCGACATCTTTGTAGTGCTACCTCCAAATCCCACAAATTGTGTTTTCTTCTCTTAGAGAAAATTGTTAGGTCATCTAGATAAATCACAATAATTATTTTCCTTAAGTCTCTAAAGGACAATTTCATAGCCCTTTGTAAAGTGGCCCCTGCATTGATTAACCCAAATGGCATTATGTTATAGGCAAAGGTACCCCAAGGAGTTATATAGATGGTTTTGTGTTGGTCTTTCTCAGCCACACTTATTTGATTGTACCCAGAGAATCCATCTAACATAGACATCATCTTAGAACCTACCACCATCTAAATTACATGCTCCATCACTGGCAAGACATAATTATCTTTTAAACTAGCTTGATTCATATTCTGAAAATCAACGTAGATCCTTATTTCTCCGTTCTTTTTCCTTACGGGTACAATATTTTCTATCCATGAGGAATGATTAATAGGATAGATTATTCTTGTTGTAAATAAAATCTTATCAACTTCCTTGAGTATGGCTTCTGACACTTTAGGGTTGTAATTTATGAGCTTTTGTCTGAAAGGTACACATCAGGTTTAAGACGGATATGGTGTCTGAACTAGCCATTTCTAAATTTATTTAGGTCATCATAACCCCATGCAAACACATCCTTATAGTTCAAAAACAATCCTTTCAACTTGTATTTTTCCTCAGGGGCACAAGATCTATTTATTGAAACCCATTTAGGCTCTATTTCAATTCCTACATTAATTTTTTCATATTCCCACAAAGTTTCAGAATGTGAATTTCTCTCTTTAGCTGCGCTATCATCCTTTCGAGAGAATAAATATTCTAGAGAAATCAGGCCTTTAGGAATTCTATTTCCCATCAATTGGATTACATCATCACCAACCTTAGAATCTATACAAATATCTTTGCATTCATTTTCTAAACCTTCAAAATATAAGCTTGAGAAATCTTGAGCACATGCTAAGAATTTTTTGATCAGGGAGTCACCTTCAAACACCTGTCAATGCTCTACATTATCTGGGACACTTGTCCTGTAAATCATCTCCACTCTGTAAGTGTATGTCTTGAAATCAGGGTGAGGCAAGAGTAATGAAGTAGACACTGCCAACGAATCTTCTTGGGTGTTCTTACTCTAAGGAATGGACTCAGTAGGGAAGGCATCAAATAATTTAATCTCATCCCAAACCAAGTTCTAATAAAGTCTAAGTTTTTTATTTTTTGCTACAAATAAGCCTCTTGTTTCATAATCAAATTTGTATCACCTGTCACAGCCAACATCTTCACTCCCTTGTGACTTTCTTCTTTTATTCCCAACAATAAGGATTCATACTCGGTGGTATTATTGGTATTCTTAAAATCCAACTTGAATGAAAAAGGTGTACAATCACCTTTAGGGGATATAAGTACCACTCCAGCACCTAAACCTGAGTTTGAATAGCTCCCATTGAACTCTATGTTCCACACTTCTTCCTACTTCTTTGAACTTTGAGTAGAGAACTCTTCCTTTTCTCCAGGAGACTAACATAATTACCGAACTGGCATTCTTCAAAAAGTATATGGGCCTTTGGGTCATTTGAAGGAAATACTATATATTTGTTTTTGGGTTTTGGTTCAAATTACTTTCCTCTTTCCTACTAGTATAATAGCCTCTGGCCAATCCATTCTAATCTCTCCACCCATATCCTTGTAAAAAATTTGACTAAGCAACATACCATAACTAACAAGGATTTATGCAACTAGAATAGTTAACTTCACTCTTTTATCAGGGGACACAGCCAAAACTGCTTGAGCATCTTTCACTTGGCCCATCAGGGGAACATGTTTCCCATCCATAGAATAACATCTCCCGAATGTCTTAGTAAGGGTTAAACCTAAGGCTTTGGCAAGTAATGAGGGCATGATATTATCCGATGCACCTGAATCTATAATGAAGTTGCTCAATTTATGACCATTTAAGAGTAGGGATATATAGAAAGGGTTTGGTTTATTTTCTTCTCCATCAATTTTCAAGACATAGGGAGAGTTGTAGTCTTCTACTTGATTTGAAATTGTGTCAGAGATAAAAATAGGGGACTTTTTTGAGGTTGATTTTTCTCCTACTAGAGACTCGTTAACTTGAGTTTGTTGACTTGATTTTCCTCTAACATACTTGATTAATTCATCTAACTCCTTCGGGTTCAACCTTAAGTAATCAGTAGGAGAAATTGATATAGAGGAAAATTTAGAAAAATCAAGTATATCAAAATTATAAGAAGAATAATTTACATTATTTCTTTGCAAAATTTTGATATCTGGTTCTTGGGTACTAGAGGGAGTAGTGTTGGTCACCTAATTTTTACCTTTGAAAGACTCGCTTGAAGAGGTGGTACTAGGTGTAAACTTGGAGATTCTCTGGGTTAGAGTGAGAACCACACATGCAGGATCTTCTAGGGTCACTAGAATATTTCCACCTCTATCAGAGTCTGATTCATATTCGATATAGAAAAAACCAGAGTCACCAAGCCCTCCTTGAATCTTCTCTTCTTCAGTCATTTCTCTAAGAGTATCTTTTGTGGCCTCCATTTGAAGATATCTCTTTATATCCAAACAAGTATCCCCATCATGGTTAGTGGATAAATAAAATGAGCACATGAATCCTTTATTGGGAGACACTTCAATCTGCAGTCTAGGCTAAGAAGAAGGTAGCAACAGAGTTTTCCCATGAGGTTGAGTGAATTGTCTTTGACCAATGTCTTGGTAGGGTTGTTGATAGATATTGCCTGCTTTAGGAAGTTGTCTCTTGAGGGTAATCATATCGTTCACTAGTCTTTGAACTATTGGATCAGGAGATGATGATGTGGAGGGTTGTGCATTAGAGATTTGGACATCTTTCTGCCACTTTCCCGTGATTATTAAATCATCTTCTAACCCAATTGCTTGTGTTTGGGCGGCATTAAAATATGGTGGCCTACTTCTCATCAAATGAAAGTTGATGTCAGGAGGCATAGCGCTAAAAAAAATCCCTTTTATTTCTTTGTTGTGGGCCTAGAAATGGTTGGGATCTTATGAACAATTTTGTTGAATTTGTTATGAACCCCCTCATTGGTTCATGAATTTTCTTCTTCAGCTGAGTTAATTGTACCAAGAGGGTGTGTTCATCTTCTACACTTTTGAACACATTCTCAAAAAAATTTCTTATGGTATCCTAATTATTTATGGATCAAGTTGGAAGGTGGCCAAACCAAACCGCTACACTCTCTGATAAGGTTTGTACAAAAAACTGGATAACTACATCTTCATGTTGTACTGCTAGGATACCAGTCGCCACATTAAAGGTGGTCAAATGTTCTTCAATAGAAATCTTCCCATCACCGGTAAAATTTGTTTGGAATTTCTTAGCTCCCTTGGGTAGGGTGTTATGAGCCATCAGGTTCAAAGGGCCTACTGCAACACCCCAAGGTTTTAGTTGAGCCATGGGATTTATTAGAGGGGGTATATTGAAGTTTAAAGGAGTTGGGTTCATGTTCAAAGGTACAAGGATTCCAGACAACACTATAGATTGATATGATGGTGACCCTATAGGTTTATGAGATGGGGGAGGTTTATTTTTAGAATTTTTAGGAATTTTTAGGTCGAGAGAACCAGTAAGCCATTAGAGAGATTCCAAATCAAGGTCGACTAAACCTTGTTTTTCTTGAGACCTTGTGAACCTCTCAAACTTTAATATTTGATTTTTTCTTATCTCCTTGTGGGTACATGGGACTCTCTCTCTATAGTCGCTGCTTCTTGGGCTACAAGTACTCCTCGTAACCATTCTCTAGTTTCTTCTTCCTCCTCTATAACCCAAAGTACTTATTGATATTGCTAGTTATTTTGTTTGTACTGCCAAGCCACAGAGTTCAAATCGGATACCATATCTTCTTGGGTGTTTTGGAATCCTAAATTTGGTTTTAGTACAGGGAAGACATCATTGTGAAGCAATACCATGGTTTTTCATCACAAGATTGATTATCTATGTACCAGGTCATCAATTGTATGACTTCCCCAATAGAGCCGCCAAAAATATGTTGGCGAACAGATTTGTCTCCTAATCTTGCCACTAAATAATTTTAACTCTATTGTCCCTTTTTCTGGAAACAAATTCGATCTCTTAATAGTTGGGTAAGTATACTATGATTACTTCCCTCTAAATTTTTGAAAGGTACAACTCCCTCACAGATTTTTAGTGAATCTATATTAACCTACACACATATGCACTTTTAACCAGAAAGCACGTAAGGATACTCACATTACTCTTAGGTAAGGATTTCAATTGATAAAATACATAGACTTAGTCACAAGCTTAGAAAATCACAGTTTTCCACTTCTCATGAATTGTACTTTATAACATCTATTAATTAAAGATTTGAAAAATACACATGAAAGGTTTGCCCATTGTAAACTGATTGAGATAACACAGAACATGAAATATAACATTCACAAAGGAACATTCACTCCATAAACTTGAAATTGCATATTCAAATTATTTTCATGCATTAATTTAGATCACCATTATTCAAAGATAGAGATATTTTTAGTTTTTTAGAATGCGCAAGTCCTTTTTCATTAACCCAAAAGAAAATCTAAAGTAGAAGCCAATACTGATGTTTCTACTATCTATCTTAAACTTGCTAGCCTTTTCTTGGTTTTTGATCCAACATATATAGTTTTTGAGATAACCCTGGAGGTCTCCCTAAAAAACCCAACCTCTGGGGAAAACAAGAAATAGTTACGAAACTAAACCGCACTTCAAAAGACAAGTGTCCCCCTAAAAGAAACTACCAACAGAACTAATTTAAAAAAAAAGGATAAAAAGATAAGTCTCATTCTATTTCTTTCATCTGATTCTCATCCAATATGGCATCCTAGATGAGCTTCCAGGCACTGCATGTGCCTACGAACTCTTGAACAACATGTGAATAAGTGTTCTTCAGACTTAGCAGTTGAGTCCTCCAAGTGTCCTTCTCCCAGTTGAGATTCTTGATTTGATCAAAATATTTGGGGTACTTGATCAATATAGAGGCATAACATGGCCTCGACACGGGTCACCATGGTGAAATTGCCAGTTGTTGGGCTTTTCTCTTCTTTGATAGTAATCATGGCTAGCTTGAAGGATTTTGTTAGGGATTCAACATCTTGAATTCCTTCCTCACAATGTAGAATACTCATGGAATTGATAATCTTCATATCTTTCACGATGTTGTCATACATATCTTGAACCACTTTTTCAATTGATTGTACCACATTTATAGTATTTTTAAAAAGTGAACTTCACCAATCAACATTCCTTTTGAGGATGTAGAGAATATATTCATCAATTAATTTTAATGGATTTTCTATTAGGAATTTAGTTGTTCCATATTGTTCCACTTCAGAAATTTGCATAACCATAGCAGTCCAATTATTTTCTTTTGTATCCCAAATTGGAATTTGGGTTTGTATTTCTCCCAATAGTGCCTTCACATCATTAAAAGAAATACTAAACTCTTAGATAAACTTGTTTCCTTCCTTGATTATACCATCAATCCAATCATCCATTACAATAGTTAACGCTTTACCCCTTTGAAATTGGTTCAACAACTTTTTACTATCAAGAGATTTTGGATCAAAAGTTTGTGGCGCCTGAACGAGGGACAATGGCCCAAAATTACTGAAAGAGTCTATGTACTCCTCCATGGAAGTTATGATCTATTTAAGCTGTCTTTTATCCTGACTATCCTTCTCAGACGGTGTTAACATGTGTTGCTAGGAAAATTTGAATAAGTGGTCCTTCATGTCTCTATTCGGGACCCCAAAATCCACTTTGGTTACTTCAAAGTTCCCAACATCTAATTCTTGAGTTCCTTCCTTTGGCTTGTAGACAACAATCTCTACTGTTACTTTTTCTGTGTTTGGATTTGTTACCATCCTAGCAGTATTCTTCACCCTCTTTGGTTTAGGGGATTTCACCATGCATTTTATCACCATATCTCTAATTGGTATGGAAGTCGGTTTAAGGTTGTGTTTCTTACTCACTGAGTTTTTCAGCCATAGTAAAATTGAGCCAGAGGTTGCTTTTTCTTTAGTAGTCTTGGTGGGTGTGACTTGGGTATCCAGCACTAAGGAAGTTCCATCAAATGTCTCTTGATTCTATTGTTTACTATCTAATGAGAGAGAACTAATTTCTTTCACTTTATCTAAATTCATGGAAGTTGTATCTAATGCAGCCATCTTGTTGCACTTCTGAGATGTAGTCTTGGGCCTAGTTACCTATGTAAAAAAATGATTAGCAAGAGGTTTAGGGTCAAGTTCAATGGGACTAGCCTTCTTCCCTGATGGGGATACTTCACCTGCATCATCAATTAGAAATAATGTTAGAGGTACCAAGAGGGGAACATAGGGGACTTTTATCAGATCTTTCCACTTGAGCTGCCTGTGTTCTCTCCTTCCATTTCAAATTTAACCAGATATCACTATATCTAATAATATCTCTTTCCCTTTGACAGATGTTATCTTCTTCTTCTCTTGTCCAATCGACTGCAGGAAATGACACTTTGCCCTCATTCTGATAACTCGGTTCAATAATATCTAAACCATCTTCATTCACTCCTTCTACACTTAACCTTAATTGTAAGGTGACAATTTGGGATAACAGTAATCTTGAATTATCTTTCTTATCAACTTCCTTCTCATCTAAGAAATATTCCCACGAATATTCTAGATGAGGACCCGACACTATTTGATTTTCCATCTCTAAAACTTGTCTAGCGAACCTTTACTTGTCAAAGCCCTTTCTGTCAAAGTAAAGCTTGAAACTGAAATTGCTCAAATCATATCCTATGAATGATGCATCTGCCAGGGTATTGTATATAAGGTGACCAAGCTGCATAGGAAATACTATATGTCTTTTTTCTTCAGGAAGGAATTTCTTAACCACAACAGAAAATTGTCTACACACTTCTTCCGGCATGAAAAATTCAAATGTGTACCTTGGCAGCTTTGTAGGTTCCTCCTCAAAACCTCCAACTTTAATATTTGTGAACTTAGGGAATTGGATATAGAAGCTTCCATACATTCAAACCAAGTGTTGGGCTTCGGGTGATAGCCTTTTCTCTAGAGTCCCAGCCAGTTCAAGACATAACTTGCCTATGAATACATCATGCACCCTTCTATAATTTTCATGAACTCTATTTTTATTTAACATAGGACAATAGTCATAATAGAAATCTTGTCGATCCATGGTTCATGTGGAATACCAGTGAGATCTTGGGTGTAGGCTAAACAATATATTAGATAAGAAGACATATAAAAGTCCTTTTTTATCACTTGGGACAATTTGAGTTGTTCTCTCAATGAACCAACTATAAGTTCCCCCCAATCCATTTATTGTTTTCCTTCTAAGATTATCTATATATAATGGTACATCCAATCTTCAGATGGGAAAGCTTTGGGTGAACCCCTTACCTTGTGTAATAACACCACTAAATCATGGATATATGATCTCATATGATCTGTTTTTAGTTTCTTAGACAAATAGGAACCTCCTTTGTAGAACTTTTTAGTCCAATTCCTTGCAATAATACTACGGTTCTTTTCATCTTGCTCATTAAATTGAGCCAAGGACCGAGTGGGGGTAAACTATGAAAAATATTGATCAGGGATTTTTAGCATAGACAACATGGTCTCTCTAGTAATACAAATTAGGATTTCTCCATCATTTATTTTTATAGACCTATCCTTGAAATCATAATGGTTTATGCTTTCTTGAATCATTTTAGGGCTTACAACCGTTGGTGGGAATGTAGTGGCTTGCAATAGAACCCTTGACAAAATTTTGAGGGAGAAATGATCACCTAGCTGGCTAGAAATTTGAACACTCATTATTTCTACTTCTACCCCCATTAACTTAGTATCACTTATGATAGGGCCCTTATAGTTCATACTCGAGGCATTACCAAAGAAATGCATAGAAAATATCATGATTCCTTTTTCAAACCAACACAACAACCTCCCAAACTTTAAGAAAAATAAACTCCAAAAACATAAATAGGAAAGAGGCTTTCATTGATTACCTTGAAATTATAGACACTACAAATACTCTTTCGCTCATCTTCATCTCACTTCTCATAAATCACATTTAAAGAAAAATTTCTATCCCCAATTCATATTATAGTACCCCTAAAGCTCCTTGGGTTCTTGGCAATCTTGATCAACCAAAAAAATGTTCACTTTGGTTCGGTAGCTTGTTGGGGGGCTGCTTGGTAAAGTTATCGGTAACTACTTTTGTTCTCTCGGTTGAAGACTTGTTTGTTCTTTTCTCTAGCTTGGTTACTTGTTTCTATTTTTCTTTACTGACATGTCTCGGTAGTTGTTTCGCTACTCGGTGGGTTTTCACTGACTGATCTTTGTGCTTGGTTGGCTTTCTTACCAAGTGGTGTATTTGATGTTGGATCTTATGGCCAACTTCCATATTTAATTTCTGTAGCATGATTAATGTTGGTATCTCTCATTGGGATATGTGTGGACCTAAATCTGGGTCATTGCAGTTTCCTATGTTGGATATTTATGATGCAGGAGCATCCAGGGTGTAAGAGCAATCTTCCATCACCCAAAAATATTTCTATTTTTGTATTCAATAAGGGCTATCTATTGCAGAGCTTCTATTTATGGAAACTTGCTATTTTTAGTAAGTTGGTCGTACGATCTCAGAATGTTCTGATTTTACATGTGGAGGTTCATCTCAGTCATATCAGCCTGCTAGTAAAGTTTCATGGCTAGATTGAGTCTGGTTTTGAAGATATTTAAAAATTTTGGTATTGAAAATAGGGTACAGAAACATCGGGCTCAGTTTTGAAGGCTTTAGAGGCCCCGGAGGAGGTCAAAACTTGGGCCAAATGAAGCTTGCTTAATTTAAGTGTTGTAGAGCGCTTCGTGGCGTTTCCAAAATGGGGTTATAATAGTCAATCAGGTCAACTGGTGATGACTTATGGTCTCTGGAAGTTGGGTCACCTGAAATAGCAGAAAATAATTTTCCTTAAAAATTTTTGTTCGGGTTTCAAAAGTTATTTTGAGCCGACTTTGATGTACTAAATTGAAAAATAAAATAATTATAAGTTTGGTCAGCCCTAAGGGCTAAATTTCTGGAACCTTCTCGGGCAGTGGAAAATTGCCTATATAAAGAAGGCCCGTAGTGTTGTCTTAGGCAGTTCGGGATAGTTCTAGGTAGATCTGGGTAATAATTCGAGGCTTTGTCCTACAGAACATTGTAAGGGGAATGCCCATGTGGCTTTGCATATTGTAATTCTGAAAGTTTGTAATTCCACATTTGTGGAGATAATAAGAAGCCCATTTTCTGTTCTTGCAAATTATTGTTGCTTCTCTGTTTTTGTTATGTGTTTGTGGCATTAAGGGGAGCACCCTTCATCAAGTGGCATCAGAGCGAGAAGTTCCTGAGTGTGTAAACAGATCGCTGACTGTGAGGCAGTTTGCACCAGGACCGTGGTTAGGGTTTCAGCACGCATCGCGAGAATGCCTCCATGAAGGGAACATGGAGGAAGAGCTAGTGTTCTGACACCTGAGGTTAGAGAGCTCCAGAGACAAGTGCGAGCATTGCAAGAAGAGATTCGCAGAGGAATGAATCTTAATGTTAGAAATGAAAGTGAGGATGAAGCCGAAGAAGGAAATGATGATCAAGA
>MU226035.1:615121-625601 GCA_018584345.1 Thuja plicata
GATACCAGATTCTTGGTATGAGCAACTTGCATAGGAGGATGTTGTTGCACATATTCCTATGTTAAGTAACTTCATGAAATGGGTGTGTGGTATTGCCAATGCTAATAGTAGGCTGATGGAAGGAACTGGTCAATGTAATAGCTATAGATGTTCCCTGAAGTATTCAATTTGTAACAATGACAATATTCTGGCTGTAAAGGGCTAATCATTGCTGATCAGAATTATGTATGAAAGAGGAGAGGGAGTCTAAAAAATCTCTATGCAAGGAATGATAGTGTCCTCATATGTCATAATAAATAGGACATCTGAAATTAAACTAGTCTTCTTTGCCCCCTTCCTGTGCAAAACAAAATTGGCAAGTCCTGTTACCACTAGGTTTTGTTGTTAAGAAGAATAATCAATTACATATGCATGTGCCAATGCACTATATATATGCATTTTTTTTGAGAATTCAGACTTTGTTATATAAATACTTATAATAATTTTAGCATGCCCAAAAATGACTTGACTTATTAATAAATCCCGAATTGGCTAAAAGTTTTGGACTATATGTAAGGATTTGTTTGTCTATAGAAAGATTTTAGATTGTCATGTGTTTGAGAATAGGTATACTTTGGTATAGGTATTGGGATGAAGGGTAGTTTGACAACTCTGACTAAGGGCACTTCAGAAAAGTTTTGCATTTGAAATAAGCTTCGGGGAGTCGAGGAAGAGATGGAAGTATGGCCAAGTTTGAAAGTTTGCAAAAGATACTTAGGAAACTTTCAGAAGGCAAAAATTGGTGGAATTTCCAAACCTCCATTTAGCTTTGGAGGGATAGGTTCAAAAATTGAGGCCCAGGGCGATACAAATTTGTGGTGATGGAGTCAGTCCATTTTCCATAGTTTGCTAGATTTTTTCTTGGAAATTCCTTTGCGTGTCTTGGCAATTCCTTTGCTTTTATGTCCCCTCCCATCTCTTGGCGTTGGCGAATAGTAGGGAATAATAGAACATAATTGTTAGGGGGTTGCCCTTAGAAAGGGATCAGAATGTTAGGAGTGATAGGGAACAAATAGCCAGTTAAGGGGAAGGCTGCAGCTCCGATTGCGAAAGACTTAAGAGGAATTTTGAAGTGGGAGCCAAGGAGCTGGGGAAAAAGAAAATGGAGTACTTTGGTCAAGGATGGTTCAATTCCTTGGTCTAAAAGACTTAGGTAAATTTTGGTAACAAAGGCCAAGATTATGGGGTGAATATGGAAAGGGTACTTTGATGGGCCGACAAGGTTGAGTGGAAGTCATGGAGGGATGAGGAAGTCTGAAAGTCTTGCAAGAATAAAATAGTCAAATTGTTTTATTTAGGGCTTTTGGGATTGGGGCTCGGGGATATTAAATAAATGAATACAAAGGGAATGGCAAGTCCGATAGTCCGGTGTTGTAAAGGATTTAAGATACATGGTTGGATTTTGGAGTGTTTGAGAAACAATGGAGATGGTATTGTTGTTAAGGGATGCTTGAAACTTTGGTGTTGAAAGACCTAGAAATTTTTGGGTTGCAAAGGGTCAGGCTTTGGAGGATTGGAGGGAAGTGATATGATGGGATGGCCAAGTTTGAAACCTGGTGATCAAAAGACATGAATTATTAATATGCTTTGAGGTTTGATCATACATGTGCTAGCACCATAATATGTTTGATGCTTATATTTGTTCTTGGTAAATAGGGCAATTTTTTGATAGAAACTATTCAATAATACTCTTTTAGATTGTTGTCGTTTATTCGTCAAACGCAAAAGATATAGATATAAGGAGCTAATGGATTGTCATCTGTATTGTTAAAAGGTGTTTTAGTAGGTGCTCCATAACTTCGAGATTTTAATACTTTAATATTTGCCATGCACGAGCAATATTATATTATACAATTACCCAACATATTGCTAAAGAATATTGATTATATTGAAATATGTGAATGAAAGTATTGTGCAGCTTATATGCTAATTTTTCACTTATCATTGTGATGTAGTGGCGGGTTTGCATGGCATGAATGTGTCAGCTCAGACATCCTGGAGAAATCTTTGAAACGTGAAAGAGGTCTTCAGAATACATTGAAGAAAACATTTGATACACACATTCCAAAAGATATTTTTGAAGCCCTTAAAGAAAGGAGCATTGCAGGCTTGGCCTCGTCAACATTAAAAGAGAAAGTTGTTTATATGATTAAGGTAATTATTTCTTCATTGTACCAGCCATGGAAATATTTTGCTGAAAAAGAGGTGCTTTAGAGTATTAATTATTTAATTATGATGCTCTTGCAATCTTGATATAATCTAACGCTTGGTTTGTAGTGATATGAGAAGTTAACTTAGAACATGTTACTAATGTAGGTTGAGGATGATCTGAATCCTGATGTTGTTTTGAGGCTGACGTGCCGGAAGAAGATTACTGATGGTAAACAACTTGAACTCAAGAAGGTACATATCTAGTATTTCCTCTCTGCTTCTTTCATCTTTTTGCAAAATATCCCAACTTTAATGCTTTTGAAATGGATGTATTATCAAGAGGTAAGCTTGTTTATATCCTAGAACACGATTTTAGTGGAAATCACATTGCAAGAAAGGGTATGTTGTTGATTGAACTGAGGAAACTTCTATTTCATGTCTTTGTCTACTTGACATTATCTAATGTCTTGAAGGACTGCTGAATGTGAAGGAAAAATGCAAAAATGGCGATTACTAGAAACACGCAATGAATTAAAAATTAATGAAATTTAAGCGTGGGACATTTGACTAAAATAGAATGGAAATGAGCTATCTCTATCGTCCTTCTTCATTGCAGAACATTGGCTCATCAAAATATTTATGAGGATTTCACATGTAAAAGTCAATCTGGCATGATGATATCACATTCCATTTTCAATGCATTTGATTTACAACATTTTAACAAAATACTTTTGTTTAACATTTAAGATATTGTTTTGTTTCACATAGGTAAAGAAAATAGTAGTGAGGACTTTTTTAGGATCCTAACATGCATTATATTTGTCCTCAAATTTGAGAATTGTTTTGGACCTAACTCTGTTGTGTCTTAATCCCTGCATTGTATTAAATTTTTATAGCTCCTTTTGTCTGTTTTGCTATGACAATTGCTTCTGCTAATGGTTAAAACAAATTTTGTCATGTCCCATATTTTAGTAAAATTTATTGGGGACCTATTTTCCAATTTTGTGTAGGCGAAGGTATAAGTTAGGGAAATAATTAATAATAATATTTTATGTTGGGGCCAATAATTATATTTTATAAGGATAACTTAAATATTATTACATCATATGGCCTTGTGTAATATTTAATTAAAAAAGGTTTTCTAAATGCTTGGGAGGGAGTTTTTAGGAGGGAAAAGGAAGTCCAAATTAGGGGGCTAAAATGAATTTATAAAATTAGGGAAAATTAATCAAAGGCCTAATCTTTTTTTGCCATTGCAATTAAATTCTTTTCTGAAGCTTGAGCACTTGTGTTCCTCTTCCCGTTCGAGGATAAAAACCCTTGGTGTGCAGAAATTTGAAGGATGAAATCCTCTTGGTTTCAAATTGGTACAGGAGAACAAATATCTCTTATCCAAGTGAGATGATACAATTTAGGATTGCATTTGCGTTGAAAGATTGAAGTCATTTCCAGTTTTCAGTTTGCTTATTAATATTTTAGTGGTGTTGAAGATTGCAGATGGATCCAAATTTTTAGATTGAAAAATTTCATCAATGATATCTTATAGAATCAGATGCATTTGCAGCTAGGCAACAAATATGAATCGTTGCTGTTGATGTTCCTATCAATACCACTTTAAACATTGCTGTACCTCCTACAAGCTATCACACCTGTTATAATAAGTATTAGGGTTTCTGTACATATTGCTGAGTTGCCCTACCATCTTTATATCCAGTCAAACCATGTGTTCTTGGTGTTAATCACAGAGACTAATAATTTTTTCACTGCTGTTTAATACATGCTCCTAGTCGTACTGCTGACAATATCCTAGGTGCAACATTATTTGTAAGTGGATCATTTCGGTTTGATGAACACATTGACATTTTATTAGCATTTAACTAATACCTTGTTCAGATCCAGATTGTTGAATGAATATTACTGCCCAGTATAATATGAAGAAGGTTTTCTACACTACCTTGCATTATCTCTTATGAGTTTTCAGATCCTTCTTGTAACTAATATATTTGAAAACTAATGAAGTTCAATAGAGCTGCTATTCTATTTTTCTTATATATTATAGTTTCTAAGTTTTGCAAAAACAAGTAAAAATGTATCGTAGGGTTTAGGAGTGTTATGACATGGGACATTACAACTTTTATTACTGAAGTTAAAATAGCTGCTATAATGAATTTCTTAGCTATTACAGTTTTGTATAAATTAGGAAAATAAAAATGTTGTAGGGTTTAGGAATATTTTTAAAGGAGAGATTATACAATTTTTGCTAAGGTCTACTCCATAAAGAAAGAAAGAATTGTGCATATTAGCTCAAATTTTTAAAGAAATGCCCAACTTGATCTTTTTCAGCCTATGCCCAGCATGATTCTTATAGTGTTCCACAGGTATTGGTCCCCTCAAAAAGAAACCATTTCCAAGACAAGGACATCCCTAGGATGTGGCGATGGAGATGAAATGTCTTCCTAAAACCCTACTGCTGCTTGCAAGGGTGGATGCCCCCAAGATGTTCCTGTACAAGCAGGGGATAACATCCTGTAAGGGACAGTGAGCAGACTCCTTGGCCAGATGGCTAGGGATGCTTGGTATCCCTTGAGTATCCCGGAGGCAGCTGGGCTCAAAAATTTCTAGAGCAATTTCTTGGGGCAATCCATTGCCCTAAAAAAGACAAGAACACTTGCTTCTGCCATCTTGGGAATGGTTGGGAGTACCCTTGCCCTAAAAATGCTTAATTGTACCCATCCAATATGAATACTTCAGCTCTTTCCCATGGTTATCAAGAGTTTGTACCCAAAACCGTTACTTAGACATATCTTAGAGAGAATTTACCACATTAAAGATCCCATTTGGCAAAAAAATTACCTAACATGTTTGAGGAGGTGCTGCAAGCTTTTTAGTTGCTTCCCTTATTAGCAAGTGCTTAAAATCTCTTGTTCTTGAGAAGATTTTGTCTATTCCTGATAATTTGTTTTGGATATTTTGTACAACCACGGTAGCATGAAAATAGTAGCTCTAGTCCTCTCCAACGGAATGCATCCTTTCAACAACTTAAAAGGAAATTGATGTTTTACCAAAATACAAAGGTTTTAGATTTGTATATGAGTAGTTTTAGCTTTACTGATCTTAAATAGGATTCAGTAATAGTTAGTGTTACATTTGTCTCAGGCACCAGCTGAAGTCTTTTTTTCTTTCTACTTATATATTACCTTGCCTGAAGTTGTCCTTTATTAACTTTAACTATGCTCATTAAATTCTTCGTTTGTAATGTGTTGAAATTCTAAATTTTCTTTGCATTGTTCAATGTTGGTTCAATTCATAAATTGTGTTTAGTAGGTCAGTTTTTACAATTTAATTTGCATAGAAAATTTAGATAACTTGCTAGTCATACATTATATTATAACTAGCTTTTCAACTTTCAAGTACTATATTATTTGCATTGCTTAGCTCCCTGCCATCTCCAAATTTGGGTCTGTTGTCCCTTTGTCCAAAAATTTGCCCTTGTGCTCCCTTGCTCACCTGTTTATAAAATCCATGTAGCATTAGATACACGTGACAGATGAAGATGAATATATTTTCATATCCTACAACAAATCTGACTCATAGCCTAGTTAATCTCTTGCAGTGAGCCTCCAAAGAGTGTAACTTGTAACTGAGTTGATCTCTAATGATGGAACTTCAAAGAAGTGCAATTTGTAACCAAATTGATCTGAAATTTTCTCGTTCCTAAAAATATTGAGTATTCTAGTTAATCTTGTTTGGATTTTTCATACGACAAGTAAAATAGTGGTGGTAGATCTTTCCAAGAGTTTGTGTCCTTAGGACTATTTTCAACAGCTTGAGAAGGAAAGTTGATGTTTTATGGTATATCAACATACAAAAGTTCCATAGGCTCATATATAGTCAGGCTTTTGACTTTGCACATAATATAAAATAATTTCTATTGGATAAATTAGTTTGGAATATGGATTTGTGAATAAATCACATGGCAAGTACTTAAAAATTAAAATGTTTATGTTATTTGTAAAGATTTAACTGATCTTATATAAGATTCAGTAATAGTTACTTTAGTCTTTGATGTTTACTTTTCAATTGAAAATGACTATCTATTGCAAACCAAATAGATTTAACACATAAACGATTTATACCAAGAGTTGCAGAATGGTATCATCTCTTGCCTTTATTCATTTCATGTATGCTCTTATATTAAATTGTAGTTTAGGGAGCAATTTTAACATGTTGTCTTTCCCTGACTACGAGTGATCTATATAACCCCCTTCCCCCTAATTGTTGCAAAGTAACCACCACCATCGGTAACTAACTAGAAAATTGAGAAAGCATTAACAAACTTATTGGGAATAAATATTGAGTCAAATATAATACGAAATATGCTAACATTATCATCCCCTCAAAATTAAAGTCATCTTTTAGATGACCAGGAAACAAAACGAATGATATTCCTGAGTAGGGGAAGGGGAGATCTCTAGAGATACCGCAACATCAAAAAATAAAGAAGAGGGAGTTGAATGATGGGAAACAACTGTAGGTTGTCCCTCGGAATCTTAATTTATTCAACTTCTACCTCCCCCAATATTATCATTGAATCTATTGTTATTGCTTCTTTGATTTGATAACCACCTAGGCATGCATCGTTCTATGAATCTATAGCTTTGGTGGTGCTTGGAGGTGTGGATTCCTTTCCCTGTGTAAAGATAACTCTTTAGATTGTATTCTCCCTGTGTAAAGAGCACTTTTTAGATTGTACAGGCAGTCTTTTATTGAATGATTCAAAACCTAACAAATGTCACAATTTCTAGGGACAATTTCTAAGTGGTGTGCTTTTGACGCGACCTTCATGTTTGCAATCAATGCACTAGAGTTTTTCATATTATTGATTTCTGCTTGGATTTCTTTATTGTCTCAAAGCAGCTTGAATTCTTCTTCAAAGGCCTGTAATCTCTCCCATTATTTAAGGAGCTTGGTTCAATTTCTATATATTTATCAATGGCTATACCTCTTCAAGTGGCTAGAGAAGATAGTAGCGAATATCCTCTAGTCCATTGCCTGTAAACATGGGCAGCTTTTGCCTTTCTAAATTGTGGCTTGATGGTGAAGTCACCACGGTTTTGTTTTGATGCAAACTTAGTGCCTGGAGCTTTCCATTCAGGAACTTCTGGTTTAGACATTTTGATGCTCCTCATGCACCCTCGGCCATACGAGAATCCTTCACTTTTCTTGCAGCTTCAGCATTCTATGCACTTGTTTTGCCTTCAGGTTCTCTAGGTTATCTTTTATACACCCTTAGTCCTAGGGTTTTTAGCTTCGTTTCTTCTCCTTTGATTGACAACTTTTTATGCCCCTAAGATCACTCTTATACTATTCTCTTTCTCCATTATTTGAGGAGCCTTCCAACTCCCAAGTTCCCTTTTTAGAGGAGGTTGTATTGCCTTTTCTACTTGGTCTGAAAGATAATCCTAGTTTTTGTCTTGTAATTTAATGTGTATTTCTATTTCCTCCTCCTTTTCCTTTGTATGAATATTTGTAGAGGAAATGTTTTACTTTTGATATTTGTTTTTCCCACTACAACTATGACTCACACTTTGACATTGACTCCTACTTCAGCATGGACTTGACTTTAGTTTTGTACCATTGGGGTTCTTTAGTTACTTATTGTAGTTGTCTTCTCTGCTCCCTTTGTTCAACAAGGCTTAGAGATCATCTAACCTCCTACTTCTTGATTACTTGTGGTCTCTTCCCAATCTTGTCAGGATATAAAGGGCATTATGTTTGGAAAGCACGATGCCTATATATGCTTAGTTACTCTTCTCATGTCGACTTTTGCCTATGTAACATTGATTTATTTTATGGCCTGGGAGCATCATAGTCTCATTTGGCACCCAATTCTTGCAATATTATATAATGCTGCATGAGGAGTTTGGGGAGATGGTGAGGAGTGTATCTAGTTCACCATCTTTTAACTTATTCTAGATTTACTTGTAGAACTTGTCTTCTTTTTTGTTATGTATGTGTTCTTTTACAAAAATATCCCATAAATATGCCAAATGTTGTATGAGATCACCCTCCTTTTGTTGATACGATTCCATTGATTTCTCAACTAGCTGTCCCATTTATATGACCGTCTTCTTTTTTATACTTGACACATGCCAAGTTAAAAGGAAGGAGAAGCTCCAAATCTCTGATTGGAAAGTTTGTAAGGTCTATAAAGCCAACCTGTGATGTAGCATTTAGAATTCCAATTTGGGCCTTGGTGTCAATTTGGGTTTAGGTTGACTAGATTGATCTCTTAGGTGGAAAGTTGATACAAGAGCAGATGCAATCTTACATACCCAAATAAATATTTTATTTTGATTTCAGTTAGGTTTTGTGAATACCCATGAAATTTATTTCCAATATAAAGTCCCAAAGGGTTGTTTAGAACTTTCAAATTTTCAAAAAGGGCTAAATTTAGCAGGGCCTCCATTTTTAGTAAGTTTTTATATTAGCACATAGGGATTTGAAATTTCACCAAAGCTCCAAAACTGAATTCCGTACATTCTGGGTTAGTTTTGAGCCAGGATCAAATCTGTGTAAGAAGATATTAAAGATTTAAATTTTAAAATTTCCTGAAAAATTCTTTAATTTTGGGTTTTGAGGCTTCAAATATTGTTTCGGGGCTTTGAAAATCAGGAAAATTGGACATGTCAAATTTCAAGCACATAGAGCACTTTGAGATCTTCAGATCTTCAGTAAAAAAAACCTAAGATCAATCAAGTGCTCGGATCAAAAGTTATGGCTTTTGGAAGTTGGGCTATTTTTGGATGAAAGTTAAAAATATTGAAATTTTTCTTGAGGCACCAAGAAGCTATTTATGATCATTTTTTGAGCATTTTTTAGCAGTGGGGGAGAGGAAGGTGGTAAGTTGTGAGAGAGGAGGAAGACATAAAAAAAAGCAGATTTGAAGATACAGAAGGCAGAAGGCTCCAAAATGGAAAGAAGCTTTAATGTGTTGCATCCTGTGAGAATTTCACTCTCTCTCTCTCTTTCTCTATGTATGTATGTATGTATTTATGTATGTATTAAAGATAGTTTACAAAAAGAGATTACATGATACTGATTGCAGCAGATAGCAGACCACACAGGGTCACTGCTCTATAGCTTATATAAACATACTTGTAGGCAAAAAATATTCAACCTGTTTGGTATAGCTGTCTACTGCAGATGGAAATAAAGTTAAAATAATCATCTAAATGCCATGATAATGATATACAAAAAAGTACATTACTTTCATATGCATAGAGCTACAATATGTATTAGAATTTTCCAGCAAAAAGTCTGCCATATATGCAACAGTACAACAGCCTATAAATAGGCATTTATGATTGTAATTTTTGAAAATTTGCTTTTCAGCATTGCATATGAGATTTTGTAATTTTTCAACTAATATAATAAATTGAAAAGCGGTATTTGAGGGTTTCATCAATTGCGTTTTGTGTTGCCATTCAATATTTATTTATGCTCTATGTTCTATGTGCTAGAATTACTGTAAAATTGCATTTTTTATAAAAAATCTAAAACTAGACAAAACATGAAGCAGGAGAGGTATATAGTGATTTATTAATAGTGTCCAAAAGAGAGTTCCAAGTATTGGTGCTAAAGTCCCATTCCTTACTTGAGACATACCTGATGGCCACATATCATTGCTAGATTATTAAGGGAGGAGTGGGAAGTAGTGGAAAAGAAGACTTAAATCCACCCATGGTTTCCAAAAGCTAGTAACTTACTCAATTTCTTAGTAGATTTAGAACCATCTTTGCCACCAGCACTATCTGCCTTCACGCTCACCACATACTGAAGTAGCAACATAGGGGAGGAGCAAACAATATTAACATAGTAATGAGGGCAAGGAAGTAGGACATCACCCACAAGTGTGTGAACAATTGCGTTCCTCTGCATTCCATCTGCGAGATGTGGCTTGGGAGAAACAAAGTTGGGACATAACCCTCTTAATTGTTAAATGTGATAAGTAGGGTACATTTCCACCAATTGGCCTTTATGGAGACTTTTGGTTTACCTGCTTGGCAATCTGCAGCAACATGGGCTACTAGGAAGCATTTTCTATGTCTGAATGCTAAATTCTCATAGTCCAGAAGTTATTTCCACACGTGGTCCTCTGCCTTGAGCCAACGTCATCTGACATATTTTTGGAGATGTTTATCTCTACTTCAATCCAGACTGAAGCAATCAGTTTTTGGGTCTAAGGCTAAGTATTTGCCTAGGGAGTTCTCAATACCTAGTAGGCAAG
>MU226035.1:648052-662241 GCA_018584345.1 Thuja plicata
ATGTTAGATTAGAATGGAGTATATTATAATCTCAATTGAACCACTTAAAAGGATTACTGCGTATGAGATTCATGATACGAATGGATACTCTTGAATGTACTCGTATTAAAGGAATTAAGGATATCAAGTTAAATTTATGTCCATTAGATTAATTTCATTAATTAAAATGATTGAATGTGTTAGTGTAAGAATTGGTTGAAATGGGAGTAGTAGTAGGAAACATGTGTTTCTTCTCCTCTCAATACATTTGTAATTATTTTTTATAAAAATAAATTAGATCACCGTGTTGCCTAGGGTGGATCTTTTAAACTTGGATTATTTGGTTGATTGTGTAGAGAATTTCATAATTGTGGGATATATATGCAGCTTTATTGATCAAACTTTTTTCATATTGCATCAACACCCATGCCTTGAATCCCTGAGGCCTATATAACATGTTTTCAATACTATCAGTGGATTCCAACTAAATTTTTCATTATGTTACCATTAGAAATAACTTGTTACTAAATGACCCTTGTTAAGCAACTTTTTAAATTTGAAAAGTTGCTCAACAATTGTTGTGCAACTTTTGCAATTCTTGCATTTTGTGAAAAACAAAGAAAAATACTTTATAAAAACATAAAATAACCTACATATTCCTAAAATAGGCCAATTTAACCTTATTACATCATAAAGTTCCATGGAAGCCTCATTGGAAACTTTTGCTTTCACATAGAAATATTGAAAATTGTGGTACAGTTTTACATTTTGGACCAACTATGACCTTCCATGACATGGATTAATTATAAATACCTTAAAAATGGTCATTGGGACCTTATTTTACACAAACGAAAACATAAGAAGATGATCATTACATCAGGAGGTATAAAAATGGGTGCGTGCTCCTACACCATACACCTGGCCTTGAAAGAAACTGAAGTCTCTTTGAGGACCATACTGCACTAAAAAATGTTTGGAACCTCTTTTTCCTAGCCTCCAAATGATGCATCATTTTTGTATACCCTTCCATTGGATACACCAAACCCTCCTTCCTAAGTGCACTAGCCTAGGGCTTTGTCAACAAGACACTTCCAAACACTTCGAGCTCCTACCAATGGATCCTACACCATCCAAGTAACCTATCATGACATACCAAGTCATCAAAAGTGGCCCTACTTTGGGTGGAACTCTCAGACCTTGACTGGTCCAACCACCATGTACCCTCAATCAACAATACTATTTAATCAAAGATCTTCATCTTCAATCCCCTCATACCCCTGTAACCAAACACATATGACACATATCATACATGTTTTAGACTCTCCCCACAAGTCAAATTAACAACAGTAAGTTGGGGAGTCTTATACATTCATGGTGTCTTCAAAGCAATTATTGATTCCCAATCAATATTGCATAGAATGAAGAGTTTATGAACACGAACACAGTGACTATGTCCTTATGGAAGAGAATAGACAGTTTGCAAGGAATTACAAGTTTGTTGATTTAAACTTCATTACTCTACCAAACTCCATAAAAATCCTCTCTTACTCTCATTCATACTCACACTACCCAAATACCCTTCTACTAATCAGTTGACAGTTACAACTCCCTGCCAAACCGCTTGCAGCCAATTTAATGACTGTTACATTTAGTATATTGTTGTCAAGTTGACAACATAGTTGTCAACTTGACAACTCTTCATTCCTTTATCATTTTATTTAACTCTGTGAAGGCCTTTTATGATTCTATCCTAACACTAAAGACATAAGAAACTATTTTAATGTGGGGGCATACACTTTTAACATGGATCCTAGTAAAAAATCCTTACTAGACCTACATGCCATATTTATTCTTTGTTCACGCATGCTCCATGTTTGTGAAATCTATGCCAATCATGTTGCTCCTTTTATCTTGATATTTCAAACCAATAAGATTCTATGTCCTGGGGGATTGGTGTGATCTTATCTCTTTTATGTCTTGGTGAAATTCTGTTGATACTATCTTATTCTTTACCAAGAGTATGATTGCAAGGTCACACTTTTGCTACAATGGGGCCTATATATAGTGTTAATAATTGTATCCTCATACAATTTCTCACTTTGGTGCTTTTACCTTGTGATCTTGCTAAATGATTGATTATGCTTATTCCATGGCCAAATTTGGAAGCCTAACACACTCACGAGCATACAAACCAAATTCATGCTAATAGGTGACAATAGGTGACAATGTCCTCATGGACTATGGATCTAGGCACCAATGTCCAACCATTTTTGGCTCAAATCTAAACCCCTAATGGTCATAAGTTTGTTGAGTATACAAATATTTCTCATGTGCAGATTCTAGATCTGTCAAAAAGGGATTGAAAATTCACGAAGAGAAGACTATGACAAAAACAATCCATACTTTGAAGAGAAAAAAAACTTGGTCACCATTGATCTACTCTAGTGATTGAAACTTTTTTTCCATAATTTTGGAAGAATGATTTTTAGGACATCCTAATTTGGAACCTTCTCATGAAATCTCTGTCTACCACCTTTAGGTCAGTGGTGCCTATTGACATAGAACCATAGGGAACACCCTTGTTGAGGCTTTGTAGGATAAATGAAAGTGACTATTCTGAATGGTGACTTTGAGTTGGGTAACTTTCCTAGCCTGAGATGTCATTCCATTGTATGGAACAAACATACTAAGCATGTATAAGCCCTTTCAAACCTTTGGTGAGTTTATGTAAGGCATAGGGTGTAATCTCCATGTTTGAGTCATTAAGTTGGATCAATAAAGACACGTTAAAAGTAGTAAAAAGATGAAATATAAGACTCCTCTCTTACTCTCATTCATGCTCACACTACCCAAATACTCTTCTACTAATTGGTTGACAGTCGCAACTCCTTGCCAAACTGCTTACAGTCAGTTTAATGACTGTTACATTTAGTATATTGTTGTAAGGTTGACAACATATTTGTCAACTCGACAACTCTCTATGCCTTTATCATTGTATTTAACTCTTTGAAGGCCTTTTAGGATTCTATCCTAATTTCATTTGTGACAAGAAAAAGGTGAGGAATGGTCTACAGGTCAACTTGTGGAAATTAGGGTCAACTTGTGGTAATAAGGTCTTAATAGACCGTCCATGATGAAATTAGGGTCATTAGGGTGATAGTCTAAAAATTTATAAAAGTTGTTTAGTTGCAAGAAAAGTTTCAAGCAACATTTCTCGCAACCAATTTGTCGATAAGTGTCATATGTGTTCAATTTTGTGTTCATGAGTGTTGGAAGAATTGATTTGTTTTATTAAGGCCTAACATGTCCATTTTGCATGATTTGGGATCAATTTAGGATCAAGGAGGCACTTAGGGAAGAAACTGTTATCCCGCCAGAAGCGAATTTCATCATCGATGGAAACCATTTTCCAGGAGCAGGACATGGAACTAATACTAGAGGTATGAATCTTGTTACTACTATTATTTGTATTATCAAACCTAATATTCAAATGTCCATTGCCATTGTGAAAGAGAAGGATAGCCTTAGGAACTCTACAATCTTTTTGGCAGCCCAAGACATCAGTAAGCTCCCATTAAGAACATTCCTCAGTGACTGAATGATAAGTGGAATCTTAACCTAGACTGTACTACCCAGAGTAAATATCTTGTGAAACTATGGCACACCCCTGCTGAACCTAAAGGGCTTTGCTTCATGTGGAATTTTCTTTTGCATAGGTTGCCGCTTAAGAAACCATCTAGAGAGCCAAATGTCTACTCTTTCTATTCTGAACCTGAGTCTATCCTACATATCTTCTTTGATTGTCATTTTGGTATAGTCGTGTGGAGCGTATTTGGACTGGAACTAAACAGTAACTTTCATATTATGGATATCCTCTCTGAGAATCTAATGGGATTGGATAAGAGATGCAATATTTTCTAGTCAACTCTTTCCTTTCACATTCTCTAGCATATTTGGAAATTTAGGAATGATGATATTTTCAATAGTAGAAGTAGAGTTCTTATTGAGTCCTTGTGGAGACTCATTTCATTTAATGTTGCCTCGTAGGTCACCATGATTTTGTAGTTGAAAGAACACAAAGCACTGAAATTCATCAGAGAATTAAGGAATGTGCTTGACAAAGAGAAGATTCCATGTAAGATGTCTACAAAAGTTGGGGTGGACTTTTATTATGATATCACCATAGGGAAGATGTTGTAGAAAGATAAAGGAGTTGTGACTGCACAAGAAAATACATCAGCAACAGCCACTATGGATGATAAACAAGAGGAAGGGAACAATAATTTTATAGGATCGAGTCAGGTACCTCAGGGTCAGACGTCATTTGGTATACCCATTGTGCAAGATTCTAGGATTGGATCCCAATATCAAGCACCCATCTCTGTGCGCCCTTCACTACCCTGGGAGGCTTATATGTTGAATCCATACAATGATATATTTCAGGACAACCTGAAGCTTAAATGGGTAGATCATTAAATTCCATGGAAAACATGGTTCCCTAGATAGAGGTTATTTATCAGTGGTTTATAGTTCTAACATTTTGTAATCAGTATGGTTCCTTTTTGGTTACATGATAATTCGACTCCCTCCGTATGACAAGGGAAGATGTAATTTTTGTAATTTTGTAATCTAGTACTTGATACTGTTGTAAACAATCGATGAGTTCTCTGTTTATTATATTATAATATATATTTAATAGAAATAAAATAAAATATTGACTGTTCCAACATTTTCATTTTTTATTTTTTATTGTTATAGCATTGATAGGGCCTTTGTAATGAATTAAATTCCACCAAAAGGCATTGTAATGGTTGGAGATAGGAGTTAAATTCATCTTAGAATAAGCTTCATTTATTTTCATGTAGAATCAGGCAAGTTATTGTCATTTTTCTCTATGGCAGTGCCAATAACCCATGATAGTGCATTTAGTGCAAATTTACATATTTAGCACTTTTAGTGCATTTGACACTTTTAAATGGCTCTAATGGCCAACTTACAATCATTTGGACCTTATAGGTATTTGAAAAATCTCATCTACACCTAGGATCCTCATGTGACCCCCAAGGTGCACTTGTAGCCTCCAAATGTATTCATGGCTTACATCATTGATCCTTTTATAGAGGATTTACATACCAATCAAAAAATTATTAAAAGCATAATCAAAGGACCAAATATGGTCTTCTTACAATTCAAATGACCCATCATGGTCATGTTTATCTTTCATCAATGACCTCTTGGATTGGCTTCACAATGTACAATACTTCACTAAGATTAACCTCAAGTTAGGATATGAAGTTAAGGAATTTGGTGAATATTTGCTTTTGTGAAGGAATTTGGGTTGGATGACATTGGGAAAAGAACCAATAGTTTGGTTAACCCCTGATGCAATTATGATAGATTGTGTGTATAATATATATGATATTTTATTTTTATTTACAAACTAGTATATTATTTGAATATCTTTCTTTCTTGCCACAATAGGTCTAAGTTTGAGGTGGAAGACTATAATTCGACATCATTTTGCTTAGTTTCTGAAGGTTATAGATTGAGTTTCCATGACCCAATTTTTTTTCCTGTGAAGAAGGATCATGTCAGATAATCTAAGTGAAGAACAAAGTGGGGAGACAATCACTAGATTGTGGTCTAACCTCAAAAGAAAAGGTGATGGAAAATGTTATTCTCCCTGAAAAAATTTGTAAGGGATTGAACACTAGAAGATTGCTAATCAAAAAAACTAAGAGACATTGTAGGGAGAATTGTCACATTGAAGGGGGGTTTGATTATCATCCATTGGTAAGTTTTTCATTATATTTTTTTAACAATTAATATACATATGAAATATACTTGATGATGAGATCATTATCATGGTTAATTTGTGTTCATCATTTTTATATAGGTCAACCTCCCTAGGGAAGTACGTGATATGGACCATGGAGGTGCAAATATGGAGAATATGGTTTTGGAAGTTGAGGATCATGGAGGTGCCAATATTGGAGCTGAATATTATGATCCCATGGAAGATGATTATCATGCGTCAGATAACACATTTGAAGATGATGGTACTAATACATTGATCCATGACACATTTGGTACTAGCGCAACTGATGATGATGATCAAGATGACGTTGATGTCATCCATGATATACCTCTACTTGAGAATGCAAACACAACCCTTTGCAAAGGCTCCCAAACAACTCTTCTCTCTACTGTATTGTTGTTGTTGAACTTGAAGGTTATGAATGGTTTATCAAGCATAAAAATGTCACGTATGCTAAGGTATGTAATAGATGTCATTATAGTCAATAAAGGGTGAAATTTGTACCATAAATCTTATTAATATTAAAAACTTATATCTTATTCCGTAGATTTATAGGTGAGTTTTTGTTACCACCATCGAATATTATCCCTTGCTCATACCGAGAATTATGTGCCATTATGAAAGATATTGGAATGGAGTATCAAGAAATAGATGCTTGTCCCAATGATCATATTATTTGTCATAAAGAATATGAATTTGCATTAGAATGCCCTGTATGTCATATGAGTAGATATCAAACAGATCAAATAACAAAAAGGGTGCCTCACAAGACTCTTCGTTACATCCCCATTATTCTATGTTTGCAAAGATTTGTCAGGTGTAGTAGCTTGGCACAATTTATGGATTACCATGTACACAATAAGAGTCAAGATGACATTATTTTAATGCTCGTGGATGGTTTTTCATTTACGAACATAGAGGCAAAGTGGCCACACTTTATCGAAGAACCTTGAAATCTCAAGCTTTCATTGGCAGCGGATGGTGTCAATCCATTTGGAGAGTTGAGATCTGTTTACTCTGTTTGGCCTTTTTTTTGTCATCAACAATAACATTCCTCCATGGATGTCAATAAAGAGGGAGCTAATTATGTTGGTAATGATTGTTCCAGGTATTTTATCATTTAACAATTATTTGCATGTAATTATAAATCTTGCAATAAAATGGTCACAATAATTATGTAATTTTGTTGTTCATTCAACTAGGTAAGTACCAAATTAAATATATAAATGTATATATTGAGCCTCATATTGACGAGTTTTTAGAGTTATGGAATGGTGTCACTATGTATGACATCTCTAGACCAATAGGAAAAAGACAATTTCAATTCCATGTAATGCTTGTATGGACAATACATGATGCCCCAGGGCTAGAACATTTTTTTGGTATGTTATGGTGAATTCAAGTTGCACATGATAATTCTAATTATAAAAATTAACATATTTAATCCAATTGTATCATTATCTTGTAGGTCTTCAAATAAAGGGAAAATTTGCATGTCCAGTTTGTGGTCCAAGGATGAATTCTCGTCATTCAAAAAGTTTAGCAAAGCAGGTGTATGATGAGTATAGGAACTTCCTCTATAGAAATCATAAGTATCAAACTACCAAAAACATCTTTTCAATGGGAAAGAACAGACTACATCAAAGCCACAAAGAATGACAACTCGCTAATGGAATTTGGCATATAATATAATTAATCATCAAGGTACTACCATTCCACCTAATAGTTTATGTTTGGAATTTATATATTTCTATTGTATTTTGTTTGCTGATTATGTAATTGATGATCGTGAAGGTCGACAAAGAAATACTAGTGAGCACCTTCGAAAGGGACTAAAAAGTTATCTAGACAATTTAGTAGGTTGCCCTACTATGAGAAGCTACAAATTGTGCATTCGTTTCATACTATGTGTATTGCAAAGAATGTAACAAAGACATTGTGGAAAATATTGGATGGAAGAAGTGACAAAAAAAAAATTGTCAAAATTTGTAGTGACATTCATGAACCCAATCATGCAATGAAAAATCTCATTGATTCAAATAGTAATGGAAACTGGATTAATATAAGTTCCCTTCCTTGGTTATTAATGGAGCAACAAAGTGATGCCATAAAAGAAGTGATACGAAAAATTTGATTTCCCATAGGATTTTCAACGAACATAAACATTCTCATATTAAAAAAAGTGAATTTGGGCCTAGGTTGAAAATGCATGATTGGCATACCTTCATCAAGGTAAGTCATGTTCTTTTATATTTACAATATATTCATAAATTGCATGTACTTTTCATTGTATTATGTGACAAAAAAATGACATGATTAGTTTATAATTATTGTAGTATGTGGTACCCCTATCTCTCCCAGAGAACTTCGACAATAACATTAAACAAGTGATATATGATCTTGGAAAATACATGAGGTAAGCATTGATATCTGTTCAATTTGTTTTATATATTTATTATATTCACAAATGTTTTTTCTTGTTATGTAATAAATTTTAAAGTCTCATATTTATATATTTTTGTGTCATGAATGCCTTGTAGGTGGTTGTCATGTAAAGAAATCTAAAAAGAAGATATAAAATATTAGAAGAGAAGAATTCCTCATCTAGTGTGTGAAATGCAAAAGTGTCTACCTTCAACTTTTTTCAATGCACAAAAACACTACCTTATACACCAAGTTGAGGAGATTGAATTGTGTGGACCAATACACACTTGGTCAATATGGATGGTTGAGAGGCACTTGAAATTTTTGAAGGCTTTAGTTCGACAAAGAGCATATCTTGAGGGTTCTATGGTGGAGGGATATATGGTATACTAGACTATGGTGTACATTACTGAATATCTTCCTAAGCTTGCAACAAAGATCCATATAGATCTGATTTGGGATCTCGACACCATTAGAAAATTTGAAGGGGAGTACTTGGTGGGGAAAAGTAGATTGAGGAAAGTGAGAGGCAATAAATTATAATATGTTATTATAGTTAATTAATTCTTAATCTTCAAAATTAATTGGTTGTAATTCATCTATTTTTTGTATAACTGGTCGGGAGTGGGATGAAATACATTTTAATATTGCAAACAATCAAGATTGGATAACGATATGGATTGAACAATGTCACCATTTTGGTCACACATTAACATGGCAAGCTGTGTCTTGATTGGTTAAAGAAGATCATCGTAATGGAGATTCCAATGTTACATAAAGGAAAATAGATTTAGCATATGGTTTAAGAGATTTTTAGGTACGTATAAATTTGTTAATCATTCGTACGCTTATCAACTCCCGATGTAATAGTTTTTACATGTTTGACATATTATTGCAGGTCAAACACCACAAGACTATGTTTTGCAATGGTCATAAATTTTGCATCAAAAAGTTGGATGACACAGAAAACTTATGATTCTAGGATAAGTGCAGTCTTTCAGGTGACTAATATTTCATCTAGAAATGACTTATATCCTCAAGAGTCTCAAAATCGATACTATGAAATTTTGGATGATATACTTGAGTGTGAATTTGATTCCTTCAGATTAGTTCTCTTCGTCGTCAGATGGTACAGGCTATGACTTAATCAAAATGATCATGATAGAACTGTTATAAAACATGAAAATAAATTTCCAATGATTAATAAAAGGTGGTTTGAGCCAGTTGGGGATGAGCCCTATGTTCTTCCAAGCCAATGTGAGCTGGTATTTTACTCAGAGGTTCCACATAAACCAGGTTGGCCGTTTGTTGGACATGATCCAAGAGGAAGGCCGATACGGTATAATGCAATGGAAGAAGAAGATTTTGATCAAGTAGAAGATGATGTAGATGATGATCACGATCGACAATTAGTCGATGATGTTCCAGATGCAACTTTTCTTGAAGAAGAAGAAGAAGAAGAAGAAGAAGATGATGATGATGATGATGATGATGATGATGATGATGACAACGATTATGCTACCGATGATGATGATGATGAAGATGATGATGATGATGACGACGACGATGAAGATGATGAAAATGATGGTGGTGGTGATAATGTTGACGACAACAATGATCATGGTGATGAGTTGGATGAAGAAGAAGATCAATGACATGAATGAAATGTACAGTTATGTGATCACTTCTTAATCTATTTAATATTGATTTCTTGATAGAAATGCATAGTTATGTGATGAATGCTGAATATATTTAATATTGATTTCTTAATAGAAATGTACAGTTATGTGATCAATGCTTAATCTAATTAATTCTTGATTTACCAATTAAAAGTGATTGTTTACATTCTTGTTCTGACCATGTCCTTATGCTCTGTTCTAACTGCATTTTTACTACGTTTATGGTTTATGATGGAACCCCCTTTGGTGACGATCCTACACAATTTCACATAGACAAAACATGTTCCTTAGAAGACTTTTAATCTCACAACAACTGATAAACATAAATGTAGGCATCATGGTCACAATTATTTGGAGACATAACATAATTGAGTGGTATTAGACCCAGACAATGCAATGCAACCACTACTCCTCCAATTTGAAGTTGAATTTTTTTAATAGAAAAACATCCTTATCTATGGTTTTTGGACCATACAGTGTCAAATTTGAGCTGGATGAGTAGTGGTTTCATTGCATCGTCTGGGTATAGCACTCAATTATGTTGTGTCTCCAAAGAATTGTAACCATAATGCCTACATTTATGTTTCTCAGTTGTTGTGTCATAGGACCCCTTATGACCATGATGCCTACATGTATGTTTCTCAGTTGTTGTGTCTTATGACCTCTTGGGACACACTTGAGTGTTATAATGTGTCAAAATAAGTCATGGGGTCTTCCCATAACCCCTTTTGAAACATTGGAACACTCAAGTGTGTCCCAATAGGTCGTAGGACCCCTTGGGACACAATTGAGTGTTCCAATGTGCTCTCGGGGGTGAAAGAGGGAACTAAGGGGTCCTAATACACCTTATCATAGTTGTAGGACCTATAGGAAGTTTCCATGGACTATTTAGACACATTGGAACCCTCAAGTGTGCCCCATGGGGTCAAAGAGAGTCCTAAGGGGTCCTAGTACACCTTCTCACACGTTAGGACCCCTAGGAAGACCCCATGACCCCTTATAAAATATTGGAATACTCAAGTGTGTCACAATAGGTCATAGGACCCCTTGGGACACACTTGAGTGTTCCAATGTGTCCCTTGAGATCAAAGAGGGTCTTAAGGGGTCCTATTACACCTTCTCACACGTTACGACCCCTAGGAAGACCCCATGACCCCTTTTAAAATATTAGAACACTCAAGTGTGTTCCAAGATGTCGCAGGACCCCTTAGAACACAATTGAGTGTTCCAATGTATTACCGGGGGTCAAAGAGGGACCTAAGGGGTCCTAGTACACCTTATCACAAGTTAAGACCTCTAAGAAATCCTTATGACCCCTTTCGACACATTGGAACATTCAAGTGTGTTCCAAGAGGTCAGAGGACCCCTTGGGACACAATTGAGTGTTCTAATGTGTCCCCTAGTGTCAAAGAGGGACCTAAGGGGTCCTAGTAAACCTTATCATGTGTTAGGACCCCTAGGAAGTCCCCATGACCCCTTTTGACACATTGGAAGACTCAAGTGTGTCCCAAGAGGTCGTAAGACCCCTTGGGACACACTTGAGTGTTCTAATGCATTGAAAGGGGTCATGAAATCTTCTTAGGGATCCTAACACATGATAAGGTGTAATAGGACCCCTTAGGACCCTCTTTGACCCCTGTGGACACATTGGAACACTCATGTGTGTCTCAAGAGGTCCTACGACCTCTTGGGACACACTTGAGCTTTCCAATGTTACAAAAGGGGTAATAGGGTCTTCCTATGGGTTTGAACATGTGAGAAGGTGTATTAGGACCCCTTAGGACACTTTGTGACCCCTAAGGACACACTAAAACACTCAAGTGTGTCCTACGACCTTTTGGGACACAGTTGAGTATTTCAATGTGTTGAAAGGGGTCATGGGGTCTTCTTCAGGGTCTTAACATGTGATAAGGTGTACTAGGACCTCTTAGGACTCTCTTTGACCCCCATAGACACATTAGAACACTCTAGTGTGTCCCAAGAAGTCCTAGGACCTCTTGGGACACAGTTGAGTGTTCAAATGTGTTAAAAGGGGTCATGAGGGCTTCCCATGATGTATTTTGAACATTGGAACACTCAAGTGTGTTCCAAGAGGTTGTAGGACCCCTTGAGAAAAAATTGAGTGTTCCAATGTGTTCCTAGGGGTCAAAGAGGGACCTAAGGGGTCCTAGTACACCTTATCACAGTCGTAGGACCCCTAGGTCCTTCACATGACCCCGTTTGACATATTGGAATACTCAAGTTTTTCTCAAGTGGTTGTAGGAACCCTTGGGACACATTTGAGTGTTCCAATGTGTCCTCGGGGGTCAAAGAAGGTCCTGAGGGGTCCTAGTACACCTCCTCCTGCATTAGGACCCCTAGGAATACCCCATGACCCATTTTGAAACATTTGAACACTCAAGTGTGTACCAAGAGGTTGTAAGACCCATTGGGACACACTTGAGTGTTCCAATGTGTCTCTAGGGGTCAAAGAGGGTCCTAGTACACCTTCTCACATGTTAGGACACCTAGGAAGACTCCATGACCCCTTTTGAAACATTGGAACACTGAAGTGTGTCTCAAGAGGTCATAGGACCCCTTGGGACACAATCAAGTGTTCCAATGTGTTTCTGAGGGGTTAAAAAGGGACCTAAGGGGTCCTAGTACACATTCTCATGCATTAGGGTCCCTAGGAAGTCCCCATGACCCCTTTCGACACATTGACACACTCAAGTGTGTCCCAAGAGGTTGTAGGACCCCTTGGGACACAATTGAGTGTTCTGATGTGTCTCTAAGGGTCAAAGAGGGACCTAAGGGGTCCTAGTACACCTTATTACATGTTAGGACCCCTAAGAAGTCCCCATGACCCTTTTTAAAACATTGGAACACTCAAGTGTGTCCCAAGAGGTCGTAGGACCCCTTGGGACACACTTGAGTGTTTCAGTGTGTCAAAAGGGGTCATGGGGTCTTATTAGGAGTCCTAACACACAATAAGGTGTACTAGGACCCCTAAGGACTCTTTTTAACCCCTGGGGATATATTGGAATATTCACGTGTGTCCCAAGGAGTCCTACAACCTCTTGGGAGACACTTGTGTGTTTCAATGTTTCAAAATGGGTCATGGGGTCTTCCTAGGGTACTAACACATGAGAAGGTGTACTAGGACCCCTTAGGACATTTTGTGACCCCTAAGAACACATTAGAACACTCAAATGTGTTTCAAGGGGTCCTACGACCTCTTGGAACACACTTGAGTGTTCCAATGTGTTGAAAGGGGTCATGAGGTCTTCCTTAGGGTTGTAACATGTGAAAAAGTGTACTAGGACTCCTTAGGACCGTCTTTGACCCCCAAGGACACATTAGAACACTCAAGTGCATCCCAAGGTGTCCTACGACCTCTTGTGACACACTTGAGTGTTCTAATGTGTCAAAAGGGGTGATGGTGGCTTCCCATGACCCCTTTTGAAATATTGAAACACTCAAGTGTGTTTCAAGAGCTCGTAGGACCCCTTGGGACACAATTGAGTGTTCCAATGTGTTCTCGAGGGTCAAAGAGGGACCTAAGGGGTCCTAGTATACCTTATGATGGTCATAGGACCCGTAGGAAGTCTCCATGACCCCTTTCGACAGGTTGGAACACTTAAATGTTTTCCAAGAGATCGTAGGACCCCTTGGGACACACTTGAGTATTCCAATGTGTCCTTGGAGATCAAAGAGGTCCTAAGGGTTCCTAGTACACTTTCTCACGCATTAGGACCCCTAGAAAGACCCTATGACCCATTTTAAAATATTGGAACACTCAAGTACATCCTAAGAGGTTGTAGGACCCCTTGGGACACACTTGAGTGTTCCAAAGTGTCTAGGGGGTCAAAGAGGTTCCTAAGGGGTCCTAGTACACCTTCTCATGCATTAGGGCCCCTAGCAAGACCCTATGAACCATTTTGAAATATTCAAACACTCAAGTGTGTTTCAAGTGGTCGCAAGACCCCTTGGAACACAATTGAGTGTTCCAATTTGTTCACAGTGGTCAAAGAGGGACTTAAGGGGCCCTAATACACCTTATCACAAGTTAGGATCCCCAAGAAGTAGTCATGACCTCTTTCAACACATTAAAAAACTCAAGTGTGTCCCACAAGGTCGTAGGACCCCTTTGGACACAATTGATTATTGTAATGTGTCCCCGGTGGTCAAATAGGAACCTAAGGGGTCCTAGTACACCTTATCATGCGTTAGGACCCTTAGGAATTACCCATGACCCCTTTCGACACATTGGAACACTCAAGTGTGTCCCAAGAGGTCGTAGGACCCCT
>MU226035.1:663747-676461 GCA_018584345.1 Thuja plicata
CGGAAACACATTAGAACACTCAAGTGTGTCCCAAGGGGTCGTATGACTCCTTGGGACACACTTGAGTGTTCCAATGTGTTACCGAGGGTCAAAGAGGGTCCTAAGGGGTCCTAATAGACCTTGTCACGCATTAGGACCCATAAGAAGTCCCCATGACCTCTTTTGACACATTTAAACACTCAAGTGTGTTGCAAGGGTTTGTACGACCCCTTCAGACACACTTAAGTATTCTAATGTTTCCCTGGGGGTCACAGGGGACCTAAGGGGTCCTAGTACACATTCTCATGCATTAGGACTCCTAGGAAGTCCCCATGACCCCTTTTGACACATTTCAATACTCAAGTGTGTCCCAAGGGGTCGTACAACTCCTTAGGACACACTTGAGTGTTCTAATGTGTTTCGGGGAGTTATAAAGGGACCTAAGGGGTCCTAGTACACCTTCTCATGTGTTAGGACCCCTAGGAACCCTTGATGACCCCTTTGGAAACCTTTTGGATGCCTTATACTGGTGTAATTAACCTATATATTAATGTCTTATACAATATATATTATATATACTATACTTTATTTTATTATATATACAACAATATATAATATATAGTATGGAATACATATCATATTGAATATATATTTTTTAATATATATATATATATATATATATATATATTTATATTAAAATATATATTATATATAATTTAAATATGAAGATATTATGTGATATAATGTAAAATAAATATTAATATATAATATATAATATATGATATATATAATGTAATATTTAATATTAATATATATTATATAATATTTAATGTAAACTATATATTATATAATATTTAATATATAATAAATATTATATAATATTTAATATATATAGATATTATATAAAATTTAATATATATAATACATAATCTAATATATAATTTTTGATATATAATATATCATATGAAGGAGGGAGAAATGGGAGGGAAAATTAGGATGGAGAAAGGGGAGGGAAAATTTAAAAATCAAAATTTTGTCGTCATTTTCAGGTACTCAAAAATATCGGGTACCCGATTTTTTTGGGTACCTGATTAGGCTTGGTATTACTTTGTACACCAAACCTACATGGTCAACTCTAAAAATGTCACAAAAACATGTTTTCCCTTGTTTCTCTAAGTTCCAGACTTCGACCATATAGCTGACGACTTTTTTTTCACCTGAATTTGATGAAATGAAAAGGGTATCTTAAGGAGATTATCAGATTTCTATCGATATAATTTCTATCAAATTTTGAATTTGGTAAGTAATTATTAGTTATTTTCTAATTGAGGTACCTCTAAAGTGTTGATTTATATACTGATTGAAAAACAACTATAACTTTCAAACGGTATAACATTTTTGAAATCCGAAACATTCATCACATTCTATGCTTCACCTACTATAAGATTTTTTTAAATTTTTTTTTAAAGTTTTCAATGAGTTAAGGTGGTTAGACACGGGAGTTTTTTTTAATTCTAAAAATGTTGTAGTAGAAAATTCATAAATAATTAGTTTTTTGGAATGAAATTAAAAAAAAATATGTGTCACACTCGGGCATGAGTCTACTACTTATATATAAAATATTATAAAAAAATATTATCATTTGATTATGATTAAGGTGGTCAGACATACACCTACTTCTTATTTTTTTCCTGAAATTTTTGTACTGCTGCATTGAAATCTATACTTTTCACCAATTATATTAATTTTCTTTTAGAAAAGGCCTAGTAGTTTAGAAACTACATTCAATTTCCTACAAATTCTATTCTTACAACTTTTTGATAGTAGGTTGATAACTAGTTCAAATTTTCACGTCAAGTTGACTAACCCTGATTTGCTGATTTTTCATTGCCACTTAAGGGCATATTTTGGCCCCTCATGATCTTGCACATACCCACCAATTTATTAATAAAGTTTCTTATATTTTCATTCTTCGTAATTTTTTTTTTAATCATATGTTTTGTGTAGAAGGATTTTATACTTTCTACAACTTGTGGATCCCCAAATTATGTTGCACCCAAGGTATAAAAACATGACTCTTTGAATAATTTCAACAATTTGTATAGTTCAACACCCCTGAAACCTTGGTTTTTGATATTATGGTTTTCATGGTGCATAGATTTGAAATGCAGAGTATTATTTTCCTTCTTGGTTCTCTTTTGGATTCAAGAGACTAATTGCCAAGATATTGGATCCTAGACCAAAGAGTGCATGTTGTAAAATTCTCCCTAGATTTCATTCTGTAACATTTTAATTGCAACTCCTTTTTTAATTCATTTTTTAGTTTTATGAACCAATAAAATGTTATTTTGGGTTTCAGAGGATATCAATATAAAATATTATGAAGATCCATGGTTTAAGAAAGACCAGCAATCCTGTGAAACTTCAGTTTGATGAGGACATTACTTTGGATGATACACATCCTGACTCTGGCAACATAGAAGCAACCGTCTTCTTATTGTATTTGTTTCATTTTACCATATAAAATATTTAATGCCTATACAAATTAACTCTATCATTCCAAGAGGTATCAAGAGACCCTATGCATTGTAATAGGTTTGATTGGCCAAGTGCCAAGAGGGATCAAGAGATCCTATGCATTGTAATAAGTCCTAATTGTAAGGCCTAGTGACCTAGGATGAGTTATGAATCCTATGGCTAACTATTGTCAATTGGACATGGGTTGGGTAGTTGTGTGTTAGGAGAGGTTTAATTAATGTTGTTAACATCACATATTGTTGAAATCAACCTTGGTTAGTTCTTAGGAGTTAGTTTTGCAAGTTTTGCAAAAGTTGTCAACAACTTTGCTTGCAACAAAAGTTGCTAATTGCAACTTTTTGAATTGTAAGAAGAAATTGCAAAATTTGAATGAAAAACTACATTTTACCGTGTATTTTACTGTTATTTTTTTGTGCCCAATCTTGTATAGATTCAAATGACTATGTATTTGACTATTATTTTGTTGTGCCCGATCCTCTCAATGTGATTGGCAGATTTGTGTAACTAGTAGGTTGCAGACCCCATAACTTTTTATGGGCATCAATTCAGAGCCTATGGTTCGAGGAGGAGAATTATTTCAAGTGCCCAAAGATTTTCCAATAGTTGGTTTGGAAAGGAACCAATATTAGAGAGTAATTCCTTCTTTAGGTGATCCGATTAGGCCTCCTAGACATTAGTGAGGATTTCCATGTAAATTGAGTTTGTGAAGGATCCAAGACCTGTCCTCTTGGGAAAAGTTCTACCCCAACATTTGAAGTAAGGCCATATATTTTTTGGGTAGGTATTTTGGAGGTTTTTATCACAAAATCACAAAAGGCGTTCAAAAAGGGCTAGTAGAAGACAATGCCAATTAGGACAGTTTTCAATTTTGGATTGAATTGAACCAAGGGAGTATTTTGATTGGTTTGAGGGATGTCATGGGAGTGTTTTGACATGAATGAATGATTCAGAGACTTGGAAATAGATTGGAGTGACCTTGGACAAGGAAGGTACATTGGAACATTGGTGATACCAACATAGGTAAAGAGAAATCATTTTATGATTCTAGAGGTGGTTTTGGTAGCAATAGAGACAAATTTGGTAGGGGTTCTAATTAGTTTTCAGGGAGATGTTATAACTAAAATGAATATGGTCATCCTTCTTTCAAATGTCTTGAAAAGACAACAACATCATCATCATCCTCTAGGAGGGTTACATATGCTCAAGATGAAGAAGTCAATAGTAGTGCAAAGGAAGTTGAGTGTATTCGAGAAGTTGGTGAATGTTTGATGATCAAAAATACTATCTTGAAGACCTCAAAAGATCAAGAACCCATTCAAAGAAGGAGTCTCTTTAGAAAAAGGTGTCGATGTAAAGGTAAAATTTTTACTCTTTTGTTGTTTCTATTTCAATGATAATATGGTTTCCACTGAAATGGTTGAGAAATTGCAATTGGAGCGAATGCCTCATAAGAATCCATATAGAGTTTCTTGGGTCAATCATGATGTTAGTTTGCTGGTAAAAGAACAAGAAAGAGTATATTTTCAGACTGGTGAATATAAGGAGAGTGTTTTATGTGATATTTACCCATGGAATGCAGCCATATTATACTTGGTAGGCCTTGGAAATATGACAATCAAATTAGTTATGCTGGTCGAAGAAACACATATACTCTTGAAAAGAATGGGGTTAAGTATACCTTATGGCCTATGATTGATGATGTTAAGGGTAAAGGTAAGATTGTTATGTTTGGTAAGAAAACACTTCTGCAAGATAAAAGGGTTGAAGTCCCTCTCAATGACAAGAAGGTTGAAGATAAGCCAAAGAAAGAGAAGGTGAAACCCAATATATGATGGTGCAAGAATAATGATTGGGATAGTGACGTGTCCACTAGTACAGGGAAGAGAACATGGTCAAGTTCAGTAGCAAAAAAATAAGAGGTAGTAAGAGGAAAGTCAAATTCACTTACACGCACCACTAGTGAGATCTTGGTACCCATTGGGTCCCAAAGTCTCACATGAGATCAAAAAAGAATGATTGACACACTCGATATCACCAATATATTCATTTCTCATTGATACACTCGCCATGACCAATGTTCATGTACCAGGCGAACCAAGGTGGACTCCATCATTTGAGTCTTCTTATCCTGTCTATGATACCATGTGAAATTAATTAAATTTATAGCAGACTTATGTAATAGTTGATAATTTTCTTCTTTCTTGATTGCAGGATAACTTCAGAATTTATCTTTAACAAATCTCAATATCAATAATGATATAGTATGATGCTGAATGCAGCCTCCAAGGTTCATTGCTTGATACATGGAAAGAGAAGATGAATAACTAATGGTAAGCGATGAGGAATTGGGTCACCTTAAAGATACAAAATGTTCCAACAAAAAATAAGTACCTAGAACCTTATGTACCTGGATACGAGAATTGAGTGTGCAAGGTTCTACTAATCAATCCATTGAAGATGTAATTAATGTATTATTCTTTAGGTCATGTCAATTGTTCTTCATGTCATGTTAAACTATGCTGAAAAGGGCATCATAAACCATAGAGAGTTTTTCTGGCGCTTTGCAAAAGTTGTAAGAAAACCATTAGGTGTAGTAGACATTTTGGAAAATTTGGGTGTTGGGTGTTTCTTGTGAGCCCAAAACTTGTTGAAACCTCTTTAACCCACCTTGTATAGACCTAAGACATCCACCTTGGTCATTGGAAAGGTGTTTGAGGAGTTTGTGACCCATTTTATATTTGGAGAGTTTGGGGTATCTTGTATTTTCCCTTATAAGTGTAACCTAGAATGATTTGATTCCCACTACATTTACCACTCTGTATCACTTAGTGTCTCAATCTTCTATTCACTCCACAATTTCATTACACAATGAGTCAGGTAATGATCCTATGCAAAAGATGCCTTATTCTAGGTCAACCCACCTATATTGCAAAATTAAATATCATCATATACTATACTACACATCATATTGGTAGATCCCTCTTTTTCTCTCTTTTGTTATGTATTTATCTCCCTTGAAGTTTATTTCTAGGTGTTTCATAGTGTTATCATTTTTTGTAGTAAAAGATGCACATGAGGATGCACTAGAGGCAACTACTAGTGATAACATACCATCATTACCTGGATCTTCCCTTATTGCTAGCTACTAAAGTAATGTTGCAGGCCACATTGGTGGTGAGTGACAAAGAATTGATTATCTTTAAAGATACAAAATGTTCCAGTGATGAATAGGTACCTGGAACCTTCTATATCTTTAAGGGAATCAACTCTCTGTCACTCACCATCAATGTGGCCTGCAACATTACTATACTAGCAATATGGGAAGATCCAAAAAATGATGGTTTGTTAGCACTAGTAGTTGGCTCTAGCACATCCGCATGTGCATCTTTTGCTATAGAAAATGATAATCACTATGAAACGCTCGCAAGAAAGAACACTTCAAGGGAGAAAAACACATAAAAAAAGAGAGAGTAAAAGAGGGATCTACCAATATGATGTGTAGTAGAGGATGTTTGCATGCTACATGTTTTCAACATTGAAGTTGGAAATACAAGTGGGGTTGACCTAGAATGAGGTGGTGTTTGCATAGGATCATTACTTGACTCATTGTGTGATGAAATTATGGAGTGAACAAAAGATTGAGACACTAAGTGATATAGAGTGGTAATTATGGTGGGAATAAAATAAATCTAGGTTAGACTTATAAGGGAAATGCAAGGTACCCCAAACTCTCCAAATAGAAAATATTTCACAAACTCTTCAAACACCTTCCCAAAGACCAAGCTGGATGTCTTAGGTCTATACAAGGTGGGATAAAGAGGTCTCAACAAGTTTTGGGCTCACAAGCAACACCCAACACCCAAATTTTACAAAATGTCTACTACACCTAATAGTTTTCTTACAACTTTTCCAAAGCACTAGAAAAACTCTCTATGGTTTATGATACCCTTTTCAACATACTTTAGCATGTTTGTCAGAATTTTGACACTAACAATCTTCTTCTGATGCCACTTTTCGACGAGAATCATATACTACCAACGGAATTACCATCATAAATAATGACACTTATCTGTTGGAAATTCTACACTACGATGCCAACATGCGATGAGAATGCTATACTACCGACAGAATAACCGTCGCAAATAATGATGAATAACTATAAGAAATTCTAATATTCCAACTCCCATTTTTGATAGTGATGCTATAAATTTGATAACAATACCGTCGAAATAAATATTTGTTATCCATCAGAAATTCTATAGTTTCGACAGAGATACCATACTGCCGATGAAAAAAATGTCAGAACTTTTACAGGACAACCATCGGTGATTCTAAAGTTTTGATGCCTGTGTCTTCCGCTATTGAATTATTACTGACAAGATTACCGTCAGAATCAAAATTGATAACCGGCAGGAATACTATACTTCTAACAGGTATATTGTCAAAAATTGCTAATAGAAAAAAGGATTTTAGTAGTCATTTCTGACAATAAGAGCCATCACAATGGTGATGATTACTATTTCTGTAGAAAATTCCAATGAAAAAACTTTGACGACATGTTCTATCAAACAACTGACAGATTGGCATTGAATATCAAATAGACAACCATCAGAATTAGGCCTCAAATGTACTAGTGTTTATTGATTATCTTTCCTAGAGATTGAGAGTGAAATGCTTCCAAGTAGACCTTATATAGGTTTAGGATCAACACAAGGCCAAAGAGCTTTGTAAAATTCATAGGGAAAGCCATCACAACTTGGGGCCTTTTCATTAGCCATGTTGGATGATATCAGTTTTTGGTACTGATCATACTGTCGATATTCATGTTTTGTCACTGATGTCAACATATATTTTTGTGGAGAGGACAGACTGGTTACTTAACTGACAGAAGTGTATAGGCACTGTACAGATGATTCAAAATGATTGAAGTTGGATGTATGTAGAAGGATGTGTGTTAAACTTATTCCTAAGTTCGCTTGGCTTTATGTTCATATTGCAGATGTTACAGTTGATTTGGTGAAGACTGGTTTCTGGATTGTAACTATAATACTTGACAGAAAAGGTCTCTGTATTTTGGGTATATATTTCTAGTGAAGATAGTTTAGATGAAGCAAGCTTACTAGTGGAAAGCCAACATATGTTGGAATAATGGGTTGAGTTTGATTGTTGTATGATTACTGGTGATGTTAGCTATGGCGTATATTCTGAAGAAGACCTATCTGGTGGCCGAATTCAGACATGTAGCATGTAAAATGAATTGTGAGTGTGGATTGCGGATCTAGAAGTATATGTGATGGATTTTATTTGATGTTTACTTGTTTTAGGTACCATGTGTATCTTAGCAAGGGGTTATATATTTATTTGTATATTGGAAAGCCTTAATTGGCTGACTTAATCAATAGTTTGCATTTTAGGAAAGCTTAATTGGCCGACCTAAAGAATTATTGTAAGAGGGTATATATGTGAGATCTTTTCTTTTAGAAAGATGTGTTAGAGATTGAAAATTCAGAGAATTGTGGAAGCTGTGAGGCTTGTTGACTGCTGGATGTAAAGTAGAGCTGATTATTATACTTCATTGGAACTGACCAAGCAAATATAGCTGCTATCAGACAATTCACTAGATTGTATATTTTCTATATACACTTGTTCAGATTGTGAATCCTTGAGGGTGGTTTTAACCTTCTTTGGGAAGTATGCCTGGGCAGCGAGCCTACTACCTTTTCTTGACTCCTAACAAGGTTTGTCTCCTAACAGGGACTTTGTACTGTAATGTTGTAGTAAGATCCTAAGAGGGCTAAATATTTTAACATGGATACTATACTCTCAGTACATTATTTGTGGGTACTAATTCCCACTGGGATTTTACTTTTAACAAGGTTTCCTCGACAACAAGTATTGTGTTATGGCGTTAGCAGTAACTGTGTTATCATTTGAATTGCAATTTTGATTTATAAAGTTTAAAGTTTAATAATCTGTATTACAACTTATTCACCCCCCTCTAAGTTGTTTGTGGAGTTTTGTTCCTAACAATTGGTATTAGAGAGCTACTCGTACTTAGAGAGAAATCTTAACAACTTGAGGTTATCTTGAAGATTAATTACTACAGGAAGGATAGTCTAAAATTTGATTTGGAAAACTTTGACAGTTGGAAGAACAAGATGAGAACACACTTACTATGTCTGAGAGTTGACTATTGGATGATCACAAAGAGGAGTGAAAAAATAGTGACTAAGGATGAATTAGAGAAGGCTAGTGAAGATGAAAATAATATATTTTCATGTAATATGGTTGTAAGGGAATCCTTGATCAACGCACTTTCTGAAGGTGAATTCATAGAAGTAAAAGACTTGGACTTTGCACATGAGATATGGACAAGATTAGAAGCACTGTATATTGGAGACAAGTTTACTAAACAGGAAAAAATATAGAACTGGAAGACAAAAATGGAATCAATGAAGATGAGGGAAGATGAGAGCATTAGGAAATATGCACAGAGGATTACTGAAGTGGTTACTGGAATCATAAATTATGGAGGCACTTACAGTGAGGAAGAAGTGATTGCAAAGGTACTCAGATCTTTGACACCTATATACAAAACCAAAGTACAGGCTATAGAGGAGATTATACCTTTGACACCAAAATTTACTAGAGAGATGTTGATCGGAAAGCTAACTAATTTTGAGTCTACAGAATTGGGAGATTGTTTACCTAAGTTTGAGACAACATTCAAGGCAACCATGCACAAGAACAAAAATACCTTATCTGGAAATGCAAGCACCAGTAGTAGTGACCTAAGGGAAGAACTCGGAGCCTATGTCGATGAATAGGAACAAATACAGGAAGAAGAAACAAAGCTAGATGAAGTTGTGGCACTGATTTCTAGAAGAGAAAAGAGAGGTAAGGGAAAATTTGAAGGTAAATTACATTTGAAATTTTTTTCATGTAACAAGATTGGTCATTTTGCATCTAGATGTCCTACAAGAGTTCCGAAGCACAAACCTAAGTTTTTCAAGTCTAAATATTCAAAAGACAAGGAATGTTATTATGCTAGTGGAGGTGTATCTAATGATGATGATGATGATTATGATGAAATTGGATTTATTTCCATTAAGGATGATGAACCTATGCATGAGGAAAAACCCTTAGTATCCTATTTTGAAAATAAATCTGAATGGGTTATAAACAGTGGTTGTTCACATCATATGAATGGAAATAAAAATAAGTTTGTGAATTTGAAAAGACATGATGGTGGTGTTGTCAGTTTTGGTGACAATACTCCTAAGCTTATCATTGGAATAGGATCTATTTCTTTGGATGGGAAGACTAATAATGACAATGTATTACTTGTTGATGGATTTAAGCATAATTTGTTGAGTGTTGGACAATTAGTGGACAAGGGTTATCAATTGAAATTCATTGATGGGAAATGATCTATCAGAACCAAATCAGGAGACTTGATCGCATCTGGTACTAAATATATAGGTAATGTATTTGAATTGAATACATCTGAAGCTTCTTGTTTTATTGTCTTTGATGATAGTTGGTTATGGCATAGAAGATTTTTTCATGTTAAATTTGATAGCATTATGAAGGCGAGTATGAAAAAAGCAGTAAGAGATCTACCTAAAATTGTAAATCCATCTAACACTATGTGTAGAGAGTGTGTTATGGGGAAGCAAAATAGAAGCACTTTTAAAAGAAAAGCTTATTCAGCAAAAGAGAAGTTGGATTTGGTGCATACAGATCTGTGTGGTCCTACAAGAACTAGATCATATTATGGTGAAAGGTAATTTATAATTTTTGTTGATGATTTTTCTAGGATAATGTGGGTTATATATTTGAGAGAGAAGTCTGAAGCATTTAAAAATTTCAAGTTATTTAAAGCAAAAGTTGAGAATGAATCTGGCCTGAAGATAAAGTGTTTGAGATAAGATAGAGGTGGTGAGTTTATATCAGAGTTATTTAATTCATACTGTGAAGAGCATGGAATATTTAGACATACATCTGCACCTAGGACACCACAACAAAATGGGATTGCAGAGCAAAGAAACATAACCATATTAGATGTTGCAAGGACTATGCTACTGGAAGGCAATGTATCACATGTTCATTAGAGAGAAGCTATTGGTACTACTATGTACACCTTGAACAAAATTTAGATCAGAGAAGGTACATGTAAAAATCCTTATAAATTATGGTTTGATCATACACCTAGTGTGAAATATTTTAGAATATTTGGTAGTAAATGTTATATCAAGAGAGATGATGAGATAGAAAAGTTTGATGCTAGAAGTGCTGAAGGAATTTTTATTGGTTATTCTACTAAGAGTAAAGCATTTAAATGTTACAATCTGAGATTGAGGAAGTTGATTGAAAGTGAAAATGTGAGGATAGATGAAAATTTTTAGATTCAGGAAAGAATATATGATCATGGTCAGATTACATAAATGAAAGAGGTTACTGCTAAACTTGAAGAACCTTTGATGGTTGACAATGAGACTAAAGATGAACTAATTGAGGTTATTGAGACTCCTAAGACACCAAGGTATGTAAAGAAGAATAATCCTGAAGATCAAATAATTGGTGATGTAATTAAGGGCATGATGACTAAATCTAAAGATAGAGAAGAAATTTGTTTGATTTATCAAGTTGAACTGAAAACTACTGATGAAGCATGTAGAAATGAATCTTGGACTAAAGCTAAGGAAGAAGAACTTGAACAGATAAAGAAGAATAATACTTGGGAATAGGTTCCAAGACCTAAGAGAAAAAATGTGATTGGTACTAAATGGGTTTTCAAAAACAAGATGGATGCGGAAGGAACAATAGTAAGAAACAAGGCTAGACTAGTATGTAAAGGCTATTCGCAACAAGAAGGCATAGAATATGAAGAAACATTTTCTCCTGTTGCTAGATTGGAATATGTGAGATTATTTCTTTCTTATGCTGCACATAAAGAATTTAAGGTTTATCAGATGGATGTGAAGTCAGAATTCTTGAATGGTGATCTGGAAGAAGAAGTTTACATAGAGTAACCTGATGGTTTTCCTTTGATAGATGATGAAAACATGGTCTGTAAACTGAAGAAAGCACTATATGGACTGAAAAAAGCACTGAGGGAATGGTATGCAAGGATGGACAAGTACTTACTTCATCTTGGTTTTAGAAAAGGTAATGCGGACAATAATTTGTATTTAAGAACTGATGAAGATGGAATCTTGATTATAGAAGTTTTTGTTGATGATATCATTTTTGGAGGAAATGACAAGATGAGTAAGAAGTTCTCTAAAGAAATGGAAAATGAATTTGAGATGTCAATGATTGGTGAAATGAAAATTTTTCTTGGTTTGCAAATAAATCAAAGTAAGAATGGTATTTTTTATATCTTAGACCAAGTATCTTAAGGAAGTGTTGAATAAATTTAGAATGGAAGATTGTAAACCTGTTGGAACACCTATGGTGACTGGAGACAAACTAACTAGAAATGATGAAACTCAAAGTGTTGTTTAGACAAAGTATAGATCTATGATTGGTGGTCTACAATATCTAACTCACACTAGACTAAATATTACTAATGAAGTTGGAATTATGGCTAGATATCATGAAGATCCTAAAGAAACACATTTTTCTATTGTGAAAAGAATTTTTAGATATTTGAAAGGGACAAGATAATATGGATTATGGTATAAAAAATCAAATGATTTTACCTTGCAGGCTTATATTGATGCTGATTGGGCAGGTAATGTGGATGCAAAAAAGAGTACAAGTGGTGGTGCATTTTTCCTTGGGAAAATGATGGTTTCTTGGTTGAGAAAGAAGCACAACTGTATTGCTCAATCTAATGCTAAGTCATAATATGTTGCTACTGAAATAAATTGTACACAAGTTGTTTGGATGAAACAAATGCTGAAAGACATTGGAATAATTTTTGAAGAGCCAGTAATTATCCACTGTGATAAAACTAGCACAGTAAACATGTCTAAGAATCCTATAATACATTCAAAGACAAAGCACATTTCCATTAAGTTGTTGGAAAGTGACAATGCAAGCAATTGTTATTTTGTCATTACTGTCAAACCTTAACTGGTGAGACTATTGTTATCTGTTTGAGTACCATATCTACTGTTGATGAAGAAGATTTAACAAGAAGACCAAGTGAATGGTTGAGTTAAGGCAATTAAAAGGGTACTTGATCAG
>MU226035.1:683648-698876 GCA_018584345.1 Thuja plicata
GTTTCCACGTTAAATACTTGTGTCAACTTGTGTGAATGCTTATGGTTTGTTTTACTGTTATGTTTCTACAAGCAATTTCATTAGATAGTAAACTGCATGATTAAAGTTGTTGACATATGCTACTACTTCTAAGTAGATCTGAAATATAGAAAAGTTTTATTTGCTACATCTAGACCTGAGGATAACTGATTCACCCCTCCCCTCTTATTTATTCTAAATTCATTCTAACATAAGTATCATTTCTTGAGGGAGAAAGTAGCACAAAAAGAAATTAAACTAGAATACATTAGCACAATGGAATAGATAGAAGATATATTTACTAAACCTTTGCCAAAACATGATTTTGAATATCTTAGAAGTATTATTGGGGTGATGGCCCCTCCCAGTGGTAATTAATTGATGTAGATATGCATCAGTCCAGTGGATTTCAGAGCTATGTCATTCTCTGGACTTGATGTATGGATCTACTCCTCAGGAGGAGTGATCACTGGAACACTAGAGCATGTTTGGGTGATTTTGCACCTGATCAAATTGGACATGAAGATTTGAAAAAGATACACCTTATAGAAGACTACTAATGAGTTATGGCACCCTTTGCCATTTCTTCCAAATGGGAAAGAATCTATGTAAAAATCCCTACTATTTTGGGGAGATTTGTGTTGAGGATATTGAGAAGATTGTATTGAGAGAGAGTAATTTTTGGGTTGATGGATTTTCCCATATGTTTCCATTAATGCCAAGGGGGAGATTGTTGGATGATATCCATTTTTGGTACTAATCATACTATGGATATTCATGTTTTGTCACTGATGCTAATATATATGTCTGTGGAGAGGACACACTAGTTACTTAACTGATAGAAGTGTACAGACACTATATGGATGATTCAGAATGATTGAAGTTGGATATATGTAGAAGGATGTGTTGACCTTATTCCTAAGGTATCTTGGTTTTATGTTGCATATTATGGATGTTACAGTTGATTTGGTGAAAAATGGTTTCTAGACTGTAACTGTAATACTAGACAAAGCAAGTCTCTGTGTTTCGGGTATATCTTTCTGGCACAGATAGTTTAGATAAGAAAGCTTAATGGTGGACAACCAACATATATTGGAATAATGGGTTGAGTTTGATTGTTGTATGATTATTGGTGACATCAGCTATGGCGTATATTCTGAAGAAGATCTATCTGGTGGCCGAATTCAAACATGTAGCGTGTAAAATGAATTGTGAGTGTGGATTGCAGATTGAGAAGTATATGTTGTGGATTGTATTTGATGTTTACTTGTTTTAGGTACCATGTGTATCTTAGAAAGGGGTTATATATTCATTTTTATATTGGAAAGCCTTAATTGGCCGACCTAATCAATTATTTGCATTTTAGGAAAGCTTAATTGGATGACCTAAAGAATTATTGTAAGAGGGTATATATGTGAGCTCTTTTATTTTGGAAATATCTGGTAGAGATTAAAAAGGTAGAGAATTGTGGAAGCTGCGAGGCTTGTTGACTACTGGATGTAAATAAGAGTTGATTATTATACTTCATTGGAACTGACCAAGAAAAGACAATTGCTATTAGACAGTTCACTAGATTGTATATTTTCTATATACACTTTTTCAGATTGTGAATCCTTGAGGGTAGTTTTAACCTTCTTTGGGCAGTATGCCTGGGCCGTGAGCCTACTACTTTTTCTTGACTCCTAACAAGATCTGTCTCCTAATAGGGACTATGTATTGTAATGTTGTAATAAGCTCCTAACAGGGCTAAATATTTTAATAGAGATACTATACTGCCTGTACATTATTTGTGGGTACTAATTCCCACCGAGGTTTTAACTTTAACAAGGCTTCCTCGACAACAAGTATTGTGTTATGGTGTTGGTAGTTATCGTGTTATCATTTGAATTGCAATTTTGATTTATAAAGTTTAAAGTTTAATAATCTGTATTACAATTGATTCAACCCCCCTCTTAGTTGTCTTATGGACTGTTATTCCTAACAAGCCATGGGAAAAAAAAATTCCTTGAGGTCTTCAAGGGTAACCATTTGATGACAAAAGGCCCTTTGGGAGAATGAGAGCTAAGAAGGGATGATCACAAGGCAATCCTTCAAGCCATGATCATGAGCAAGGGAATTTTCTTGCATAGTGATCACATTCTCATAGTGCCAAACAAAGGCTTGAGGAATACCAGGAAGCTCAAAAAGTACTAAATTGCCTTACCTTTAACTAATGAAGTATGAATTTAATCTACGCACCTCTAGCTGTATGATTGTTAGCTATCTACTTTTAATGATGAAGTTGGGAAACCTAGACCTGCAAGTTAGGGAAAAAAGGGTTCACATCCAAAAAATCAGTTGATGCATGCAAATCCTTGGTGTTAGCTTCATAGGACCGCTGATAGTACATGGCCAGTTGTCTGTCATAAATGCAAAGAAGCCACACAGTGAAAAGAATGACATCATCCCACCATAATATCCATCATGTAGGCTGAGTGGGTCAGAGATCTAGATTCCAAACCCATTGAATATGAGTCAGTGTGGAAGGATGACTTAACAAAGAATTGTTTAAAAAAAAAACAAAGTTCTAAAATGTCATGCATGAGCTATCTTCCATTCAATGATGAACTTGATGGGGGAAATGATTTGACAAAGTGACCTTAGAAAGAGGTAAAAATGATAGGGCTTGATTTCCCCAAAAGAGAAAAATATTGAGTTGAGATCATGGCATGATCAAGGTGTCTCAAAAATCTGTTAGGTCTAGCTTGAAAATTGGACCATGTGTACTAGACTTCATGATGACGATGATGGTTGATATTGGGATAAAAAAGGCCTAATTTATTAGACATGTAAAACTAGGTTTCCCTTTCACCGGCTGTCCAACGAACGGGAAAAATTCCATCCTTATCAAAGGCCACCTCTACCATATTAAAATATCTACACATGACCCAAGTGACAGGTAGCAGTGAATCGACTATCCAATGCCATAACTAAGATCATTCTACAACATCATTGGGAGCATAAATATTAACTACCCCAAAGGAATGATTGTCAACTGCGATGAGAAACCAAACCAATATTTTCATGAGGTCCACCACATGATCAACAACTATAGAATGCCAACGTGGGGAAAGAAGGGTGACTACCCCCCACGACCAACTTCATGATGAGAAGTATAAACTAGGATATTTGACCAAATAACATGTGACAATCATCAAGTAACATGAAAAATGCAATTTTAACTTCCTGAAGATATAAGACATCAATACTAGGGTACTTATGGTGAATATCATGCACTGAGTACTTGCGGGAGAGGTCAGTAAGACCTTGAACATTCCATGAGGTGTAATTAATTCTTCATGTATGTCTACATATCATCCTCATCTCCAAGAGAGGAGAAGCTATTCTACATAAAATATGAAGCTAGTCATAAAATAGGGTAGGAGTCACCTAGAATTACTCAACATTTTTCAGCAGCTTTGTCTCCAAAAGCTTCCCATTCGGGAGGGCTACGCAAGTGGTGTAATATGGGGGATAGAGAAAAAAAAATTGAAGAATCCTAAGGAGTACGAACACACATAGAATGAGAATTACTCTCGGCCACATTCTTCCCCAAAGAAATAGGGTTTGAAACACCAGCATAAGGTTGGGTCTTTGGAGGCAATTTGGGTGGGATAGGCTCTGAAACTGGCATATGCAAAGCGACAAGAAAGCCTTGATTCAGAATAGATTCCAAGGTGTAATTTCCTTTATAGACCACAATAGTCCAACCTTCATCTACCTTAGGAGTCTTAGAGGGTCGAGTGGGAGCGCTCTCTTTTTGAGGAGACTTTGTCTTGGGAGCCACAAGAGAACAATCCTTGATTTTGTGCTCAGAGGATTGGAACTAATAACAGGCATTGGGAAAATTTAAATAAAGAACACACTATGAAAAACACTGACCACCAACCTGAATATCAAAGGTCTCTTTTAGTTCATGAGATAAATCAATTTCAATGCAGACCTTTTTTGAGGACGATCATAGAAGAAATAGTCTGGTTCCATGCAATCCACCCTACTTAGGGTTTGAGAAATAGTTTGTAGGAACAACCAACAGGGAAAATAAAGACCTAGAAACTCAACCTAGACATGAAATTTAAGTTTTTTCTCATTAGAGACTATAAATTCTCGTGACCAAGGTGGAAAAACCAACAAACAAGACCAAAAAAACTAGAGCCCATTGTTAAGGACTCCATCAACATGGGAAGGGTTTGCAAAATGAAACAAAAAAAGAGCCTTTGGTAAGATTTTGGATATCATCCAGGTAGACCCCTTGGGGGGTCCAATCCATGGAGACCCAATTATACAATATGGTTTCAGGTGGAACCCTACCAACAAAATATCCTATCAAGGTAAAATTTTCTAGCCATTCACAAGAATTGTAAAATTTTTGCATAGGAAACACAACATCAGGGCTACAAGAATTCGTACCTCATGAAACACCTTTGACACAAATTTGTGGGGTCATTTTCTCAAATTAAGGAGCGATGAGCCCTCATTTCCAAAATTCCATCACCAACATCAACTGTTGGGCTAAAGTTGGTTAGAGCCATTAAAAATGCCTCAATTCCTACAGTAAATGCGGTATGGATCAAACCATACAAAAAAAGAAAGCACCTAAACCCTAGTAGAACAATTGATCATGAAATTTCTCAAAGAAATATCTTAATGCTTCATTTGTGTAATTTGTGTTTTGCAAGTTAAATTATCTTGGTGATAGATGTTAGCTAGATAGTTAAAGTGACACTTTAGTGTTTTTGTAGAGTATGTTTTCCTTTTGGTGTATTGTTGGTTTGTTAAGTATTTTACTAGTGTGCATGCCTAGTGTTATTCCTCATGGTGATTTAACAAGGAGAGACACTCAACTTATGTGATATTCACTTGCATGGCTAGGTTTCAAATAGATGTTTGGGAAATTCCACAATACTATGTCCCATTTTGAGGATATCTTTGTTTTTGTCTTGTGACATTATCACACATTTTCCCATTGTAAATGGGGACCCCCAGGTTTTTTATTTTTAGATTTTTATGTGCCTGTGTTTTTGTTTCAATTTCTAGTCTTTTGATAAGTGATAGTTTAGAAGTTTAGGGTTAGCTAGGTCAATCTCTAAGATCAAAAAGTGTCATCAAAAAGTGAAAGGGAAAACCCCTGACCAAATGAGTATTATGATGCTACAGAGGTGTTCAAAAGAGCCAAGGGATGAAGATTGACATTGCTTGAGGTCAATTCTGACAATTCCTACTTTTTAGGAAAATTTTCTTTTCTTTTTCTTGTTTCTTTTTGTTTTTTTGGAAGTTTTTATATTTGGCATTTTGGGGCCAATCTAGGAAGCTATTATTTTTTTTATAAGTTTAGAAAGTTGTGTTTTGATTTTCTCTATTTTTAGGAGTTTCTATTTTGGGAAGTTCAAAATTTGCGAAATTGCCCAAGCATAAAATTCCCGTTTTCAACTTCAAATTCGTCTGAGATTTTATGGAAAAAACATGAAAAGTGGTGAAAATTCTAAATTTCAAAACAAAAAAAAAAATTCAAAATCGTGAAAATTCTCAGAAAATCCTTGTTCCAGTATCAAAATTTTCTTCGAAAATTTAGGAGAAGAAATGGAAAGAACATTGAAGGAAGTGCACTAATTACTAAAATTTGGTTGTCTGAAATTTTTTAGGACGTTGTAAAATCCAAAATCTCCATTATAAATCCTAGAGATCTGTAACCACTCTCAAAGACCCTGACAGTATTTATATAAAATATAACTTAAAGTATAAGAAAAGAAAATAATGTGACTTATACTTAAATGTTATATTTTATATAAAAATTTTGCCCAAAGAAAAATTCTTCAAAGTCTGTTCACACATGAAAATTCTAGAATAAAGTAAAAGGATCAACTTAGAATGAAAATTCTAGAAGAAAACAAACGAATAGACTTGAAGAAGCTTCTAGAAGAAAAAATAAAGGGCCGACTTGAAGAAAATTCTAGAAGGAAGAAAGGAAAAAAACATTAAAAAAAGTGTTTTCTTATAGAAGTTTGAACCATGAAGGAGAGGATTACATTTTTAAAAATAGAAAAAAATAAAAAAAGACAAAAAAAGACAAGGTTGGATTTGATCCTTTGTGAGCCCTAATTTCCTATAAATACGAGGTAGTGCCATTCACTATTCACAAGTTTGGAGAGAGATTTGAAATTTTGAGAGGAGAGATTTTTCTCAATTTTGAAGGAATTCCTTAGGCAATTTCCTTAATTTTTCATGTTTTTGATAGGTATATGGAAATTTCATGCAGGTTTCTAGAGGAATTCTTCATAAATTTTTAATATTTTGGTATGCAATTCTCAAAATTAGGATAGATTTGATGAATTCGTCTGAGTGTTGAGCAAGTTCTTTCTTTTTCATGTTTGCATATCTAATTCTTGATGAAAGTTCAATTTTTTCAAAGAATTGAAGACAAATATTGAAATAAAAGCTAGTTAGAATAAGAATTTAACTTGGAAAAAAAAAAGTCCTCTATCTTAAGTTTTTTTTACAGGAGATAGATGGCAACTCAAGGAGGGATTTCAAGGAAAATCCAAATGAAGTTCCAAACCAAAGGAATGCAGGTCAATTCCAAGATTTCATAAAAGTGGAGGAGAGTTGTAGACACCAACCTTACTGATGTGGATCTTGAAGATTTTAAGAAAATAATGTACGGGATTGATGAAATTGTTCCTACAAAAATATCTCAAATAATGATGAGAAATGGACTTATTCAAGCAACTGGATTTCCACCAATAGTGCAGTGCAACAGATTGATTGTAGAATGTGCTAGACATTATAATATCATAGAGAGGTAGATCATAGCAATTGATGGAAAATTCCTAGCCTATCTTGGAGAAGTAGATATCAGAGAAGCATTTGGTATTTCTAAATACCATTTGACTTTTTACAAAACCAGAGATGAAGCCATCAAGAGTTTTTAAGAAAATCTTGATTCCTGTTCAGAAACTTTCGATAAGCAATGGTTACAGAAGCCTAAATATAATCATAGAAAGATGCCTAAGAAGATTTTTTGGATAGACTAAGTATGGAGATATCAACTTCCTTCTCAACAGAGTTATGGGAAGTCCTCAAGCTTCTCCATTCGAGTCATGGATGTTCTATTTTATAGAAGAAACTACTATTGGAGTGAAGATGATTAATTGGGATAGGAAAATTAGTTGCAATATCGATTAGTAGCTAAGAGGATTGGAGGACACAATAGATGTATCCATGATTTCCTATCTAATTTACATTCTAGCACAAGCTTACAAGTATCCTAGATTGGATTGCATAGGCGAACTGAGAAACAAAGGTAGTCAAATTAAAGTGTATGATTATTATCCATAGTTGCGATGAGAGGACTCATTTCAAAAGAGGAAATGATGCATTTTTAATGCATATCATGAGGAATTTGCAAGGAGGCACTCACCAGAGATTATCACAGAAGGCCAAGGATTTGATCAATAGATTTGGGTCTTGGTATATCCAATTTCCTAGGTTCACATATATCAGAGTTCAAGGATTTTCAAGATGTCCTTACAGGATTCCAGTTTATCCTACCAATAAGAGAGTGTTTCTCAAAGTCATAAGATAACTTGAGACATTTGAGAAGATTCTAAGAGGGAAAAAGAAGGCTGGAGTTTCTTTTCCCTTATTAATACAAAAGATGCTCAAATCATGTCCATCTACACAAGAAACTAAGAGAATAAATATGTAATTGCAAAGGTATTAAACTGACTTCTACAAATCCAGGGCTAATTTTGATCCCTATCACCACATTGGGAGAAATAATGGAAAGAAGTACAAATATGTAGTAGAAGTTGAAGACTTTTGGAATAATTTAGCGAATGAGTATGAGACAAGAAGGGGAAGGTGTTTGGGGATACCAGTAAATTTAATTAGAGCATCTGATATTTTCCCAATACCTAATTAGTTAGAAGATGATGAATATTTCATCCAGCCATGTTATGAAGAAGAAAAAGATGAGGACATTCCTCCATTAAATGGGCTGGATTTGAACTTATAGACTTGTCCATATTAATGAAACCAACTACCAAGTATATCAGATGGTGGGTAAATCAACAAATCTAGAAGCGAAGGGAAAAGTAAGTGGTTTTGACTTATGATTTGATGGGTAGTGTTGTGGTTCCACAACACACGCCCCATTTTGGCCAATTGGCCTAATGGGGACCCCATTTTTTTGGGTCTTTTATCCTTTTGGTCAATTTGATTAGGCATTTGGTGAGTCAGATTATGGGCCCATGTGCTCTCGATAGTTGGATGTTGATTGAGTCAACCTTTAGTGTTTTTTCCCTCTTTTCTTTCCTTTTTTGGCTTCTTTTCTGTTTGTGTGTTTTTTAGAGTTAGTTTTATTTTCCTTGCTTATAGACTTAGTTATTCTAGTTTAATTTCCTATTTTCATTAAAAAATGTTGATGAGGTGTCCTTTGTGATTGCAGAACTGAGAATATCGATGTGTCATGTTATGAACCGATGAGTTAGAGAAATTCTTCGATGGGATGGACTTGCAACTATATGAAGATGAGAACAAATAAAATTTATATTCTACCAAGAATATTGTTCAACAATTCATGGGAATTTTGACTGTGGTGAATGCAAAAGATAATTTGTAATAGATGTTTCAGTTCAAGGGAAATGCAAAGAAAATCATGGATGACATTGAAGAAGTTCAAAAGTGTGAAGCACACCTTTCTAGGTTTAGGGAGAGGAAACAGGGGAAGTTGAACTTCATGGAGTTACTCAATTTTGATGAAGTCCAAGAAGTTTCAAAGAGATTCCACAAACCTCATCCCAGGATCCTGCCAATGGACTTAGTCATTTTTTTATCATGATATTTTTGAAGTCCAAAAGTCTGAAGGTTTTCTGGAAACTTTTCAGAGTCCGAAAGTCTGAAGGTTTGCTAGAAGTTTTCAGACTCCAAAAGTCTGAAGGTTTGCTAGAAGTTTTCAGAGTCTGAAAGTCTGAAGGTTTGCTGGAATTTTTCAGAGTCCAAAATTATGAAGGTTTGCTGGAAGTGTTTGGAGTGCTGGATTTTTTTTAATATTTTCAGAGTCTGGTGGACTTTTTAGCATTTAGTGGAAGTTTTCAGAGTCTAAAAGTTTAAAGGTTTGCTGGAATATTTCAGAGTCTGAAAGTTTGAAATTTTGGAGTCATAAGGATCCATACTTAGTCATTTTTCCAAAGGCAATTTTTTTGGCATTTAAGCCTTTCAGCCTTTTCAGCCCTTTTGGCCTTTTCGGCCTCCAAAAGGGCCAAAAATTTGGCTCCTCTAATTTTTTATTCTAACACTTAGAAAAGTTTGACACTTGGAGATTTTTTGGACGAGAGGTCAGGGTCCAAAATTCTGGGTTTTTTCAAGAGAGATCAATTTTTTTCATGCTAGTTGAACTCCAGATCAGATTGATGGTTAACTTGAGTTTTTTTTGGAAGGACTAAGGGTCCCTTATTAGTTCCCACTGCATGAAGAACCTCCAGATGAAGATTCCAAGGAAGAACTCCAAGATCAAGAAGAAGACTTCAGTTGCATGCAGAGAAACCCTATCTTATTTCTCTCTCTTTTCTTGGTGAGTTTGATCCTTCTTGCATGGATAAACTGATTTTAAATGGATTTAGAATCCATTCAAGTTGTTTAGTATCAGTTAGCAATAGTTTTCTTTCAGCAAAGTTTTAGTTTTAGTTTATTTTCATTAATTTAGACTCTTTGATGCCCTAATTTTGGCATTCAGAGTTTGTTGACCAAAACTCTATGTATTGTAATCAAAAGCAATGTAATAGGGTCAGATTCATAATACAATAAAGATATACATTTGGTGCTTCATTTGTGGTGTGTGAATTTTTTCTACCTATGAGAAATTATTGAATGTATACTTGCATTATTCATTATTTTCAGAGAGCCTCTTGTTTATTGTGTTTTGAATTCACGCTTCTTTAGTTGGAGTTTTCTATTGTTTGATTACCTTGCTATGATGAATGCATGGGAGAGATCATCTTTGGGCTTAAGGATAAATCTGTCTTGTGGGTGTGCACATCTTGATGGCTTCACGATCTGAGGGATTTTGAATATCTTGCATAAGTGAATATATTTTGTCTCCAAACGCTTACATCCGTGGGGTAGTGAATTGTGACTTTGTCTTATTTGTGCTTCATGGGTTGGTTCTAAATCTCCCCATCATTCAATTCACAAGGAAGAGTTTACAATAGTTTATGTTTATAGGATTTCATTTTAGTCATTTGTTTCATTTTCTCGTTACTCTATTCTCTATTACGTTCAACTTTCAATTCTTAAAATCTAAAATCTTGAAAAAAAAACAAAATTTGCATTTTATTTACCAAACACCCATATATGTTAAAATAGAAAATACCAAAAAGAACTAAAGTGTTTTGCAGTTTGATGTCTTGAACGAACTAGCAAAGGCCTCCTCGCAAACATTCTGATTTATCTTCAACTGAGTAACCAAGTAGGTTGTGACCCAACCTTGGAGAACCCTAGGAATAAATCCGTTATTCTTTCAAGAGAGGAAATCGAGCCTCAAGATCCTATAAAGTTGGCTTGTGTCAAAACAATTCTCAATAGAAGTGGTGCTAGAAGGAGGGCCTCAAGACTGAAAATCTGGATAACATCAGATCTTTTTCTCTAGAATGGTTTGAGCGAGTGCTGAGATCATCTCCAAAAGGAGGCGAGTTCCTTGAACTCACCCACCACCACAAAGCTCGCAACAATATAGAAAAAATCAAGGGAGAACCCCTCTCACCATCACACTTAGCCACATGATCCGCTTGGACAACAATCACACATCATTGTCCCAACTGTCCTCTCATCCATTAACCAAAATCAGAACTTACGAAATCAGAGAGCTAGTGGTATAAAAACTCTCCATCATTACGCCAACAGAAGTGGCACTAGGAGGGAAAAGAAAAATATTTCATAGTTATATGCACACTTGAATGGGTTGGTTCTTGAGGGGATCTAGATTCAATGGGTAGTCCTTTATGTATCCCAGGATGTTTCCATGAGATTCCTTTACATGCACACAATAGGCTTCCTCTATTCTTCCCCAATAATGAACAAAATGCTACAAACCATGTGAGGATTTGCAAGGATCTAATGCTTTTTCTTAAAATTGAACATGAAGATATTGTTTGCAATCTATTTGTAAAGACATTTCAAGGTGTAGAACTTGAATGGTATGTGAGACTTTCATCAAATTCTATTTGCTCATGGGTTGAATTAAAGGATTTATTCTTAATTCAATTTGATCCCAATGTGAGTGCACAAGATTCTATATTCTATTTTTCTTCTGTAAGAAGGACGTCTCAAGAGTCTATTGCCAAATTTAATCATTGATTCCTTCTCATGTATCAAAGGATCCAAGATTCAAAATGGATGGTGTACGATTTGAAGTTAAAAGAACATTATTTATGGTGTTTTAATGTCTCATTTGAAAGAACAATTAGATCTTTGGGTGAGGTTACTACCTTACATGATGCATTAAATAAGGCTCTTTTCTTGGCATGATGTGGATGGGATGATACAAATGGTACAAGTGGTCCAGACGGAAGTTTCAATATTCAATTGGTTGAATGTTTCCAACCATTACACCACTATGTCAATCAAGTCAACATACAATATCAGCTGCAATCATCCTATTCAACTGATTACAACTTGCATGATATCCAAATGATGCAATCATCTAATAGAAAGAATTAGGTCAGTCACTTTCAAGATCAGGGTTGGAGTTGAAATGCCCATACTAAAACCTTGGATGCAAGTATTTTACCTCCCAATGATGCCACTTCATCTATACTATCATATTCTCATTATACTTCAACACTTAATACATGAAGTCATGATGATACTTCAAATAGAGAGCTTGATGGCTAGTCATATGAGCATGATAAGTGGTGCAACAATGAAGATAAAATGGGCCTAAAAGTTTGCAGCAATCAAGAACTTGGGTTACCAAATGATTTTTCCACAAAAATCAGTCATGAGGTATCAAGACCTGACAAACAAACCCAAGAGGATGAGACATATTCAATTCTGCCCTAGAATTATGGTCATGAACAATCAGAAAGTGAGAAATATTTTACATCTTAGAAAGGTAATTTTGATGACTCTATTGAGGTTTACAAAGGTTCAAGAACTAAATATGAAGATACACATAATCTATGTTGGGTGGATATTCCATTTGAGCAAAGCAGACTGAATGAGAGGTTGCAAGAATTGGGTATTCCTATGTCATTATTAGATTTTACATGGATGGAGAGATGTAGGATATGTTGGAGATTTGATTCTGAACAGTTGAATGATTGTATGTTTTTCATTGATGACAACATATAATACACAGTAGTACTTCTGTCTGTACTTATCCATATGATGACATGAATACCAGCGTGGATAGATACATGTTGTTGACATGTTTACTATGCTATGTTGATACATGCAGACTTAGATATGATATTTCAGTAAAGATGTGTAATTCTATTATTGACGGTAACAGTTCTGGAGGATTAACGATTTAAGGCCGATGTATGCAACATGTTAATTGAGTTGCGCGTATCTTCTACATATGCATGTGTATATTCATGATTAGTTATGAGTTGTTGATATTAATCTAAATGCACTAATCATGTTTCAAGAAGATTACAATGTTATGGTCAAATTGGTGAAGCTGACTCAGTGAAGCAATGCGTCTATTCAGTTAGTACTTGCACGGTTGTAATTTTACTTGCACGCTTAGTAGAACCAACAAGGATATTAAGAAGAGTTATCCTACAGGTCCCATGATCTCATACTTGGTGTATGCACTTATAGAAGGTCATTTGCAATGAGAAGAGTTGCGAAAGCCAGAGATTGAAAAGCAGAGCAGAGTGTTGATGCAGCAGAGCTATATTTATCATATGTTGATAATATAGATGTTTATGTTGAAGCATTTAGAATACAGATTAGATTGTTATATTTCTTTACAAGAGGTTAAAGCATCAGCGTATAAAAGGAACTAATCAGACAAGCAGTGTCACAAATAGTAGTTCATCTTGTTGATACAGTGTGTATCAAATAACCTGAAGGTTGTAGCCTTCACCACTTGGACAGTGAGTCCTTGGATAGTGAATCCTCCACCCCTAATAGGGTTACATGTAAAAGACCCCTAACAGGGTCTGACCCTTAACCAGGTCAACTATACTACTGCATTGTATTGTACAACTCCTCACAGGGTTGAAGTATCTTTTAACAGGGATTACTATAAATAGTATAGTTCTTTGTGGGTACTAATTCCAACCGGGGTTTTTACCATTTTTTTTCCCCGTAACCAAATTGATGTGTTGTGTAATGTGTTATCTAAATGTGTATTTACTTTGTATCAATCTGGATTAATAAGTACAAAATATTTAAAGTTGTAGATAACTGATTCACCCCCCCTCTCAATTATCTTTTAAGTATTCTAACAATTGGTATCAGAGCCAAGTGCCTTAGAGAGAAATCCTGATAGCTTAAGGTAGATCAAGCTGGCATACTTCAGAAAGACAGCCCTAAGTTTGATGGAGAGAACTATTTGGATTGGAAAAAAAAAATGGTAACACATCTACAGTGCATTAGATTTGAGATCTTTGAGATTTCTACACAAGAGGTTGAAATCCCATCTCTGAAAGACCTTGCAAAGGATGATGCTACTAGAAGACAAAAGGAAACATTTACCAATAATGCAATTGCCAAAGAAGCCCTAATCAAGACCTTATCTAACAGTTAATTTTCTGAGATCAAGAAGTTTGACAAAGCACATGTCGTATGGAAGCATTTGGAAGACATGTTTGAAGGAGATGTTCAAGCAAACAATGCACACAGGAAGACATGGAAGAAGAAATACAATATTCTTGAGATGTTACCAGAAGAGAACATTAGAGATTATAATCAGAGGATAAATGAAGCAGTATTTGGAATCATAAACAATGGAGGAGAAATTTCAGAAGAAGATATAATGGATAAGTTGTTAACCACTTTGACATTAGACTATGAAAACAAGATCACTATTCTAGAGGAAACTATGAAATTCTCATAAGACTTCAAGAGAGAGACTTTGATCAACAAACTCTCTACATTTGAAATATCAAGATTGAAGAATGAACCTAAGAATGAAACAACCTTCAAAGCTTCAATCCATGGTAAAAAATCCTCACACATCTCTAGTCATAATGAGAATGAAGAAACTAATGAAGAACTAGAAGAGATAATTGCCATGATTGCTAAGAGAGAAAAGAAAGGAAAAGGAAAGTATGAAGGATAGCTTCCATTTAAGTGTTTTTAATGTAATAAGATTGGTCACTTTACATCCAAGTGTCCCACAAGAGTCAAGAAGTTTTGATCTGATTACAAACCTAAGTATAGGAAGGAATGTTATCATGCTGAAGAAGGTGTAACTGATGAAGATTCAGGAGAAGATAAAATTGGATTTGTTTCTCTTAAAGACATGGAAAGGTTGCTCGAAGATATGGACATTGTAGATAAAGAAGAAGATCATGAATTAACCTTAATTTCCAAAGCAGATGTTAGAACTGATTGGATCATTGATAGTGGATGCTCACATCACATGACAGGTGATAAAGATAGATTTGTTCATCTAGAAAAATACAAAGGTGGTATGGTTAGATTTGGATATAACACTCCTAAACCTATCATAGGTAGAGGTTCCATCACCCTGGATGGAAAGAATAAGACAGATGATGTTCTATATGTTGATAGATTACATCATAACTTGCTGAGTGTTGGACAACTACTTGACAAAGGCTGTCATTTGGAGTTCAAAGACAACAAGTGCATCATTAGAAACAAGGATGGAGACATGATTGCATCAAGCTCTAAAAAAAAAGGTAATGTTTTTTAGCTTAATTCAGATGTAAGTTGTTTTGTTGCAAAGGTGGATGATAGTTGGTTATGGCACAAGAGACTTTGTCATATCACTTTTGATAATATAGTAAAGATCAGTAATGTCAAGGCAGTTAGAGACCTACCAAGCATTGCAAGACCAGTTGACACAATTCGCAGGGAATGTGTTATGGGTAAACATGTAAGGAGTTCATTCAGAAGCAAGCAGACCTCAACTGAAAACAAGTTGGACTTAGTGCATACAGATTTATGCGGTCCTACTCAAACAAGATCATACTATGG
>MU226035.1:709040-799544 GCA_018584345.1 Thuja plicata
TTATTATTATGCTAAATTGTTAATAATATCATGTTATTAATATTAGTGTAGATTAGTTAGTAATTTTAATAAAGTTAATTTAAGATGTTATTAAAATATGAAATTTGAAAATTAAGTCTTGTTTTTTATTGTAGTTAGATAGTATTGTTAATAATCAAGGATAGTTAATAATTATAAATGGATTTTATTTGACAAAGTTTTAATAGGATATTTAGTTAATATTTGTGGTACCACATGCTAATGTTATAGCATGATTATATTATTAATCGATATATTATAAGTATAGTAACTTATTAATAAATATTATAATTAATTAATATATATCATATTTATCAATTAACACCATAATCATTATTGAATCATAAACTTTGATAATATTTATCATAAACTAATGTTGTCTTTGAGAGTATTAATTGGTTAAAAGTACATTGATTAAATGGGTATGTTGTAATTATAAATTGAATTAGTAATTATTCATTTGAAAACGAATATTGATGTAAACGTCAAATTAAATTTTATACTCATTATTTCCTTAAATAGACCACACAATTATAGAATCATATTGGCTTGATATGTACCCTATTGGGATATGGTTAGCCTATTTTTAGAATGACGTAAACTATAACATTCATTCCTCCTAGATAATCTATAAGCTTTTTAGATCGATGATTGACGATATTGATCGAGAAGATGATCAACAATCTTCTTCGATACCATCCAACATCATATGGTTACACCATTGTTGAAGTTGATTGCCAGAGTCTTTAGTGACCACGTCGTTGAATCCTCTTTCCCGCAACTTCAATGTGGAACTTTTCACTTTTAAAAAAAAATTTGTTGGTTGTGTTTTGACCCAAACTTTTGGGCATCACAGAAAGGTTAGATTGGGACTTGATGTAAACTTTGTTGGGGCTCTGGATGCCTGACTGGCAGTAGAGCTATTCCTGGGAAGCCCTTGTTAACATTGTGCAAGTTGGTTTTGGTTGATATTCGTTTAAGTTATCTCCGTCAAAATGTCAAAGGAATGAACACACAAGTGCACACACTAGAAGAAACAATAAGAGAATTCAATTTTGAGAGTTAGTGAAAGAATATTTCCACTTATGGTACTTATGTTTGGTTTATTACTAGATGAGTTTCTAGAAGTTGTTAGCTGATAAAGAAATGCCTCGGTCATTTATGGTTTTGGCCAGGATATTTGTTGTGGTTACACAACACATGCCCCATTTTGGCCAATTGGCCTAATGGGGACCCCCTTTTTTTTTGGGTCTTTCAGCCTTTTGGTCGATTTGATTAGGCATTTGGTGAGTTAGATTGTGGGTCCATGTGCTCTCGATAGTTGGATGTCGATTGAGTCAATGTTTAGTGTTTTTCCCTCTTTTCTTTCCTTTTTTGGCTTCTTTTCTGTTTGTGTGTTTTTTAGAGTTAGTTTTATTTTCCTTGCTTATAGACTTAGTTATTGTAGTTTAATTTCCTATTTTCAATAAAAAAAATGTTGATGAGGCATCCTTTGTGATTGCAAAACCGAGAATCTTGATGTGTCATGTTATGAACCGATGAGTTAGAGAAATTCTTTGATGGGATGGAATTGAAGCTATATGAAGATGAGAACAATTAGAATTTATATTCTACCAAGAATATTGTTCAACAATTCATGAGAATTTTGACCCTAGTGAATGCAAAAGATAATTTGAAATAGATGTTTTAGTTTAAGGGAAATACAAAGAAATCATGGACGACATTGAAGAAGTTCAAAAGTGTGAAGCACACCTTTCTAGGTTCAGGGAGAGGCAATAGGGAAAGTTGAAATTCATGGAGTTACTCAATTTTAATGAAGTCCAATAAGTTGCAAAAAGATTCCACAAACCTCATCCAAGGATCTTGCCAGTGGACTGTCATTTTTTCATCATGACATTTTCAGAGACCGAAAGTCTGAAGGTTTGCTGGAAGTTTTCAGAGTCTGAAAGTCTGAAGGTTTGCTAGAAGTTTTCAGAGTCCAAAAGTCTGAAAGTTTCCGGAGTCCAAAATTCTGAAGGTTTGCTGGAAGTTTTTGGAGTCTGAAATTCTGAAGGTTTGCTAGAAGTTTTTGGAGTGCTGGATTTTTTTAAGATTTTTGGATTCTGGTGGAATTTTCAGAGTTTTGATGTCTGCTGGAAGTTTTCAGAGTCCGAAAGTCTGAAGGTTTGCTAGAATATTTTGGATTCTAAAATTCTAAAATTTTGGAGTCATAAGGATCCATACTTAGCCATTTTTCCAAAGGCGAGTTTTTCAGCATTTCAGCCTTTCGACATTTTTGGCCCTTTTAGCCTTTTCAACCTTTCAGCCTCCAAAAGGGCTGAAACTTTGGCTCCTCCAATTTTTTATTTTGAAACTTAGCAAATTTTGACACTTGGATATTTTCGGACGAGAGGTCGGGGTCCAAAATTCTGTGTTTTTTCTAGTGAGATCACCTTTTTGCATGCCAGTTGAACTCTAGATAAGATTGATGGTTAAATTGAGTTTTTTTTGGAAGGACTAAGGGTCCCCTATCAGTTCCCACCACAAGAATAACCTCTAGATGAAGATTCCAAGGAAGAACTCCAAGATCAAGAAGAAGACTTCAGTTGCATGCAGAGAAATCCTATCTTCTTTCTGTCTCTTTTCTTGGTGAGTTTGATCCTTCTTGCATGGAAAAATGGATTTTAAATGGATTTAGAATCCATGCAAGTTTTTTAGTATCAGTTAGCAATAGTTTTCTTTCAACAAAGTTTTAGTTTTAGTTTATTTTTATTAATTTAGACTCTCTGATGCCCTAATTTTGACATTCAGAGTTTGTAGATCAAAACTCTATATATTGTAATCAAAATAAATGTAATAGGGTCAGATTCCTAATAAAATAAAGATATACTTTTGGTTCTTCATTCGTGGTGTGTGAATTGCTACTACCTATGAGAAATTATTGAATGTATACTTGCATTATTCATTATTTTGAGAGAGCCTCTTGTTTATTGTGTTTCAAATCCGTGTTTCTTTAGTTGGAGTTTGTTGTTGTTTTCTTAATTTTCTATGATGAATGCATTGGAGAGATCATCTTTGAGCTTAATGATAAATATTTCTCATGGGTGCGCACATCTTGGTGGCTTCGTGATCTGAGGGATTTTCAATATCTTGCATGAGTGAATATATTTTGTCTCCAAATCCTTGCATCCGTGGGGTAGTGAATTGTGACTTTGTCTGATTTGTGCTTCATGGGTTGGTTCTAAATCTCCCCATCATTAAATTTGCAAGGAAGAGTTTACAGTGGTTTATGTCTGTAGGATTTCATTTCATTCATTTTTTTCATTCTCTCATTACTGTATTCTCTATTATCTTCAGCTTTCAATTCTTAAAATCTAAAATCTTGAAAAAAAACAAAATTTGCATTTTATTTACCAAACACCCATATATGATAAAATGGAAAATACCCAAAAGAACTAAAGTGTTTTTCAGTTTGATGTCTTGAGCAAACCAGTAAAGGCCTCCTCGTGAAAATTCACATTTATCTTCAACTGAGTAACCAAGCAGGTTGTGACCCGACCCTGGAGAACCTCGGGAATAACTCCATTATTCTTTCAAGAGAGGAAATTGAGCCTCGAGATCCTAGCAAGTTGGATTGTCTCAAAACAATGCTCAATAGGTAGCATAGAGAATAACAAAGCAACATATAGTGAAAAGGAACTTGAAAGATGAAGCTCAAACAAGAGAAATGATACAACTGAACTCACACCGAGGATCAAAGTAAGGAAAGTTGTATTTCAAAAGAAGAAAATATCAAATCAAGCCCACTCCACCACCAAAAAATCATCCATAAGAGAGGAGGAAATATTCCAAGATCAGAATAGGATGTCGGTTGCTGAGAATGAACCACAAGCTGAGAGGGACATTCCTTCTCAAATTCATAAAGAGCGTAGTGTAGGTCCTAGTCAATACAAAATTTCATCCGCTTCTCCCATGGATATGTCAATAGAATGGGACAATATGGAGATTGATATCTTAGGTGGAGAATTATAGGAGGGGATGATATCTACGCTTATACTAGTGAAACCTATTGCGAAAGATAGTGGTGTTGAGAAGTCTACAATTCCTGATTGGCCAAAGGACATAATGAAAAAAAGGTACTTGTTGCACTTGAATAGGAAGATGATACAAAAGTATGCCTAGCCAGAATGTCCCAATCCAAAGAAAAGAAGAAGGAAATGAATTATTTTATGAAATTCAAAGAAATGAATTAGGTTTCTATTCACTTTAGGTGGTAGTACCAAAGGTTGATAAAAAATGAATACATCACTCCTTAGTAATATAAAATAACAATGATCAAATTATTCCCAACCATGAAACAACAAGAGGTTCGACAACTGGATGATTCTGTAAGGGAAATCAAGGAAAGATTGAGGAAGGAAGAAGATAAAAAAGGTCAATTTGAGGACAAAGAATGAACAAATGAGAAATAATGTACAATATTTGATGAATCTTATAAGTAAAGGAGAGACCTCATTCAAGAAAAAATATTCATTGCAGCTATAGAAGTGCTTGATTAGGAAGAGCTTTGAGAAAGAGACATGAATTTGGAAAATCTCAAGGTTATGGTTCAAGATAATTTCTTCACTATTTCATAACCTATCCTTGGACAAATCTTGAATAAGGCATGAACTTTGTTATCAATTGAGGATAGCTTTCAAAAATAGGGATCAAAATATATAGATATGTTTGTCACCTATACTGATGAATTGGATATAATCGAATACAAGGTTGATGTTATGCCAAGTGTCATGATGGGAGAAATCAATAAAGTTGTATTCATATTCATCAAAATTTATGATAAGGATAATGGATAAGGGACAATTTCTATCAGTAAAGTTGTATTCATATTCATCAAATTTTCTGATAAGGATAATGGATAAGGGACACTTTCTTCTAGAACAAAGAATTTCATGATTTGTTTATTTTTCATTGGTTCTCATTAGATAAGCATTGAAAAACCTAATTAGGGTATAGTTGTGTTAATCTTGGCCATCAATCTTAAATTGATTTGGGCACTTTATTTTTTTTAAACTCCTATATAAACCCCACTTATTTCATTTTTAAGGGAGAGATTCAGAGATTGTTACATAAAAATTGCTTAAGTAAATTCATTGTTCAAATTTTGGTTAATTTAAATATCTTTTGCAAGTTGCATGGTTTATGCTTCTCACTTAGAGTAGATTTTATTTTCCAAGTTCTTAGATTGAATGAAGGATTTGATGGGCAAGATTTATGTGGAATGAATATGTTCAAATCCTTTATAGTTGGATGATTTTCAATTATTTTTCAAGGTTAGTCTAAACACTTGAAATATACTAAACTTCTATTTTGAAAATATTTTGAAATACCTCAGAAGATAGCACCATCCTTATGGAGTTGTTGAATTTGGAAAAGAAGGGACATGTTTTGGATTCCACTTCTCCAATATTGTCTCCCTAGGTCATAAGAGTAGTATAAATTTAATTTAGTATTGGATTTATCTTCTCAAACCCTCCTATTTTGCATTTTTTTTATAAATCTTCGTAAAACCTAGAAAATACAAAAAATAAATAGAAAAAGGAAATTCAAAAGTTGAAAGTGAAATCTTGAATAACTACATAAGTCCCCCTGGCTATTTTCAAAAAATCATCCTAAAATGAGAGTCTATCCTGAATAACAAAAAAGACATGCATTTGGAACCTTGGAATCATCTTTGTTATCACACAATTTGTTTGTTTAGCACACTAGAGAATTTTGGTCAAGTGAGGATAAAGTACCCCTAGTTTTTTATACTGTGTTGTCTGTGTCATAAAACACACACCAACATGCCTGAAATCACATATTTTTTAAGAAACATAATGATTTAGGTCTTGAGAGGCTATGTTTAAAGAATTTTAATTGTTTACGATTAGATCAAATCCTATTTGATAGGATCTCTTTAGTCTTGAATCATACTGCCAGTGAGGATTCCTCTGCACTTGTCAAAATGGTGACATAAAATCACTTTTCTTTTATTTTTTGAGGGATCAAATGAATTCATATAGATGTTATGTTTTGTAAGAATGTAGCCCTTATCATAAGCTTTCTAAAAAGTATAATTGTGAATATATTTTATTTGATTATTATATTTATCTTTTAATTTATTGTGCATATAGGTTTTCCATCAAACATTAAGGTCCTTGTTTCACACATGGAAAATAGAATAATAAAGAAAATTAAAATTATTGAAGATAAATACCCCTCTATCTGAATTATTGTTGGCGTGTTTAAGTGTTGTACTTAGTAAGTTAATCTCCTAGGCTATAAATACACATGTACTTAAGTTTACATAGGGACTACATAGGAACATTCCCACTTTCAATTGTATTATCACATTATCACTTTTTATACTCAAGGGGAACTTCCATCTTTGGTGGACTTATCATTTTATCATTTTTCTGAGTTTGAAGGGTAATAAAGCTTTAGTGGATGTGTTACATTGTCACTTTTTCACCTTTGGAGAGTGATCCACTTCTAGTGGACATGTGACACTCACTTTTTCACCTTTGGAGAGTGATCCACTTCTAGTAGACGTGTTACACTCACTTTTTCAACTTTGGAAGGAGATCCACCTTTAGTGGAAATGTCACACTACCATTTTTCCACTTTAGGTGGGTGTTATCACTTTATGTATTATATCATAATATTAAGACACTTTTCATAATCTTATTCCATCCTCTATCTCACCTTGGCCTATTTAACCAAGGGGTCTTCTATGTACTATCAATTTAGTTAATTTAATCTATTCCATTGATTCTAATCTATTGCATTCTTGATGAGAATACAATTTATTCTTGTCGTATTGATTCTCCCTTGTTATTGTGTTTTCCATTAGGCCTCTCAATCTTGGGTGGATTTTTCCGTAGCAAAATATTACATGGTATGAGTTTCATTGGTTAGTCTTTTGAGATATTTTTTGGTGTAATTTGGGAGTTTTATCTTTGTTTCTTTTTGTTGTAGGTCAAAATTAGAGCTTTTTGATGCAAATTTGAGGCCACCATTTGATTCAGAAGGTCCATATTAGTTAAAATTGATTATCAATTCATCAAAACTAGAGAACTTGATTCAAATCCCTTGAAATTTTTTTCCCTCCATGGGGGTACAAGTGTCATAATTACTTTGCATCTTTGAGGCGATTTTTAAGCAACAATATCTAGTCATCCAAGCTCCTTTTTTGAGAAACTTTTTATTTTTTTTGTGCTATTATTTTGCATTCTTCATAGTGTGTGGGTGGTTTTAGATTTTGGTGCATGGAGTTTTCATAAAATTGAGTAATATCTAATTTTACAACTTTTAGGGCCTCGTTCAAGCTCATACAAACTTTTATAGGTGCAATTTTTTTGAAAGGGAATGATTTTTCATCTGCTTCAAAATGGTGCAATTAGTTTGTAGTGTTTTTGATAAAAAATGCTTTGATTACATGACCTTATTTGGATTATTTTTGCAAGTGTAATGCATAGATCTCAATTTGGTCTTTTTCATAGGGATTTTAAGTATGTTATAACTTGATTGTTGCAATTGTAATTGAAATGGGAAGTCCACTTTGGCTTTTTTTTTTTAAGTGGTCATTGTAATCACAGTAAGTATAAATTATTAAATCTTAAACCAATTCCTACTTTGTAAATGGATTGGCTCATTAAAATTAGTACGACTCTTGGAACATTAAGAAAATATGTATCAACTGATTCTATCTTTCATATATATAAGTGTAGAATAGTTAAGGATTCTTGGGATAAAATTTATCAATTATATGGCGAAGTTGATAACATTAAGCAATGAAATTTGACAATGATCTCACAAATTAAGACCCTAATAACTTTGATACAATCCAAGACTATGTAACAAGGAAAATGACCTAAGATCACAACTCAAAGATTGTGGCATCAATAGGAAGGATGTACAACTAGTCTTCAATTTGTTAGAAAATATTCCTTAGAGTACACAAATTTTATTTCTATTTTCCACACTCATTGGTTGACTATGGGGAGTGACATACTAAACCATCCTTTGACTAATTCAATAATATGTTGATGCTTGAGAAAGTAAATTTGATCACAATTTGTATTCTAAAGTCATCAAAGCCACATGCTTTGGTGGCTATTCATGAGAAAGAATGCAACAAGAAGTGGAAGAAATCAAAGACTAACCCACATAAGGATAGAGCACAATATTAATCTCCTCACAAAAGAGATTCTACATCCACTCCTAAGGGGAAATAATTTAAGAAGGAGAATCCTACTTGTGCACATTTCAAGAAGATAGGACATGAGGAACACTATTATTATAAGAAGGATATTATTGATGAAATGAAGCATCTTATTGAGAATAATAGAATCAATTTTCCTTCACTAATGTATACTTCTACTTCAACATCTTCCAAAGAAAAATAATTTGATAAGGAAAAGAGTCACTTTTTTGGGACAGGTAAGAACAAAGCACAAGTTATCTATGCTACTATAGGACATGATACAAGGAGATGGCTTATAGGTTCATGGGATTATCATAATACATATTCCAAATATATGTTCTCATAAATTAAGCCTTGCAATATACCACCTATTTTCATGGATATTTATACATATATGAATGTAATTGGGAAGGGATCTATTGATATTATGTGTACCTCAATTGATAAAGAATACCATTTCTATCTATCAAATCACTCATCGTGAAACAAGGAAGACTACAAAGTTCACTTCTCATTTATTTATCATCATATATTTGGAGAGTGGAGAGATAATTTCTATTATGATGGTGGATCATGCATCTTAGTCATACTCCTTTTTAGACTTTGTTCTTATTTATGACTTTGATTCTTTAAATGATGATCACACATCTAGTATGAATTTAGATATTGAGGAGAAATTTGGCTTCTTGAACTTGGATAATCTCTCATGTGATCAAGTTATTGACCCTTTCATTCAATCTCCTCCTATTGAGATCACATCTACTCTTTCTTTTGATGATTCTTGTGTTGCTACAATTTTTTCTTCTTGTGATTCAATGAAAAATGATATACATTTTCTTTCAAATATGGTTCCTTGGCATGTCTACCTGACAGACATTACAAGTTTGTTTGTGGAGTTATTTATTGAAAATTTGGGAGACATAGTTGATGATATTCATCTTTTCTTTGATGGAGATAATCCTTCTCCAGTTATTATGAGGGAACACTTTCACCCTCTTCTTCATTAGATCAACATGATCATTCTTCATAGTATAACATGAATGTGGATATTGTTGAGCATGATGAATAACTAAGAGGGGGGGGGGGGGGTGAATCATTTATTCACAAACAGTTTCTTAAAATTCTACTAAAATAGTAATAAATTAAGCCAATCAGAAACTTATAACAAATATAAGCATGAAAGCACAAAAAAATAATCACAATGAACACCAAAATTTAGGTGGAAACTCAAACTGGGAAAAACCATGCAAAAAATAATTCTTATGAAATGAACACTAGTTAAGGTGATTTTACAAGGGCTCATAGCCAGTTTGCTTATTGCCAGTTCGGCTAACTACCCAGAAAAGAAAGGATAACTGCCGATACAATTAGGCTTACTGGAAATACAAATAGGTTCACTGCAAATAGATGCTCACTGTCAGAATATAAGAAATGAAAGGATGATCCACCACTGAAGTCACTATCACCAATAATATGTAATAAATAAATGATATATTAGTCTATCACTGATTGCATCAACTTGAACATAAATCAACCCATAGATATTTCCTTGTTGGATTCACATTCACTTCACATAATCAAGCATCACATAAACAACTAGAATTATCACTCTTCTTATACTGGTTGATGCCAACAACCAAGTCGGCCTAAAAAAATTTAAAATAGGTCACACTAAAAAATTCTCACGATGGTAAGGAATGAAATGTGGACCACCTTTCTCAATAAAACATTCCATACATAACAACATACTTCATCAACACGCTACACAATCTCCATGATCTTTGATATCAATGGATATGATATATATGTACAAATGAATCGATGAAAGCACAATGATCACATCCAAGATAGCGCAGATCCAAACTAAATGTTCCACCATATGTTGCATATAAAAAAACCAGCACCAAGATTGATAAGGATAAATATTTAAAGCGCATCCATTGGTGAACACTTCTACTGACACCCCATTACCGATAGACCAAAAATAGCCAAACCTCTTCTATGTATAAGATATGTTGATATCAATGAAAACCATTAATGAGAAAAATAATAATATCCTCAAATTCACATTCTAACAGATCCTTTGGACCAAGATTTGTAGGAGGTCTCTTAATCTTTAGTATAAGAACTTGTCTTTGAATCATGTTATACATTCATCTTCACTAAATTATATATTATCTTTTTCACCAGTGTGGCTTAGTACACTTGATTTGAATGGGGAAAAAAATTCAACATTGAAAAGGGGACACTTGAGTATGTTTCAAAGAATTCATACATTTTGAGATTTCTTCTTACATCTTCCTTTCATAAATAGGGAGACTTTATGCATACACCTTTGGTTTTGTTTCCTCCTAAGGAGGAACATTGTTCAACAATCATGGAACATCTTCTAAATCCAGTTTGGAGAATCTACTATTAGTGCATATCCTATATTGAGGGTGAGCTAATTTTTCTATCTTCTTTGTTATGGTGGGGGGGGGGGGGGNNTTTTACTCATATGGATTTTTTCCCTTCTCATTCATCATTGAGATCATTTTTTAGTTTCATCTCTCTCTTTGGCTAGGAGTTTTTTTCCAACTAGATTTTGTGCTTTTCTCCATTTGTGAGAGACTGCATTGAATTTGTACATGAGAACTTAACATGACCTAGTAGGTAGGACCCATCTTGAATTTTTTTCATACATTCTCCCTAATTTTCACTTAAGGAGGTTGTTGGTGTCTTTAAGTTTTGTACTTAGTATGTTCTTCTCGTAGGTTCTAAATACACATTGATGAAGGGTACTCCACTTACTAACCCAGACATACACAACACAATAGGGAAATAAACAAAAAAATGCAAGAAATAAACAATGATAGAACATAAATACTTTCTTTATATTATCTTTAATGAGTTAACATAACAATATTCATAAAAATAACATGCTACAACCACATGGGCATTTTTATTATAATAATCTACAAGAAAGAGCTACAAATTACCCTTCAAGAACTAAGCCCGAAACCCACCTTCATCCTTGTATATGTAGCACCAATAAACACCTAAGAATATTCTAAAAAGTGAAACTTTCCCATTTTGGTGCCTAGTGGTTCAATTCCCCACCTAAGTGATTTTTCTCTCTTCCTTTTTGTATTGAAACTTGAGTCTTTTTGGCCCAAATTTTGGAAGCCATAACATTTGAAATGTGTAACCAATTTTCTATTATAACCACTTTTTGGAAACATATTGAAGCGCTCTATAGATAAGACCATGTGTAGCTTTGTTCCAAACATGTTTTGACCCCTTTTAGAGCCTCTAAGGCCTTCAAAATTGAGTTCAATTTTTTCACACCACCACATCTAAATATAAAATTCAATATCTTCAAAACTAGACTTGATCTTCCCATGAAACTTTACCAACATGCTTATATATCCAAAATGAATTTACAGGGAAGTAATTGGAACAATCTATTTTCAAACAAAAAACTTATAAAAAAATAGTAAACTTTCCAAAAATGGTAACCTTGCCAAAAATAGCCCTTATTGAAAAACTAGACAATATTTTTGGGTGATGCAAGATTTCTCTTACACCCTGCATGCTCCTGCATTAGACACCCAAGATAATTTGAGAAGTGACCTTTTCACATATCAGGTTTTCAAAGGAAAATCAAGGTAGTCAACCTCTTCCTTTGATAGTCATGATGAATCTTCAACATGAATTCCTTTCCATTTGACCAAGTACTATTCATATTTATTGTTTCTTGTGCTTCTTCCAACATGACTATCCAAGGTGGATTCTATATCCTCCTTATCTGAAGTAGGTGCTGGAATATTCCACTATGCTCCCACTATTTCATTTGTAATACTACCTTAATGATACTCTGTCAAGTCTGAAATATTAAACATAGGTGAAACATTAAGTATCTCATAAGCATATCAAGAATCACACTTCTTCAAGATTTTGCATGGTCCAAATTTATTCATCTTCAACTTATTATATGTTCCTATTGGAAATATCTCATTTATTAAATGAACCATGACTTCATCTCCAATTTTAAATTTCTTATATCTCTTTTTTCATCTACCTTATTCTTGTATTGAATATTAATTTCATTAATATACTTTTTCACCTTTTAATGTAAATTCTTTATGTGTTCTGCATAGTCTTCAACTTTAGTGCTACTCTTTTCTCCTTTGTCCAACTTCCTTAATTTTGAAGCATTTCTAGGACTATTTCCATGTACAATCTGGAATGGTGATTTACCAGTGCTCCTATTGACAGAATTATTGTATTAAAATTTTGTCTGTGATAAAATCAAATCTCACCACTTTGGTTTATCTCCTACTAAGAATCTCAATAGGTTTCCCAAACTCTTATTCACCACTTCTCTTTACCAATCAGTTAGTGGATGGTATGCTGAGTTGAACTTCAAATTTGTCTTTATCTTTTTCCACAATGTACTCCAAAAGTACCTAACAAACTTAGTGTCTCAATCTGAAACTATGCTCTTTGGTAGACCATGTAGTCTCACACTTCTCTGAAAAACAATTATACCACATGAACAACATCACTAGTCTTCCTACATGGAATAAAATGTTCTATCTTTTAGTACCTATCCACCATCATAAAAATTGAATCACGTCCTCTTTGAGTCCTTGGTAAACAAAGAAAAAATTCCATAATAATATCCTCCTAGGGCCTCTCTAGTACAGGTAATGAATGATATAACCCTATATTCTACTTGGTTCCTTTTTCCATTTTACATTTTCTACAATTTTGCACAAACTTCTTAACATCTTATTGCAACTATGGCCAATAATAATTCTCACTAACTAGAGCAATGGTTTTATCTTGACCAAAGTGTCCATCCAATCCTCAACTATGATTCTCTTTGATTAGGTTCTACCTCATGTAACTCTTTGGGATGCACAATTGGCTACCTTTGAATAAAATTCCATCTTGGATTATAAAATCCAACCATTTGGTTCTTTCTAGAGTAATAGGTTCTGTGCAAGCTCTCCATGCCTCGCCAAAGTCAGGATCCTTAGGATACAAACTATTGAGTTCCTAGAACCTAAAAAATTTGATCTACATCTTTGTCAACAAATTTTGCCTCCTTCTCAAGGAATTTTAAACCCTATTTGACTTTCCACTCTTGTGCTTCAAAATAGAAGTGTAAATCTGCAAAAGATCCACCCATTTTAAATGTATTTTATTCAACTTTCCTTGGCTAATCAAATACTCTAAATCTTGATGATCAATGAATGGAACAAACTCTTTAGGAAAAAGATAATGTCTTCACTTCCTCAATGCTTGAAATATAGCATAATTCTCTTGCTCATGAACATAATATCTTCTTTTGGCATCATTCAACTTATTGCTAAAATAAGCAATGAGTTTACCTTTCTGATTCAAAAAAACTCCAATGGTATTTCCACTAGCATCACAGTCTACTTGAAATACCTTATTAAAATATGGAAGTGCCAAAATAGGTTTTTTCTATAACTTTTCTTTTCAACAAATAAAAAATCTATGCTACTCCTACAGCCCACTTAAAATATTTTCTATGCCTTCTCATTGTTTCATTTAAGCATCCACATATACTACTATTTTTTTTGATAAATTTTCTATAAAAGATAGCCAAACCATGAAAAGATCTTACCTTAGAAGAAATCCTTGGAGTAGGCCATTTAAGGATAGCCTTCACTTTCTCTAGGTCCATTTTAAGATCATTTTCTATGACAACAAATCTTAGGTACACTAACTCCTTTACAAAACTACACTTCTTTAGGTTAATCAACAACTTTCCTTCCCTCAACTTCTGAAAGACCCTACAAATATGCATTACATGCTCTTCCATTGTCTCACTAAAGATCAAAATATCGTACAAGTAAACAATAACAAAATAAATCAAAATTCCTTTCACTACCTCATGCATGATCGTCATGAATGTGCTTGGTGCATTGGCTTGCTCAAAGGGTATGAATAATTACTCATACAAGACATCCTTTATCTTGAAGGTCATTTTCCATTCATCTCCTTCTCTAAGATGGATTTGGTGATATACACTTTTCAGATCTATCTTTGTGAAGTACTCAAATCCACTCAAATAATCCATAATATCATGTATCATTGGAAAGGAAGACCTATACTTGATAGTAGTCTTGTTGTAAGCCCTATAATCTGTACACATCGTCCATTCTCCATTTTTATTTGGTGCTAGTACTTCTGGTACAATACATGGAATCAAACTCTCTCGAATCAACCCCTTCTGCAAAAACTCTTTCATTTTTTTTTCAACTCTTTAATCTCTGCTAGAGTCATTCTATGAGCTGCCTTATTTGGAAAACTGGCTCCAAGAATCAAGTCCATTTGATGACTAAACTTTCTTATTGGAAAAAATCCATTAGGTAAATTAATAGATGTAATATCCCGAAACTCATCCAACATATTTGTAAATTCCACAAGTACATCTTCTACTTCCTCTTTATCATCTTTTGGAAATAAATAAAAACACATATGCTCATGATTCATGGCTTCTAAAAAATTTCTTCCACCAACTAAACACATTCTTTCATTACTACACACCCTTTCCTCTATTTCCTTTAATAACTTTAACTTGTGTCAGACCCTATCCTTTGTCAAAGAATAGGTATTTTCATACCCATCATGTACTGAATAACAATAAAATTTCCATGGTCTCCATAACAACAAATGAAAACCATTCGTAGGCATAATATCACATTATTCTTAATCATGATAGTTTCCAATTTTGACTTTTACCAAACATTGTTCAGTAACCAAAGCCTTGTGATCCTTCTGTAACCAAGAAATTTGGTAAGGATTTGGATGCTTCCTTCTCTCTAACTTCAATTTATTAACCATTTCCTCTAAAAATAGGTTATCATTAATACCACTATCAATAATGATATTTCATACTTTACCATCACACTTACATCTTGTTTGAAATGAATTGTTCCTTTGTACAGGTTCCTTCTCATCATTTAGCAAGGCTCTTCTAGTAACAAGCACCTCTCCTCTTTAAGCATCTTTAGAGTGTAATGACTCAACATCCTCATCTACATGTGCAACTCATGCATTTCCATTTGGTGTCCTATTTTTCTTCCCTTGATGTTGGGGACACTCATAATCTCTATGTCCTTCTCCACATTGGAAACACATTCCAATAAAACATCCTCTTCTCAATCCTCATCCTTGTCCTCTTCCTCTTTTATCTCTATTATTTTGATCACGAGGATGATGGGAATTATTTCCCCTCTAATTTTGACTACTACTAGAGTCATGATTCTTCTTCTGATCTTCGTTTCAACCTCCATAAGACCATCCACTAGGATTTCCACCATGACCTCTTCCATTTTTATTTCTCTCAAAATTCTTGTTCAATTTTTCTTCTACCTTCAAAGAAAATTGATATGAATCTTCAATGGTAGATATTCTTACTCTGTACACCCTAAATTGGTCAAATAAAAGTCAAACTAAAATCAAGAAATTGAAGATCAAAGCATGAATAAATTGAAATAAAATCTATTTGATTAAATTAAATAAAAAAGATCAAACATTTGTGAAATTGATTTTAATTAATTGTATAGTTTAAAACAAATTTAATCCAACCCTTTAAAGGGAAGACATGGCTAAATAAAATGAATTTTTCAATTTATTTATTCTCACCCACCACAAAATGACAAAATCTCAATCAACCAATGAGAAGAGAGTATTTGAATCATTTCGATCAATTAAGAGGATTTGGTGCAAGAGCACCTACTCTAGACTCAACAAAAAAAGACCCTAACAATCCTAAACATATCTAGTTTAGTCTAGTTACATCAGTTAGGCACCTAGACCAAGTTGTAAGGCCTAGTTCCAGGATTGGCACAACTATAAGCCCCTGGCTAACTATGGTCAAAAGTGGTCAAAGGGCCTAAAATCATAGGATTTTAGTCATTTTCATGTTTTTGATGTTTTAGATCCATGTTGGATCACTAGATTAGGTCTAGACCAAGTTTGGTCTCCTAGAAAGCAAAGTTGCACAAAATGTTGTCAAAGTTGCTTAGCAAGTTTGACAACTTTTTGCCAAAAGTTGTAATTAGAGCCCCCAATGATCAGATTGTTTAAAAATCAGTTGGAACCAATGGGGGAAGCCTTCAAATATCCCTTCCAGGCAGGTGGAAGGTAGAATATGTATTTTGGCATTTTGAATCAATAAAATAAATCATTTTTCTATAGATTTCCTAGGACAGTGTTCTTGTATAGACAGGTACAGATGTGAGGGCATGAAATAGTGATTCCAAAAGGTGAATCATTGAGTCTTCTTCCATTTTCACTTGATTCCATGTGTTGATCTATCCTAGTTTGTAAGATATCAGGTTTTTAGTGAGACTTCCTGGATTTAAGGCTTAAAACCAGGGTTCACCTAGGGCTTGATTGTTTGGACCAATTCCACCATGGAAAATTAATGCCCCTTGGTGGAATTCATCCTTTTCCAATTTATTTTCATATTCTTCAGGTTAGGAGTATGGATTCACAGAGAAATGAGTTTGCCACAAGACCCTAGGTGTACATCTCATGTGTGCACCAATTTGTGACTTAGGACAGTCACTATAGATTTTGGTTGGGGATTCGCCAAGGACTCAAATCTTGGATTATAAGTTTTTTTACATGTCCACACATGCCTCCGTTCTTAGTTTGTGTTTTTTCATAGGAGAAGGAGCACTTGTAGTGCATTTGGAGCCCTAATTAGGCCTATTAGCCCGGTCTAAAACTTGTGACAGCAGTGACCTCTATTTGCCTCCACTCCTTGGTGCTTGGATATGTTTAGTTAAGCCTTAAAGGGTATCAAAATACCTGAACAATTCAATACTTCCTTTGGAAACATTTTGACTTGTGTTTAAAAAACCCTATGAAAAAGGCTACAAGCCAAATCCTTAGACTATGAAGCATCTTGATGTTATGGGTTGCTATTGAATGAAAGAACCATTGGAACTATAAGAATAACACCTAAAAAGGCTAGAGAAATGATTGTAGGCCACCCCTGGTCTTAGTATTCATTTCTTGGGGTTTGATTGTCTATCAAGTTAAAGGGACCTCTTGGTGGATCCTTTGTTATTGGTGCTTAGGACTTTGTTGAACCTAGTGGTTAGGTTACATTTGATAGTTGAGGTTGTGATAAACTTTCTCCTGGTCCTTTTGGATACTTGTGATAAGTATTTGGGGACTTGGATCCCATTTGGGTGATTGAGATCTTTGAAGTTTTCCATTTGACCCTGTCATCTTGGGTGTTGATCTTTGAAACTTACCTCTTGCTCACTGATTGAAGGCTTCCGCTTACCACTACTGCATCAGGCTTTTCTATCTCCACCATCCAAATTGCCTTTTCTAACTTGACCATCAATCTTTGTCTCTTTGTCTCAATATTTGAAACCACAAAATCACTCACTTGGTTAAGCATGAGTTTAATTAACCCTCATCTAACTCACGCACCTAATTTTGGGAATTATATAAATAAGAGGCATTTTATAGAGAAAATCACCACTTTGCATCCATTGTCATTTTCATCAATACTATAGTTGATTTTTCATCCATGCTTAGAGTAATTTGAGTCCATTTTATCATTTTTCTTGCATATTTAGATTCAATTGCATCACAATTAATCATGTTTTAGCATAATTAAACGTAATGTAGCTTAATTTTCACTCTCATTTTATAGGTTGTCACTTTAGGAATATTTTAAAGATCTAAGAGCATTCATATTATTCTTTTAATTAGAGAAGGATGGGATATTTATCAATTCAAAGTTATATTTATCTTAATATTTTATGTTTTTTGGTTGAATTGATTGAACTGATCCTATGAAGGTATTTTACATACACAAAATTGCGCCTACTGTGGGGCTTGATGCCTCTACTAACTTTTCTTGTCAGATTTGACTGATTTAGGATGCAAATTTGATATTTGCAGGAGTTTAAGCATCTATACACAAAATAAAAATGCCTATACCATAAAGAAGAGCACCCACACCACAAATTTTGGTGTCTATTCCATAAATATCAATTCCTATACCATAAAGAATAACACCTACACTCAGGAAGTTTTTATTTACTTATGCAACATATATTGGCACCTATTTATTGTCTTTTAGCACCTATGCACTAAATTTTAGTCCTTATGCATTAAATATTAGTGCTTATGCATGTTGTTTTATCTCATATGCAGCTTCTTTGCGATCTTTTGCAAGTTCTTTTAGCTCGTATGCAATATTCTATAAATCCTATAAATTTTGATTGAAAATTTGCAAATCTTTGATCTAATCTTGTTTGAAATGATTTGCAGATGAACAAACATAGGAAAGTGAAGAGTCTTGCTACCTGTATTCCTAGTTATTGTAAGAGTAAAGAGGACAAGAAAGAAAGTAAGAGGTGGAATGAGGTAAAATCTTCCTTTATATCCAAAGTCTTGCTACAAGAAAAGATAATTATGCATCGTTATTGGAGAATAATTGATCTTTATCAATATTTCTTTAATTCTCCTTATAGTCCTTTGTATTATTCTCCTTTTGATACTCCTAATTGAATTTTATCATTACATTTTAGGAGAATTTGAGCATTTAGCTTTGGATTTTGATTTTCCTAACTTTGTGTGGGAAGTCTGTTGGACTAACGTGTTTAAAGGGGATGCAAAGGAGTAGGAGCTATAGATTTTGTAAGTGAAATTGCAAATATGAAATGTCAAAAATGTGCCTAGCCTTTTCTATCTTTGAACAAGATAACCTTAATCCTTTTGCATTTGCTGAAATTGTGGCTTATCAATTTCAAAATCTAGCCTAATTTAGAAGCAAATTGCAATCCTAAGTGAGGCATTAGGGATACGCTCTTAACCTTTTTGGTGAATCAAAATCCTAGAAGTGCTAAACTTGAGATGAAGAGGAGATAAGTAATGCACAAACACATAAAACAAGCCTTCTTTTTTGTGAAGGAAAGCATTAGGTCTATGCTGTTCACTTTTGTAGTGAATTAAAATGCTAAATATGCTTGAATTCCATTAGATTAAAAGGCTTGGGAAAGAACATTTTAAATTATGTTTGGAGGATAAAAATAGTAGGGAAATTATCTTACCCTTCTTAGGGCAATCAAGATCTTAGTCCTACTTGTTCATTTCAATTTCATTACTTTCATGAACATGATAGAGCTTTAGTGGGCATGTCTCCTGAGATCTTTAGCATAGCCGGTGAGAGGCATGACCCAAAGTGGGAACAAGGTGAAGCCAACCTATTCTACCCACTATAAATAATGACCTCTCTTAAGTTGAAAATATCAGAGGGAAAAAATATCAAATGCCTAGACTCGTAGGGCTATAGGCCTCAATCGTGCATGCACGACTACCTGTTCCTTGTATGATTCATTTGATATTTTTTTTTGGAACCTAAACTAAATCCTAGTTATATTAGTAAGCCTAACTTTATAAACCATATTGAACCAGTTGACCTTTGGAAGTGATCTTGAACATACACTTTGTGTTATCTTAAAGGTTGAAAAACAAGTGTCTTTGTGCTTGTTGTGTTAGATGATCAAGTATATCAGAAGGGAACATCCATTGAAAATCTTAATTCAACTTGGAATCCTTAACAAACAACAATTTAAAAAAACATTCACCAGTTCAATGCCTATACCTAATATATCAGCTCCTGTGTACATTCTATGGCACCTATACACATTATTTCAGTGCTTGTGCACCATAAAATGTTCCTCATTCTATAGTGCATATGCATTAAAACCCTAAAATAGGGGGTATTTATAGTCACTTTCAGATAGAAAAAGTTACATTTTTGAATACCCATTTGAGAGCCTATCCTGAATTAGTAAAAATAGATCTGAAATTTACCATCTCCAAAATTGTTGAACAAATTGAGGCACTTCCAATACATTTCAAAATCATTCAATCTCTGTGCAAATTGTTCAAAATTTCTTATTTTCTTCAAAAATACTTTCTTTTGAGGGTCCCAATCTCATTTTCATGCCAATTTGGACAAGATCCTATCATATCAAATTGTCTCTGCAAGAAGATGAAACCTTGCATAGGGAAGAAGTACCTTAGCCTCAAGATATCACAACTTCTCAATCACCTAAACAAGAACATCAAGACAATCACATCATGTCTGGAAATAATTGGTCTAGATATCATAATCATGACAATGAACAAGAAGAGATTCTCAAGGAATTCCTCACAAAGAAAATGCAATCTTTGCAATAAAAAATCCAAGACTTAAAGGAAGAAAATGATATATCATCCAAAGAGTACCTGTTAAGATGAATTTGTCCTTTTCTCTTTAATTGTGACCTAAACATCCATTCCCTTTCTTCAAACAAAGAGACATTTAAGCATGATAATCTTATATTTGATAAAAAACAACTTCATGATACATCATCCAACATGTCATCATTAAGATTAATCTTTCCTTTTCTATATGATCTTAAGCCATCCATATCTTCATCTTCTTCAAAGAAAAATGCTACTTCACAATCTCACATGATTTAATCTTTAAACAAGAAGAACATCATGACCATGATATCTTTGATCAATAACTTCTTAATAGAAATTGAATCTTTGATCAAGAACCTATTTCACAATCTCAAGAGAATCCAATCTTTGATCAAGAAAATCAAGAGGAATTAGTCCCATCTCAACAATCCTCATCACATGATAATGAAAAATCACATCATCATGATCTTGAATCTCAAAAGTCTTTGGTCAATACAAGAACATCTAAATTTCCATTGGATAGATCATTTACTCATTTGAGACAATCTTACAAATCATCTTTGGAAAAAATCCTCAAATATAATCTCATCACGCTGCCTCAGACCACTTCATGTGGTTTTGTATTTTTGAGCAACTATTGTGCATATCATAGACATAATTAACATGAAACTTCAGATTTCATGGAATTGAAACATAAAATCCAAGATCTCATAGATGATGGTATAATCAAAATTTAAAATAAAAATTAATCATCTAACGAAGAGAAAGATACTACTATCAAGAAAGATCTAACTCATGAACCTATGTCTAGCAATGGTTTGCCTGTAGCCTCTACTTCTTCCACCATTCATTCACCTCTTAAAAAAGAAAAGTTATCAAAACAACCTCTAGCAAAAAAATAACCTAATTATTTTTTAGGTTGACTATGTTTACCCTCAAGGTCTACCTCTAAACGAGATTCAAGCTAACCTACATCATTCTTCAAGTATTTTTCATGCTTCAAAGATCCTAGATCCAAAGATTTCATCTACTTCAATGCCTATTATACATATTCAAAAAGAGCCCCCATCATTCCTCCAAGAATCCCCATTCATATCCAAACTCATATCTTGTCCTTAGAAGTGACTCCATGTCAAAAGGATAATCCGAAGTGTGAAGGAAAATGTATTACTAAATATAAAGGTCAAGATGCTATGTATTCCTATCCAATATTTGATGAAGGACCCATATCTATAGAATCCCATGATGATCTCTTTGCACCCTTTCATTTCTTCCAAGATGATATCCTTCAAGCTCAAGAACAAAGTGTCCCTCCAAGCCCTATATCCTATACAAATCCCAAGAAAGATCAAGATATCCCTTCCATTATCTTCCATGAGTCTATTGAAAATCAAAATTAAAATACCCTTTCTACACCATCCAAAGATCCTTGTCAAGATCATAGTATCCCATCAAATCCTTTTCATGATCCTCCTATTATAGTCAATATTGGAGGATCCAATAAAGGACTATCCAAACTTGTAGCCAATAACAAGAACAACATCAAAAACCAAAAACAACACAAATATAACAACTTATATGAACTTATATTATCTTTGAATCTCAATTACATGTAACATGCCAGGCTGTAGGGCCTTCCCGATTATGACCAAAACAATAGAAATTTCATGAAGATCTCACAAGATCCAACTTCACCAGCCTACCTTATAGCTAAGTGGAAGAAACCAAATCTAAACTTGTGCTCGCGAGCCACCAAGAAATCTTACATTTTCTTTCTTACCCACTTACTACTATATGCTATCAACTTGCTCTTTCCTCCTCTGCCTCTTCTCCTCTATCCCTAAAATGCTACTTACACATTCCTTATATACAACACAACCACAAGTCAGATTCACAAACAAATATTAAATTACAGTCAGCCCAATACAATTGATGATGAATCATATTAAATAATTCAGTTGGTTGCAAACAAACAATAAATACGTAGAAGAAAGAACCAAATCATATTTGGGTCCACACAAGATCCAATGCATTAAATCTACATGCCTTAGAACTCTACATTATCCCAGTGACCCCATCAAATCATGATTTCAATCTCTAATGTCTGCCCAATCCATAAAATCTAGTTGGTTAACTCATCAACCGAGACCCCCAAGTCGGTATCGAGCACAAACAAATCCATCGAGCTCATTCGGTGAATCAACAATGCCAACAGACACCAAGTCTGTTTGATGAACAAAAAACCTCCTTCCACCAAGAAATAAACACCAAAATGATCGAGAATAACCAGACTCCACCAAGCTCTACCAACTCACCTACTAAGCACCAAACATAACTTAAACATATTTTGTGTCAACACAATGTTGCCAAATTCCCTAGGATGCTCCTGCATCAGAATGTTGGAAAGTGATGTTTTTGGTATGTTATGAGATACTTAATGGTTGTCATTTATGGAAACATCTGATAGTATGATCAAGATAAGTATAGTTTTGATGATTTAGTTTTGTAATTGACTAAGTATAGAAACAAATTTATAGAGTATAACAATATTATTTTGGACAGTGAAGATTGAGTATGATGTTTGAAGGCTATTGAGGTTAGAGGAAGATACCATGGAGTATGTATGAGCTGAACCTAATATATATTTGGTTTTGGTGATGATTACAGAGAGTTAGAGTGATTTGAAGACATGCGAAGACAACATAGCAGTGTAACAGAGAAGTTGAATAGTTCCAAGGATTAAGGGAGTATGATGTGGACTCCTAGCGTGCTAAGTTGGATTATGATTATGGATAAACTATATTTTGGCTATGTAAGAGTGCCGAATTTATATTTACTCTTTACATTATTAATTCTATTTTTTAATAGAGAGCCAAATGGAAGGTAATGTATTAGAGAGCTGACTAGATGATGAAAAAGATATATATGGAGTGTTAATCCCTAAGTTTTGTTGATGATTAGTGACCCACACTTAGTCATTTACTTAGGCAATTTTAGTTGGTTATCACTGTGACCAAGCTAAACATTCAAGGCCAAGCAACATTGCTGAGCAAGTTTTAGGTTGTCGAGTTATATCATGCCGCGCCGATAGAATATTAAGTGCCAAGCATCAGAGAAGTTTAGTGCCGAGAAAAACAGTTTTTGCATACATGTTAGGATTAATTCAAACTTTGATGTAAATGGTTTAGGCTGACTTGTATGAGATCTGAGCTGACATTTGTACACATTTAATATTTTCTACTCAGTTAATTTTGCATTTAATTGGTTTATACTATGCATGGCATGGAGCCAATCAGGAAATCAGTATGCATTGGAGGTATAAACAATAGATCTTAATCGTTGATCTAGATCTCGCTGCTAGATACAAAAAGATATATTAATATTGCTTCTAACCCTAAAATGTGTGTGTGAGTGTGTGTATGAGAAAAAGAGATATATAGAGAAGGGTTGTGTGTTCATGAGAGATGAACAGTAAGTCATTGTGAGAAGAAGCCTAGATCAAGTAGAATGATAGAGAAGTGATAAGAAGAGTAAAGACATATCAGATTGAGAGATCACAAAAGTTATTGAAAAGAGAATATTTGTCATTAGCATCTGAGTGCATAATGAAGGATCACTACTTGGAACATTCTAATAGGTGTAACAGGTTAAATCTCTTAACAAGGTGGTTTTAGCAGACCCTTTCAAATCTCTTAGCTGAGTGCTTACTTTACTGTAAGTTGAAATCCTTTAACAAGGTAGATTGTAATGATCTTTAGTTCTTAATAGAACAAACCTTTAACTAGGTAGATTGCATATTGCATTCAAATGTTTTTAGCCCTAACAGGCACACTTTATTGATGTAGTAGTGAAGATTTTGTGGGTGTCATCCCCACCCCATTTTTACCTATTTGGGTTTCTGTGTTACCAAATTCTGTGTTACGAGTTACATATTTGATGTTATTGATGCTATCTGATGTTAGGTTAATTTCATATATGTATGAATGTGGATCAATTTGTTTTAAGAGGTTAAGTTTGAAGATCTAATTCACCCCCCCTCTCAGTATCTTGCTTTCCCATTCTTGTACTTCCAACAATTGGTATCAAAGCACAGTTCACCTACAAAAGCTTTTAATCAGCTTGTGAGTACAAATCTTGAGATGGAGGTTTACAAGTTGGGTAAAGTTATTGAGAATCAAAAGATCAAGATTTAGCTAGCGTTATATCAGCTTGAGATAGGAAGACAGGAATTGAAGAAATCATTGATAGCTAGGAAAGATTTGGCCAAACAAATGAATGATACTCATTACCAGGAAGATGACACTGCAAATCTATTTCAGAATGGAGATTCTACTGAGAGTGATGCAGCAATTGGAGATCTACTGGAAAATAACAATGCACTGAGTGAAGAAGTTAGAAACTTGAAAAGAGAACAAGAAATGCAGATAGTAAGACTATGTGAAGTGTTGGAACAAAAGAAGAAAGCTAAAGATGAAAAAACTATGGCAAAAGCAGAAAAAAGAGTGATAAGTGTCAGACTTGATGAAAGGACACATGATGTTCAGATGATGACAATCAATTAGGTTGACATGGAAAATCAACTGATACTTGCAAATTAGGAGATTAGTAGGAAAGATATGGAAATGATAAATCTGAAATATGAGAACAATCAATTGAAAGATGATTTGAGATCTGAGAAGGAACTTAATGAAAGGTTGAATAAACCTAATGAAGCCTTGACTCATTTTGAGAATCTGATGGAAGCATCAAGAAGGTCAAAGGATTCTTCTAGATTAGGTCACACTAAACCAAAGACATCTGCTGAGAAAGGAGAATCATCTAAGAATGGTGAAAGGAGGAATGCAAAAACAAAGCACAACAAGCCTATTTGCCACCACTGTGGAAAACCATGTCATACAGAAAACATTTGCCGAAGCAAGAAAGGTAAGTCCAATCCTAAACCTAAGTTTAATGGTTACTATTTTAATTGCAAGAAATTTGGACATAAAGCACATGAATGTTGGGCTAAAGCAAGTGATGCACCCCCCAAACCAAGATTTAATGGTTATTGTTACAAGTGTCAGAAAAATGGTCACAAGGCACAAGACTATAGATCTAATGCTAAACAACAATGGACATCAAAGCCACAAACAAAAGCATCTAAGAGAGGAAACACTTATAACTGGGATTGTAATACAAGACAGAGTTGTCATTACTGTGAAGAATATGGACATGCACTTGAAGATTTCTTAAAGACACATGTCAGAGGGAAATATAAGAGTTGGATGAATGAAATCTTAGTCTATTTTAGTTGTTTGAAGATAGGTCACACTAAGAGAGAGTGTAGGACAAGAGTTCCTACTCCTACTGTTGAATAAATAAGAGCACAGATGAACCAAACATGGGTAAGGAAAATATAGCCGAGTAGCAGTGAATCCACTCAAGCCGAGGTCACCCAATCCAATGAATTAGGTGATCACACCATCTCCAACTAAGTAATAGAGGTATGTAAGGAACTGCATTTAAATTTCAAATCTTACATCAGTTCCTAATATGTAAATGTGCCAAAGTCCATATCTACATATGATAAGATGTATCAGGACATGTTTGTGACAAGTGCCGAGAAGAGTTATCTGCACTATAGGTGCCAAGTTGGCTGGCCAACTAAGTTGTGATGGCCGAGTGTGGTAAGCCGAGTGGTATGAAAGTTGTGTTAGTCGGCCAATGACAACTGGCTTGCACTAACCTAATGGACAAAATAATTAATGCTTACCTATCTTGACCTTTCAAGTCTATACAAGGATAAATGGTCTATTATTCACTTTTGCCTTGCAATTTTCAGAATTCACAAAGCAATCAAAGAAGTTACAGAATTGATCTTAGCAAATTTTATTTTGATAATTTTGTCAGTGTACCGTCAGCAACCCTAAGTTGAACAGTGCGAAGTGATTGCTTGCCGAGGTACTCTGTTCTTCATTTTTGAACCCTAAATTCAAAAGATTATGGCTGCAAGTTCTTCCGCACTAGTCAAAGGAATGGAGGAGGATCTGAATCAAATTAAGCTAGTAAGGAGTGATGCATGTGCACCACCAAACTTTCGTGCCATTCCTGAAAGTGCAATCTTAAGTTATTTGAATGGAGCCCTCTCATCGATCCTGCCAAAGGTACTTATGATTCATGATGTTAGATCCTACTACATGGTTAAAATTGGTGAAGTGGGCGAAAAAAATTTGAGAAAATCATATGACAAGTTGTGTGAAAATGGAATTCTGAAAGATGAATTCAAACATTTAGCTGACAAAGGGTTAACTCGTGCCCTAGATTTTATGATAGAATTCAAGGATGAATGGATTAAGGTTGTCCTAAGCTGAGTTCATAATATGCATATATGGCTGGACAATGGACCAATAAAGATCACAAAAGACATTTTTCATAGAGTTATTGGGTATCCTATTATCAGTGGTAAATGAACTATGAGAGACCAAAGTAAAGAAGAGATAGCAGCTAACACTGGAGCTATTTGGAACAACAGAGGAATGACTATCTCTACAATTATAGACTTGGAACTTGAATTTGGAGTGAGAGTGATTTCTCACAAGTTCTATCAGTCAAGCCGACTAGATAGTGTTACCTGTATAGCCGTGGACTAGGCTTGGAAGATAGTAAAAAAGAATCACACCTATGACCTTGCCAAGATACAGTTGACACAACTAGCCGAGAACTTACTATCAATCAGGAAAGCCAAAAGATCATCATGTAATTTTGGCTCTTTGTTAATGTGTATATTCTTCTATGTACATAAGTCATTTCCTACACTAGGAAATATTGTTTGGAAGGACATACCCATCACTTTACAGATTAGTGAATGTATTAAGCAATTAGGCAATAATTTCAATAGCATTATGGGAAGTTATTTTGTGGAATTGAAAAAGAGAACGAGGTTGAGGACCAGAATTCCCAATTCACTTGTGGAGAAGCATTATGATGAGATATGTTGGATATAGAATACACCTATATTCAAGCTATGAAACCTAGGGTATCATGGCTGGAGCCATTTCCTTATGAAGTTACTATTGATGAAGCATCAGTGGCTATTACAACACTCCTAGCAAAGAAGATTGATACTAAAGCTAAAAAATTTGGAAATTTTGATGAAGCAAAGGCAAAGATTTTGTGAATCTTAAGGCAGGAACCATGGAAAGAAAAAGGAAAAAGATAGTGAAAAATATGAAAAAGATGGTTGGCTTTTTGAGTGATGAGGAGCTAGAGGATGCACGTCTACACATATCTACTGGACAAGGAGAAGATGTATCTGAGGAACAAGGAGCAGAAGTAAGTGAATCTGAAGAAGAGATCACTGCTAAGGCAAAAGGGAAGAGGCCAGTAGTAGCAAAGGTAACAAAGCTGAGTAAAGAAAAGCCTAGAGTTACCCCTCCCATTGCAAATCATCCAAGGAAAAGGGCATCTTCTACCACATCACCAATAGAGAAAACTAAAGTCTATGCAAAGAAGATTGGAGAAAGTAGTTCTAGATTGAAGACTAAATTTACAACAAATGCTGCGCCGAGCCTACAAGTTAAGAAACCAAGGAGGAAACTGTATTTGGATCCAAAAAGTGATGAGGACAAGACTAAAATTGATGAACCCAACAACATACCAACAAAATCATTCAAGAGACCTACAGATATTAATGAGGTATGTGAAAACTTGAGAAATTCTATAGGGTTATCTAGTTTTAAGTTTATCAAGTATGAAACATTGAAGGCAGAAGATAAACATAAGGTTCAGGAAGCTCTCCTAGACATGATGTGTAATTTTAAGTTAACACCTATAGAAATAGGAAACAATGTGCCGAGTGAGTTGTATGAATTTCTATCTGGAAAATGAGAATTTGCACTTACAACTGAGAGACAAATAAGAGAAGGCACTTTAGCTCAAGTCATTCCTGAGCTAACCAAGAAACAAAGAGAAATTTTTTTTGAAGAGTATAAGAAAAAATTTATACCTAAATAGAGAGGTTATGCTATTTTGAAGAATGGCATTGAAGGGATAGTACAACAGAGTACTATAATTTGGAAGGACATTTTTGGATTGATTACTCCAAAAGATAAGAAAATTGATGAACGAACATCTGAGACAAAGGCTAAGGAAACTGAATCCACCCCTGTACCACAGAAATCAATAGTTCACATTTCAACTGAGCCTGGGAAGACTGGAACAGATGCACAAGAACAATCAAAGATAGTTAACACTATTGATTTGACTATTGACAGTCCAATTGATGTGACAATTGATGACTCTAGCAACCTGGATGCCGATGGTCAGGATGAGCCAAGGGACTCAACTATTGAATCACCTATCAAGGAAACTGAGGTTGAAGAAGAGAAGTCTACAGAAGAAGAAGAAAGAACTCAAAAGGAATCTAAGGATAAGGATGCTCAAGATGAAGCAGAAAAGGAAAAAATAATTGAACAAGAGGTAATTGTACAACATTCACCTATTTTAGAGGTTGTTAAATCAGTTCTAGATAGTAGTGAGGAGATAGGAGATACTAATAATGAGCCTAAAGACCAAGAGGAAGTGAAAGTATTGGTTGATCTACCACACTCTACATCATCAACTCCCACTGGAACTAAGACAGGAAGTATGCCTGATCAGCAGGAAATTTTGACTGAACTTAAAGATGCAATGGTGTCAACTATTGAATCTGGAAAAGGTATTGTAGAAACTAAGCTGAGTAGTAGTTCACCTGAATTCAAGAGGAGGAAATTTATGAGGAAGAAGTCTCCAATTCTAGATGTCACATTAGATGACGTTATTGTGATTCGACCATGGGATCCCAATGTTTTGTCTTATGAACAAATTGAGACACTTCAGGAGTTACTTAAGAGGAAGAAAGAATAGGAGGAACTGAAAAGGGAGCATAAGCAAAAGCAAGTGTTACATGACATCAAAGACATATTTGTAAATTATTTTGACATGGAAGATGAGAACCCTCAAGCCCCTATTCTTGAATAGTTAGTTCACATTGTGCAAAAGGTAAATGATGACAATATTGAAGCCAATGAGAAACTGTTGCAAAGGTCTGAGAGGAAATTTGAGAACAAGGTACTTGCAAAAATCTCAGGAGAGATTGCAATAAAATAGGTTGAACTTTCTTCTCTGGTAGAAATTTTAGAAGGAGTTTCAACAAATGTTTATTCTTTGTATAAGAGGTTATCTGATGTTGAATTCTTCACAAAGGATAATCAACAAGCTTTAGAGAAATTGTAACTTGACATAAAGTCAACTGGAAGTTCACTGAGTATGGATGCTAGCACTAGCTCCATAAATTTTAATAGGTTGACTTATGCATAAAGGAGGATATCCGAGCTCATGGCTGAAGATGGTCAGATTAGGACCAAGTTGATTACTATTCAGACAAGTCTGATACCTCATATGGAGGTCATTTAGAAAGAAATTTTATCTGCAAATGAATTGAATAAGAGTGACTCTCATCTCTCCACTGCAGAAATCTTAGTAAGTCTAGCTGCCAAGCTAGAAGTGAAAATAGAGGTTATGAAGTTTGTCAAGGATAGTTGGGACTCTGCATTTGAGTCTACCTTACAACTTCAAAAATAATTTTTGGACAAGTATAACTTGACCCCACCAGCAATCAATGACAAAAACAAGGGGGAAAGTGATAGGACTGACAAGGATAAAACATAAAGGAGATCAGTTCAGGTATCCATGTATATATTTTTTTTAAGGCATGTATACTATGTAAAGTTTTGTATGTAGTATGATGTACATTCCTAGGGAGAGTACAATATATACTTGGGAAATATTTTGGATGAAATGAATTGTAATGATAAGTGTGTTTTTGCCACTAATATCAAAGGGGGAGATTGTTAATCCCTAAGTTCTATTGATAATTAGTGACCCACACTTAGTCATTTACTTAGGCAGTTTTAGTTGGTTATCACTGTGGCCGAGAAAAACATTCAAGGCCGAGCAACATTGCCGAGCAAGTTTTAGGTTTCTGAGTTACATCATGCCGAGCTGAGTAGAATAATAAGTGCCGAGCGTTAGAGAATTTTAGTGCTGAGCATAACAATTTTTGCACACGTGTCAGGATTAATTCAAACTTTGATGTAAATGGTTTAGGATGACTTGTATGAGATTTGAACTGACATTTGTATTCATTTAATATTTGTCTACTGAGTTAATTTTGCATTTAATTGTTTTATACTAAGCATGGCATGGAGCCAATCAGGAAATTAGTATGCATTGGAGGTATAAACAATAGATCTTGATCATTGATCGAGATCTCACTGCCAGATCTGAAAAGATATATTAAGATTGATTCTAACCCTAAAATGTGTGTGTGTGTGTATGATAAAAAGAGATATACAAAGAAGGGTTGTGTGTTCATGAGAGATGAACAGTAAGTCATTGTGAGAAGAAGCCTAGATCAAGTAGAATGATGGAGCAGTGATAAGAAGAGTAAAGACATATTATATTGAGAGATCACAAAAGTTATTGAAAAGAGAAGATCTATCATTAGCATCTAAGTGCATAATGAAGGATCACTACTTGGAACATTCTAACAGGTGTAACAGGTTAAATCTCTTAACATAGTAGTTTTAGAAGACCGTTTCAAATCTCTTAGCTGAGTGCTTACTTTACTGTAAGTTGAAATCCTTTAACAAGGTAGATTATAATGATCTTTAGTTCTTAATAGAATAGACCTTTAATCAGGTAGATTGCATATTGTAATCAAACTTTTGTAGTCCCAACAGGAACACTTTATTGCTACAGTAGTGAATATTTTGTGGGTGTCATCCCCACTCCAGTTTTACCTATTTGGGTTTCTGGGTTACCAAATTCTATGTTATGAGTTAAATATTTGATGTTATTAATGTTATCTAATGTTAGGTTAATTTCATATATGTATGAATGTTGATCAATTTGATTTAAGAGGTTAAGTTTGAAGATATGATTCACCCCCCCTCTTAGTATCTTGCTTTCCCATTCTTGTACTTCCAACAATGGAGAACATTTTGTAAAGTGAAGATGTAAGATGTATGTATGGTATATGGATGGATATGTATGCGAATGAGATGTTTGATGATAGATGGAAGATAAAAGATTGACATAGATTATTGAGAGATACAACTGGAACTATCTAAGAATTGGAGATGCTTTTTTTTGTTCATTTCTGAGAATAATTTTTGAAGTATTGATTGTAAGATCTGTAATCTCAGTGTACCCCTAATAGGGTGTTGCATACATTTAACAAGGTTGTTATTCCTTTAACAAGGAAATGTACTATATAATATTCAACTCCTAACAGGGCTAGGTATCCTAACACATACATTATATTTTACTGCATGCTTGTAGATACCATCTCCACTGGGGTTTTCCCTTGGCTAGGGTTTACTCGGCAAAAAATCATGGTGTCATGAGTTGTGTGTTATTTTCTTATGTTCCTTTCATTTCATCAATGATATGATTTATGTGGAATTGGTTTAAGTTTAATTTAAAGTGATGTAATACTGATTCACCCCCCCTCTCAGTATTACTTAATCCTAACAATTGGCATAATAGCTATTGGCCCTTGAAAATAAAGTTTAACAACTCGAGGGAGATCAAGATGGATTCAAGAAGAGGGACACTTGAAGACCTTGATAAAGAAAAAGTAGAGAATGGTGACTTGAGATTCAATTTAAGAAGAGCTGAGGGATTTATTAAGAAACTGAAAGATCAACTTGAACTTTCTAGAAATCAGAGATAGGATCTTATGGTTCAGATAAAAGAAGACTTAGATGATGACAATTCAGATCAGATAAAGAAACTTGAACAAGAGAATGATAATCTAAAACTTAATAATGAAGCAATGGCTAAAGAGATTCAACAAGAAAAGGATGCTAAAAAAAAGATTGAAGAAGCATTGAAGAATGCTAATATTCTGATGGGAAAAATGAAGAATGAGCTTGACCGTTACAAAAACAAGCATCTAGAATTGGAGAAATATAATCAAATCATAAAAGGTGAACTTGTTGAGACAAATAAAAACATTGAGAGACTTCACATAAGCAGTGAATTGATCAATGAAAAAAGAGACAGAAAGAAACCTAAAGGAGATATGCCTGGTGTTGGCTTCAATGAACCTAAATGTTCTAAGATTCAAGAAGAGAAACCTGATGCGAAGATTGATAAAGAAAAACCTATTCTTGAAAAACCTAGAGAATAGATCAGTCCTTTGAGAGGAAGATGTTTTGGTTGTAACAAGTTTGGACACCTAAAGAGAGATTGTAGAGGTAATGCCCCTATCAAAACAAATTATGGTTATTTTTTTAATTATCATGCATATGGGAATAAAAAAGAAGAATGTAGGAAATGTGATTAATCTAGATAAATACAAGTTAACATCAGAGGAGAATCAACAGTTCAACCCAAATGTTACAAATGTAATAACCTTAGGCACATTGTAAAATATAGTGAGTTATAAGTAAGTCAGGACATACCTCCTCCTATATGCTACAAATGCAACAATCCAGGGCATATACCAAAGTTTTATAGATACAATAGAGTAGACAATAGAAGAGTACCACCTCCTATGAATAAAAAGAGAAATGATAGTGATACTGGTAAGAGTATTGAAGATTACAAAAATGAATTTGAAAATTGTTTCAAGAAAGAAGAAGATAAAAATAGTGGTAAGGTATGGAATGTTAAATATTCAAGTGAGATATTGGTTTAGGGAGAGATAATAGATGCCACTAGATCTTTGCCTAATCTGAAGACATCAATCTAAGTGGCCGATCATGGCCTTAGGGGTATAATGGGATGAAGATATCAGAATATACCTAGCCACTGATTCTTAGGAGTAAGCTCCAGTGAGCGTAGTTATGATATGTGTAGACATCATAGAACTTATATCTGAGAGTGCAACATTGGACGATGCATATTTTGTGATCGCGAGATTTGTGATTGATTGGATAGTGTACGAAGTTAAGTGTATTGGATAATGTGAATTTTACACTTAACAATGAATAAAGGACATCTGAGATACCTATTTATTAACCATTTGAAAAATAGTGACCTAAGAAAATCAGAGATCAGAGAGTTTCAGACTATCTAACAACTATATTGCGTGATCGATCAAAGCAGGAATTTGAAATTCAACGTGATTAAAGTATTTACATCATCTACTAATACAAAACTTATGGATGCACCTTTGATTTATGATGTTGTAGATTGAAATAGATACAAATTTAAGAAACATCCATTTAAGTCTTGTGAAGATGACCCTGAAGGAGCATTTTACCAGTCACCACATGACGTCTTGCATGTAGAGGATATTAGGGCTTACATTCATTGCAAGTATGATATATTGGGTATTGATGAGATTTCTACCGAAATGGAATACATGACTAATGATGGTAAAATGAAGGATGTTTTAAAACACATAGAAAACCTGAGCTTTATGAAAATGTTAGATTTATATGAATTTAGCGAAGATGAATGGTTCAAAATCTTAAGTAGCAGAGTTCATGATCAATTCATCTGGATAGGAAAGCAACTTGTAAAGATCTGTAGTTAGTTGATTCATGATATAAATGAGTTATAGAAAACTGGAGTTATCCCTATGGTAGAGAAGCACATAAAGAAACAAGTTGAAACCCTAACACATTCTAAATGGGATAGATGAGCTATGATAGTGAATGATATTTTCCAGAAGGATGTTAGATTGATTGCGATGATACTTGGATATAAATTTTACTATAGTAGTAGACCTAATTCAATTTTGGCATGAGTTATTATGATGGCTTACAAAATGGTAAAGGAAAACACTACATATAACCTATGCGAGGTTCTAACACATTAATTTTTGGAGAATGTAAATCTAGTTAAGAAGGATAAATCTAAGACCTTTAGATTTGGCTCACTTCTAGTTCATATTGTTAGAAACACTGAGAGGGGTGGGGGGTGAATCAGTGTTTGTCTATTTATTACTTTTCAGAAACTTAAACATAAATCAAACATACATTTAATGAAGCTTAACATAAGAAATCATAACACATGATATGATTATGGGGAAACCTTGATCAGAGGAAAACCCCGGTGGAAATTACTACCCACAAATATTGTACTAGTATAGTGAACCTGTTAAAGTTCCTTTGCCCTGTTAGAAGCAATCTTTACAATGCAAGTACAATGACCTTGTTAAAGGTCTAACCCTATTAGGAGTCTTTTAAAAAACCCTATTAAAGGTATATGGCTCACTGCCTAGGCTCACTGACCAATAAGATGAAGGCTACAACCTTTTGATAGTTGATATACACTATATCAAAAGTGAACTGCTGTGATGACACTGTTGTCTAATCAGTTCTGTGTATGCGCGAATGCTCTTACTCTCTTAAAGAGATTTATCTCATACTAACTTCATCATACTACTCTTCTATATCTTTATCTTACATATTAATAGACACTTGTAACATAACTTTACATTACATATTTATATGTTCATACCTGAATAGACGCGACCCAAAATAAGACTTATGGTCGGCCCTAAAACATAATACATGACACTTCCAAGAAAGTTGGCTTAAGCATGTTTACAAAAATACTAATTACATAATTAAAAACATATAATCAAAGGTTCTTGGCCGTTACATAACAAAATATTTCACACTGATCAAAACACTAGTCGGCTTCCATACTCTGTCTTCTAGACTGCTGGTGTACTAATTTGTCTGTAAATTCTCCATACTATCATGCCATACCATGCGTGTCTTGACTTAGTATTTATACATCACATAGAACATATATCTAAATGCACATAATCTGATTTGATGTCTCGCATGTGCACTGATTTGTTGATCGTTGTATATCTTTGTCTGCCCTATTTGCATACTTAGTAATTACATCTTCTAAGTTATCTTTGACAGAAACTTAATATGACTTTGTTTCCATGATGACAACACAAAATAAGTCATGCATCCTCTAGGAGTCAACTTTCCAACACATATGTATATCTAGATTGAGCATAAGTTCCCTGGCATGCACCCTAGAGCATGGAATGACAACATACCCACTGGTATTCAAATTTCACAAAGTTACCGAAGACAAAACAAAACATGGGTAGATGGAGAACTGTTTGGAATGATCAAGATTCTTCAGAGGCAAAATGAAAGAGAGATTCAAAATTCATAAAGAGTTAGTTGAGAAATATAAGAATTCAATCTGTTTCATGGTTGAAACTAAATTTTTATATTTTGAGACAGTTGTACCAAGAAAGAAATGTTGTTACCCCATGGGTTATGAAGCCAATTCAGAGGTTCTGATTATGCAATTTGAACATGTCCTAGCATCTAAAGTTGATACATCTGAGGAGAGATGGGGCACATATGAAGAGAAATCAGCTAAGGTCAAAGAAGAACAAACTAGAGGCTTAAGAAAGATAAGGGTGGAGAATATAGTTGATGTTTGTGTAGCTAAGGTAGGTATTAGAAAATAAGAGATAAGAGAAGTAAGGAAGAAGATAAAAGAGAGATCTTCTAGGTTGTCAAGTAATGCTACTACAGGCCTTCCACCTCTAGAGATTGAGTAGATAGTTAGTCCTACTTCTAATGTTATTGATGTTACTACACCCTCACCACCATAGAAGAATTCACAGGAAGAAAAGATTGTTCCTTGGAGAAACACTAGGACCACTAAGCTGGACTCACCTCCTAAGAAGTAGAGGAATGAAGAAGTAGAATGAAATAAAATTGAGAAAGAGACCACAAGTGACCGATAGGTATGGAAGCCTGATATAAATATGTTAGAGAAGAGAGATATTGAGAAAGGAAAACTTGTTTCAGTGAAAAAATATCATTATAGATATGAAGAATCTGATAAACTAGTGATTGAGGACATAGTAATTAATCATTTACTTATTTTCAAAAAGAATCTATTAGAGACAGAAGGAAGTATACTTGAGGAATTGTATGGAAAATTGGAAATTAGAAAACAACTTGCACATATTAAAGATGAAGCTATAAGAATTCAAGCTATTGAGGACATGTTGCCAGTATTTTTAGTACGTGAGAGAGAAAGAATATTGGGAGCACTCAAACCTTGGTTGAGAACCAAAGCAAGATTAGTCAAAATTATGGGAAGGAAATATGAAGAAGTCATAGAAGAGACTCAGAAGGCATTAGATTAGATACTTATGAGTAAAATTCCTTAGAAGACTCCACCTTCTAAACTTACTATACTACACCTTTAGAAATTGGAGAGAGCTCTAAGATAGTTGAGGTAAATGTTGAGAAGAGAGAAGATATCATGCAACCAGATTTCTATGTTTCTAGTGTGCCTATGACCCTTGACACTTCACTTGATGAGAAATATACATTTGAAGGGAATATCAACAATAAAATGTCTGATGAAGAAGAACAGAAAGAAGAAAAATAGAAAGAGGAAGAACAGAAATAGGTAGAGCTAAAAGAAGAAGAGGCAAGAGTTGAAGTAAAACCTGAAATTGACACATCTACTATTCTATTGTTGGAAAGTAAAGAAAAATATGTAAGCTTAGATCTTGAAAAAATAGATGAGGATGAACTAATGAAACTATCCTTCATCTTATTCTCAAAAGAAAAAGAGAGATCTGAGAAGAAAGGTGACAAGAAGACTAAGGTAATGACTAGGGAAATTGATATTGTGAATAAAATGCTTCCAGTACCTATTGTTTTTCAAAGGAAAGATGAAGTAGAGAACCTGAAATTGGCACTAGGTGATTTTGATGGTTACTATGAGTTGTTACCAAAGATTTCTGAAGAGAAGGTAGAGAAAAGTTATTTATAAAAGAAGTTGATGGAAGTATGCCACTCTATTTCATGGGACTTGGGCATTCTAAGATTAGCTACATCAAAGACCAAAAGTTTTTTTACACATGGACAGATGTTATTAAGCTATTGCATGAAACCTGTCAGACACATTCAGAATATTGAAGACATTATTGCAAAGGATAGGGAAACTCTAAACAACATGATGGATAGTTGTGAGACCTCCTCACAATCTATAATGGAGATGGACATAGAGGTAACAAGGATTATTGATAATTTGAATGTATTGGATATAGAGAAGGGAGAGTAATGCCAAGATTGGGTTTGGTGAAGATCCTAATCACTCCTAAGCTATCAATTCTTGAAGTTCATCTATTTGACACGGAGAAGATTTCAAAATCATTGACAAAATCTATGCCCACTAAATTAAAAGCAAGAAGACAATGTCATATGCACTGAATGGACTAATTTATGTTAGTCATTTATTGGTAGAGTCATGGAATGGGGAAGTCGAGATCTTGGAAGATTCCTTTCAAGATATTATGAAACTGGTGAGCAAGCACTAATTCTACATTTTTGTGAATTTTGGATGCACCTTTTCCATTGTTGTCAAAGGGGAGAAGAGAGAAAAGAAAAATGAGAGAAGTAGTAGACAAGAGAACATTTTTTTTTTGGAACACTTAGTCATTTTTTGATAAGTGTTGTCATCAATGCCAAAGGGAGAGATTGCTAGAAAGTGATATTTTTGGTATGTTATGAGACACTTACTGGTATTCATTTATGGAAACACATCTGATAGTATGATCGAGATAAGTATAGTTTTGATGATTCAATTTTTAAATCAATTAAGTATATAAATAGATTTACAGAGTATAACAATATTTTTTGGATAGTGAAAATCAACTATGATGTTTTATGGCTAGAAAAATTAGAGGAAGATACTTTGGAGTATGTATGACCTCCACCTAAGATCTATTTGGTTTTGGTGATGATTAGAGAGAGTTAGAGCGATTTGAAGACATGCAAAGACAACAGAGTAGTTCAACAATTACGAGGATTAAGGGAGTATGACATGGAATACTAGTATGCTAAGTTGGATTATGATTATGGATAAAATGTATTTTTTGTTATGTAAGAGCACTGAGTTTGTATTTACTCTTTACATTATTAATTCTATTTTGTAATAGAGAGCTGACTGGAAGATAATGTATTAGAGAGCCGTCTAGATGATGAAAAAGATATATATATATAGTAAAGTGAAGATGTAAGACATATGTATGGTATATGGATGGATATGTATGAAAATGAGATGCCTGATGGTAGATGAGAGATCAGAGATTGATAGAGATTATTGAGATCTACAACTGGAACTATCTAAGCATTAGAGATGCTTGTTTTTGTTCATTTTTGAGAATACTTTTTGAATTATTGATTGTACGAGCTATAAGCTCAGTGCACCCCTAAAAAGGTGTTGTATACCTTTAACATGGTTTTTATTCATTTAAAAAAGAAATGTACTATGTACTATTCATCTCCTAATAGGGCTAGGTCTCCTAACAGGGAAATTATACTTGAGTCCATGTTTGTGGGTACCATCCCCATCGGGGTTTTCCCTTGGCCAGGGTTTCCTTGACAACAAATCATGGTGTAATGAGTTGTGTTTTATTTTATTATGTTCCTTTCATTTCAAAAATTGCATGGTTTATGTGGAATTAGTTTAAGTTTAATTTAAAGTGCTATAATATTGATTCACCCCCCTCTCAGTATTGCTTAATCCTAACACAGACACCCCAGGTGTGAAAGGATTTTCTAGTAGCTCCATGAACATCTTCTAGGATTCACCACTTAGATCCTAACCAATTATTTATATACATGTCCTCCAAGTCCTTAACCGATAGACCCATACCTCAATTCTTCTTCTACTTTCTCTTACCACTAGCAGTCTCTGATGTGCCTTCAGATCTCTAAACCTTAATGTTTGCATCAACCCCTATAGTCATCTCAGATTTTCTACCAATGCTCATTTTACTCCTTCCTTTGTCTTCATCATTCAAAGGAATCAAAATAAACTTCTATCCATCTTTCAGGATAGTAAAGAGGTTCCTTTTATAGTCATGAATAGCCTCTGTATCATACTGCCAAGGTCTCCCAATTAAAACATGACAAGAACTCACCTCCATAATATCACATAATAATTTATCCTTGTAAGAACCAATGTAAAAACTTACCATGCATTTCTCCTTTACCTCTATTGCATGATCTTATTGTAATCAACTTATCCTATAAGGAAAAGGATGTTTCAACCTCTTAAAATAAGATTCCAAACCATCTCCTTAGAAACCAAGTTATCAGTACTTAATCCATCAACAATCATCTTACAACATTTATCACCAGAATTACACACAGAACTAAAAAATTTCTTCCTCTGATAAGAATTGGTTTGTTTTGTGGGAAAAAATGTTCTCCTAAGCAATAGACTCACACCTTCTACCTTAGGTTCATTCTCTCCAACTTCATTCACCACAACATTCCGGTGACTACCAATCTTCTTATTTGCATGGGCACATTCAAATGACCAATGTCCTTCTTCACCATAGTTATAATAGGTACCTCTAAACATACCTCTACCTTCCCTTCTCCTTGGTTTAATAGGTTTTGGTTCCTCCTCAACTCTCAGTTTATCCTTTATCATCTTCTCTTGTTTCTCTTTCCCTTGGGAGTTACCTTGATAGCTCTTTTTCAACTTATCTTCTGGGACTTCAGTGCATTATGAAAAGCATCCTCAACTGAACAAATATTCAACATGCCAATATCATCCTGGATATTGAATCTGAGACCATTAACATATCTGGAAACCTTTTCCTTAGAAAGCTCCCTATGTCCAAATCTAATAGTCAACTTGTAGAATTCCTTGGTATAGTCTTTCACACTAAGATCTTTCTACTTTAGATTCTGTAACTTCTTAAAGAACTCAAGTTCATAGTCGGTGGGTATGAACTTATCCTTAACCTTTGTCACCATTAATCTCCATTGAGTGATTTTCATCTGACCTTCTTCCTCCCTATATCTACATAACTCTATCCACCATAAGGAAACATGTACTTTCAACTTAGTTTGTGCTAACCTTACTCTAAGAGGATCTCCAATATCTTCTAGCTCAAAGTAGTCTTCTAATTCATCAATCTATTCAATTAGGTCTTCGGGGTTCAATATACTTGATAAATTAGAAACTTCCATCCTATGACTTGTATTCAAATGAGCCATAGATCTTTCAAATCGATCAACTCTATCATCTATAATATATCTAGCACATTCGATAGTAGCTTCAAAATCTTTGGCAGCTTCATCATAGCCATCCTTTGTTACAAGGTTCCTCTGCAAACCAGTAATAGCCCTCATGATTTCAGCCACAATCTCATTCTTCATTGTTTCTATCTCAGATCTAAACCTTTCTGTCACTTTCGATTCCATCTCCTTAGAGAGATCTGCAATCTCCATACAGTCCAATCTTCTTGGAGGCATCTTCTAAGATCTTCAAAAACCCTCTACAAAAAATCCCAACTGACCACCTTTTTACAACCCCTGAACTATTTGCAAGAAAGATCACAACCTTCTACTTCGCACAAACAATCACATAGATTTCACAAGTTTAGGAATACAGATCTGCAACCTTCGCTTTGACCAACTCGATCAACCTTGTCCTACCAATGAACCAACTCCGATACCACCTGATGTAGTCAAGATCGAAGGATCCAATAAAGGACTATCCAAACTTGTAGCCAACAATAAGAACAACAAAAAAAACCAAGCATAACACATATATAACTACTTATGTCAACTTATATTATCTCTGAATCTCAATTACATGCAACATGTGGAGTTGTAAGCTCTTCCTAGTTATGACCAAAACAACAGAAAGTTCAACAAGATCCCACAAGCTCCAACTTCACGAGCCTAGTGTACATCTAAGTGGAAGAAACTTGATCTAAACTTATGCTCACAAGCCACTAAGAAATATCTTTCTTACCCACTTACTAATATCTTCTATCAACTTGCTCCTTCCTCCTCTGCCTCTTCTCCTTTGTCCCTAACTCCTTATATACAATATAGCCACAAGTAGACTTCACAAATAAATATTAAATGTGAGTCAGCCCAATATAATCCATGATGAATCATATTAAATGACCCAATCGGCTACAAACAAACAAAAAATACATAGAAGAAAGCATCAAATCAGATTTAGGTCCACACAAGATGTAATGCATCAAATAAACATGCCTCAAAACTCTACATGATCCCAATGACCCCCTCATATCATGAATGAAATTTCCAATGTCCGCCCAATCCATAAATTCCAATCGGTGAACTCATGAACCGAGACCCCCAAGTTGGTACCAAGCACAAACAAAGATACCGAGCCTGTTTGGTTAATCATCACTCCCAATAGACACCAATTTTATTCAGTGAACCAAAACACTCCTTCCACCAAGAACCAAGCACCTAAATGACCAAGAACAACTAGACTCCATCAAGCTTTGCCAACTCATCTACCAAGCACCAAACATAACTTAAACATATTTTTGGTCGACACAGTATTGTCAATTTCCCTAGGATGCACCTGCATCAAATCTATATCTATCTAAAATATCTGCCATTCCTCCTAATCCATGTCATGATAATAAATCTGATCAAGCCTCAGTTGTTCCTATCAAATTTGCAACTATCAAAGTTGTTCCTATCAAAGCTACCAATGAGTCCATTGAGATAAAGATAAATATTAAAGATGATGACTATGGTAGTATAGATCACTTGAAAGATGTTGATAACCATTTCATACCTTATATACCACCATTTAAATGCAAGCATACACCTTCCCCATCCTCTTACTCCATTTGGGGTCACTATCTCTAACCAACTGATGAAGATCTGATGGAGTTGATGAAAACCGAGTGATACCGAGTATCATGATTGTAGAAATGTTTAGATCAGTTGTTATTTTGTCATTGATGTCAAGCAATTGATTAATTGATTTTTATTATGTTTTTTTTTAAAAAAATAACTAGAACTAGGGGCTAACCAAAACAAAGAAAACAAAGCTAGCATGAGAAGTACCAGACTACCAACACATCACCAACAACAACACACCCTCAGCCTATCCCCTTTTTAAAAATCAAAAACCAAAAACTAGTGGTCACAAGCCCCAACTTCACCATGAAATTGGTAACCAACCTGTGATCACTGATAGACCCCAACCTCACAATGAAATTGGTAACCACCCTGTAAACAACAATAGTATTAAAGTTCATTAAGGTCTTTCTATTAGCAAAAAATTAGATAACACTCTGACGACCATCAAAGAAACAAAACATCATAAAAACCAGGCCCAACCTGACCATCCACCAAAAGCAACAAAAAAAAGGACATCAAAGGAATAGAAGGAGGATAACTTGGGGTTTTTCTCCCCACCATTGAGAAATAACTTCAGCTAGTCGTCAGCAAGAAACTGGAAGAACTTCCCATCAATCTTTCCTTATTAAATTTTTTTGAATTCTCCAAGTGAAGGAGCTAAAGAGTCATCACCGCAGAATTCATAACTCTAACTGCAAAATCTATAATTTTGTTGAAGCTCTCCCTAGCACCCTGATTTCCTCCTTCATCACCCGAAGATCATTTTTGGAGCACAAATTCTGAATTAAGTCCTGGAGCTGCTTGATATCCCCCTTGATATGATTCAGGTCTACCTTAACCTCCTCATTGCCATACTTGTGGCTTTCCTCCTTATTCCCCCTATTTCCTGCTTAGCTACAAAACCCTCCTATTGACTTAAAGGTGAGGTAGTAGTGAGTGGAGACTCTATCATGTATTTTCCCAACACATTCTTATTCAAGAAATCAACCATGGGTAGTTTAAAACTTGCCAAAATCTTGGTAGATTCCTGGCTTTTCTCACCTCCCTCCTTAATCGGGGACTCTTTACCTTTTCCTTTATCTAAGTTGTCCTCATTAGTTTTAGTTTTTTTTACCTTTTTTATTTTTTTCTCTACTACCTTTTTTCCTCCCTTCTTCCTCCTCCGATTCCCCCTCTTCATCCTCTGTCTCTAGGTATCTCTTGCTAACAACCTTCTATTTTACCTGAGTGTTGGATGCAATCCTATGGGACCTCCTCCTTCTGTCATTTTCATCCTCATCCTCCTCAAGGCAATGTTAATTTGGACTTCTCCTCCTAGCCCAGCCAAGTCATTGCGAGAATTCTTCAACTTATTCTTCCCGGGAGTAGGCATTTTTGAGGATGAGGTAGGTTGAGACTAGGAAGCGACAGTCTCAATAGGATCATTAGCAGTAGGGGTAATAATTTTTTTCAAAGTAACAAATCTAGGAGGGAACAAAGAACAGTGGAAGTTGTATAGATTTAGGATGAGGATTTGGTGGAGAATGCAGTATTTTTTTTAGTAATTTTCTTTTCCCTAACATCAACCATAGAGGCTTCCAGCGAGTGCAGAAGAAAAATACGGAAGGAGATTTCTTCATTATACCAGAAATGGTTTAATAGAGGGAAGTGGTAATTTTAACAAGTCCCAAACCTACCTTCTAAAGTAAGGTATTTCATAATTATCAAACATACCTCATTCTAGGCTCATGCAAGTTGACCCATTTGAACCCACCACGGAACCAGACATGAATCTCCATTTTTTTGAAAAATATTTTCACGCTCATATCATCCCTACTCTTAGCCACCTTCTTCCACTTCCTTCCCTCCATAGAAATCCCCATGGCTTGGGCAATTACCTCTTCATTAATTTTGAAGGTTATACCATTAATGGTAACCTTGCGTTCCTCCCAAGAATCCACCAGCTGCATGGAAATGTTCTCATCACTTCCCTCCATGGCTTCCATGTAAGGGTAAAGACCTCCTTTCTTTAAGTACATAACAAAAAATGGGTTCTTGAGAAACCCAACTTCAATTTTGAGCGGTTCCACCCTAACCATGTTTCCACCCATCTCAATGGTGTTCTCAGAAAGCTGCTCCTCTTCCTAGGACTCCAGTGATATCAAAACCCACCTACCCACCACGCAGACCATTCCTAGGCCAACTCCAATTCTAACGGCCCTTACAACACAACCAACTTAGACAACTAGAGTTGTAGAGAACATAATTCCAATTAGTTCTAATGCTAATAACTTAATTACATGATGGTAACTCAACCCAAAGGAGTTACTATTCACATGGGTAGCTGTAATAAAAGCTAAGCAGATCCATGAGAATAAATGATTGCGAATCCTGTAAATGAAACACCAATAAAGCCCTGCTGCATTACCAAAAAACCCCAGACACGTGCCAATCTCCACATCAAAATTTCTCTTAAAATTTCCCATACCATCAACAAAAAAGGTAATAATGACTCATCTAATCAGTAAGTGACTAAAATTAAGACTCCGTTCAATTTCACTTTTGAAATTAGAAATTGCGCTACTTCTCATAACTTTACAAGCCGCCTTATTATTCCAATAAGCTTTATCTTTGTACCTCATCATTAAATGGCTTTATTCATTTCTTTCTCGATAAGAAAAATAGTGTGCTTTGTCAGAGAATTCAAATTTCTCTAGCACTTAGCCTCGTGCATGGAAAAACCAGTGGCCGCCAACGCATCTGCCACAACATTTCCTTCTTTGTAAATGTTTTGAAGCCTAAATTCCCCCATCCTAGGGAGGAACATCCACATGTCCTCCAAAAGATTAGACATTTTCCAACTAGCCCTATAGTTTCCATTGACAAGCTCAATCACAACTTTTGAGTCACCTTCAATAATCAATTTCTCAATACCCATAGTAATTGCCATTTTTAGCCCCCATAATAGGAAGGAAATTTCTGCCATATTATTGGTACCCAATCCCAGATTAACTGCATACAATATAATCATCTTCCCTAGGTGATCTTTGATAATATCTCCTCCCGCAACTACCCCCTAGGAAGCCCCATCAAAATTTAGCTTGAAGAATGTATCTTCCGAGGGGGTCTAATGAGTATTCCTCCTCCCAACCACCTCCAAGTTATCAAATATAAAAAAGGAGTTAGGGAGATACCAAACATGGGCCATTCTATAATCCAACTCTTTAGGGGGGGGGAGTAAGGAACTTTCCACTAGTAAGTCTCCAAGTTTTCTCGCAACAGACTGAAAACAAAACTCACCATCCCCTCATCCTCAGTTTCCTCCCCCTAAACACCCTATTATTTCTTTCTTTCCATAGGATCCACTACACATGTGGGGGTAACATTTTCCAGAGGAGATAAATGAGTGGATGAACTCATGATTGGCCCCAATTGATGACAAATTTGTTAACATTCTCCAGAAACGCCCAATCCAGCTGCATTTTGCATAAAATTTTGGACCACACCTTAGACACACAAGGATAATGAATTAAGAGATGATTAATGGTCTCTTTTTGATTTTTACACATAACACACCTTTTAACCAGCTTGATACCACACTTATGGAGGTTTTCCAACGTAAGAATATTCTTGTGCATCACCATCCACCAGAAAAAAGTTAATTTTAGGGATCAATTGTATAGTCCAAATACTCCCCCACAATTTCTCATCCACCACCTTCTTAGTATTAACTAAATAAGGCAATTTCACTGTGACCTCCCTCGACTTGTTATGGCACCAAACTACTTTGTTTCCTATCTAAGATAAGGGAATCCTAATCCCCTCCAAGAGGTCTTGGATCTCTTTAACAAAAAGGGGGACCTAAGTATGGTCATTATAGGATTTCGCCAAGTTTTTCCATTTTTGGTCCTGAGAAATGTAACCTTTAACTTTACTTCTAAAGAAAGATTCAGTCTATCCTTGATGTGACAAAACTTGTCCTTACTCAATGGTTTATCACTAATCCACTAGTCCTCCTAGAAATTGATCTGATTACCATCACCTAGAATCCATTTCATCCCCCTTAATAGAGGTCCTTTAAACTTAGCTATAAAGTTCCAAATTTTAGAACCAGATTGTAAACCCTGACTAAAAGGGAAATGGGAGGTGATATTAAAACACTTAGCTTTAATAATCCTACACCAGTCGGTGGTCCCCCTAGTGAGTTGTCAACCAATTTTGGTAATTAAAGCCTTATTTAGATCTTTTAATTTCCTCACTCCCAGTTTTCCCAAGACCTTTGGTTGATAAACCGTATCCCAACTAACCAAGCTCATTCTAGCTTTTTCCTCCACCACCATCCACAAGAAATTTCTTTGAATACTCTCAAGATTCTCTACCATTCTATCCAAGATTTTAAAAAGAGAAAAGAAGTAAACATGGATACCTTGGAGGGCCACTGACAACAACTGATGATTCCCCACATTACTAAGAACTTTCCCCTTCCAACCGACTAGTCTTTTCTATAATTTCTCTAGAGTGTTGTTCCAGAATTGGTCTGAGACCTCCTTAGCCATGAGCGGGATCCCAAGATAGGTGTTCAGTAGCTCAACCCCATAAACTCAAGGCAATCCACAATATTCTATCTTGTTCTATGCTCTATATTGACGAAATATATTTTACTCTTACAGTAGTTGATGAGTTTCCCCGATGCCTACACATATATATTCAACAACTTTTTCCATTCCCTAGCTTCTCTAATATAGGCTTTACCAAAGAGAAATGTATCATCCAAAAACTGCTGGATGACTTCCCGAGGGAGGGTGGAGGCCAATTTAAAACCAACAATGGATCCAATCCTCTTCAACTTCAGGAGGTTATGAGCCAGCACCTCCACCACCATTAGGAAAAGGAAGGGAAAAATAGGGTCCCCTTGTTGAAATCCCCTTTTTGGCTTAAATGAACCCCACGAAGAACCATTAATTAAAACCACAAAGTCAACTGTTTCCACCACCACCTTTATAACTTTTATGAATCTTTCATGAAACCCAAAATTTCAAAAAACTGCATATAAGACATCCCAAAACACTTTATCATAAGCCTTAGAGATGTCCAGCTTCATCGCCATCCCTACATTCTTGGTTCTATCCATAGAATGGATGATATCATGGGAGGCAATTACCGCATCTAGTATTTGTCTTCCCAGAATGAAACCTTTTTGGTTGGGATTAATAATCTCCTTTGTTCCTTAGGGACTTAATGGTATTCCTTCTTTTATGAATAGAAGCAGACCAGTGGAAGAAGGCTGAATTCCTATCCCCTTCCTTGAGCCATTCGACTATAGACCTTTGCTTCCAGTAAATTTCTTCCCTCTTAAGATTCTCTTTCCATTTCTTTCACCACACCACCTCTTCACAATGATCAGTCCATGAGGAATCACCCCTGGCCATTCCTTCCTAGAAGAAAATAAGTTTTCCTCAATCTCTTTCTCATTTTGAAATATGTCTTTGAACCTGGTCTTACTCCACCCATGGGCCTCCCTCCATCAGCTTCACTATAGAGGAAGGCTGCACCAGGCCATATTTTATCCACAAGAAGAGAAAATTCTTGATACAACATCTTAAATTCTTGGATTAGCACCACATAAAATTTGGAATCTATTATAAACTTCTTCAAAGCATACTATTTCTGGGGCTATTCATGCCCCTCAAGTTCTAAGAGAGGAACTTCATTTTCTAATTTTGTGGGAGTCTTCTAAGGTTAATTTCCATCCACTGGTAATTTCCCTTTCTTTTTCCTTTTCTCTCACTAATCTCTTCGTGCGCCTACCAACCTTGGCATCACTTCCCACATCCACCTTTTCCCCCCACTCATTTTCTTCTTTGGTTCTGACTAGCCCAGGGGACTTTTCAATGAAAAAGAAGGGGCCAATAGTGTTATCAACTTAACCTTTATCCCACCACTTTAGGAAGGGGAACGAAAATTGGGAGCCCTCACCTCCCCCATTTGCTAATGCTACCATCCTCTCCCGATTCACCCCCTTTCTTCAGGTGAGAAGATGGAGGAAACAAAATTTCTCCCTTTTTTTTTTCTTTCTTTCTTCTGGCTTTCCCTTTTTGAGTTAGAGATATCCTCCAAGACTTTATAAAATTATTTCTCCTCCAAGGTTATCTCCTGTTCAACCATCTTACCCTTATCCTCTCCAGTATTCTCCAAAGATTTAAGATTTTCCTCCTCACCCATCAATTAAGGGATCATCCCTTCAAAGGGTCCTTTCTTCACCCCCTATAGTCAAAGGGCTTACGACAACCGAGTTAGTAAGAACCATATCAGGAAGGATCTCTGAAACCCCTTCATCCATCCGAGGTGGCGGTCTTGCAATCAGCTACAACATGACCATGTTTATCACACAACTGGAAGTGAAGGGTGACATTCTCATACACAATGGCTTGATTCCAGTTTCCCTATTTGGATTTCCAAATCACAAAGTTGGGGAGTGGTTTATTTATAGTAACATTTACATAAAATCTCGCAAACACTAGCCTTAGCTTTTGCAAAGTAATAGAATCCACTAAAACATATTGGCCAAATGCGTTCCTAATCAAATGGAGCAATTTTTCATCCCAAAATTCTAGGGGGAGCCCAAGGAGATGGACCGACACTGGCATAGCCTTCTGAAGCTTCAAATCTAGGTTAAACCCAGGATTGCATTTTTCCATTAATAGACAATGCTTGAAATAACACCAGTTCCCAATGGAAACATGTGTGAAATCTGCCGCAACATTAAACTTAAAGAGAAAGAGGTCTCCAGGCATTACCAAGTAACAAAGGTTACTTTTAACTTTCCATTTGGCCACACACCACGATCATACCATATCTATGGTGGGCCTGAAGGTGATGAATCTTCCCACTAGAAAAAGTTGAAGCGAAGTAGAAATGCTATCAACCACTCCCTCAGGGACAAAGATCTCCGGTCCAAACTCACCCACAGTACATTCTGGGATATCAGGGGAGTCTAGGGAATCCTTTCCTAACACCACATTCTTCCAACCCCTAGCTGGAAGACCTTTTCTACCCCCACCTTCTTAGGGCTAGACATAACCAAATCGTTACTTGGTAGATTTAACGAGTAAGAAGAGTCCTACAAGACTGAAACCGTAGACGAACCAAAGCCTGTATTGAGTGCAAAGAACCCTTTGACATCCCTATGTGACAACACAAGGAACAGGTCTGGACACAAAACCATAGGGCCCTCTAAGTCCCTTGACGATGAGGAGGCCAAAGCCAACATAAATTCAAAAAAAGCAGAGCGGGAACTTGCAGACTTGTATAGTGAGATTTTTTTCATAAATTTTTTTTCCATGTACTTGCACTATACATGTACTTGTGCTATTGTTGCAACTCTTGATTTTTATTATGCTACTGTATCTTAAGAGGAGAAGTTAAATGGGTGAAAAATACAGATCATAAAATGATGAAGTAATGATGATATAGTTGTTTTCTACTATATATTTGATGTTATCAAATCTGTACAATTAATTGATTAAGTCATAAATTGCAAAGAGTTAAAGTTATGGTTGAAAGAGTTACTTTACCAAGCTAGAAAGAGTCAGTTTGTAGACTTTTATGTAAGTCGGTCATAGTTACCAAAAACTGAGTGAAGAACAAGAACCAAGCACCTAAGATGAGTTAGATACCGAGAAGTGAATGAAGATAGTTACCGAGTTGCAAACCAAGTTTTACCAAGTACATGATATTGATTATAAATGGTGATAAGATAAAATTTAATGCAAAGCAATGATGAGCTGGATGAGGATAATAATTAAATGAAGTTTTTTAGAAGATCTATGAATGTGAAAATTCAATAAGAAGATCTAAGGCAAAGATCAAGAGGTTAAAATTGAGCATAAGAGTTCTAATAAAGGTTCAAGCTTTGAGGTAAAAGTGAAGTGGTTTACTGAGTTGAGAATTATTAAAAAGATGATTGAACAACTAAGCATAAATGATGGAAAATATAATTAAGGAGATTAAGAGGAAAACGTATGTCTATATAAAGAATGAGAAATAAATATAGGTTATTTTTCCAGAGAATTGAATAGAGAAGAAGAATAAGATGAAGAACAACATTTATTGAGCAGAACAAAGAAATATAGATTGAAGAATCTACAGTTTGAGAAAGAGCTAAATGGAGTATGTGATGCTAGTATTCAATTGAGCGTAAAGGATCCAACACAAGAAAAGGTAGTTTCTATATTTACAGATCAATTTTTTACTGTTGCTTAGTAGTATTTTTAACAAAGAAATCTCTTAACCGAGTGGATTTAACTATTTGTAAAACCTAGAAGTAGGTGACATTCCAAAAGAGTGTTTAAAGACCTCTAACAAGGCCACTCCTAACAGGGTGAAGATCCTAATAGATCTAAGGTAAATCCCCTAATAGAGTCAAATTTAGCAAATGTGTTTGTAATCTTTAACAAGATAAGTTCTTAACCAAGCGTACTTGAAAAGGGTAAAATTTTTATTGTGGATCACAGTTCCCACAGAGGTTTTTACCAAATTGGGTTTCCTCGTTAAATATGGTGTCAACTGAGTTAAATCTAGAGTGAACTATATTAATCTAATTATTGATTTACATATATGATATGTATGGTTGTTTAAGTTATTAAGTTGATTGGTGAATTGTCTACTACTGTATTCAGTTTTACCAAGTGAATCAGTGAGTTCAATTTTAAGTGTTTAAGTTTGATTTTTTCTGATTCACCCCCCCTCTCAATGGACGAACAATTGGTATCAGAGCTAGTTACTCTGAAGTGATAAGTTTAAAAGGAATGGAGTTAATATATAAAGATGTATAAGAGGGAAGCATCAAAGATAAAGAGAGATCATTTCTCTACATGGAAAAGTAGAATGAGGTTTCTTGTGTTTGGAGTAGGAGAATATGGACTTCATTTTATTGATAATGAATATGTTGCACTAACCACTGCACCTTTGACTATCAGTGAGAAAAGATAGAAACAAGAACACACACAAGTTATGATTGAGATTTATTCTACACTTACTAACCAGGAATATGATGAGCTTGATGGTTGCACTAATTCAAAATAGATGTGGGATAAGATTATTTTGATGTATGGTGCAGATCAACATGTTTAGAAGGCTAAAGAAGAAATTTTGAGAGGTAAATTTGACTCTATGAGGATGAAATATGGAGAGAACATAATACAGTACAATACAAGACTTAAGGAGATTGTTAATCCTATCAGAGGAGTTGGTGGGATCATAACTGAGGATGATATTACAAGAAAGATGTTGAGAACCTTGGAACTAAGTTATGCTATTCATGTATCTTCTATACAAGAGCTAAGATCTATTCCCTAGATGTATATTTCACTGGATGCTACTATTGGTAAGTTAACTACATTTGAGCTAAATGATTTTGATAATAGTTTTCCTACTACATCTAAGATTGAATCTGCATTTAAGTCTACTTTAAAGATGGGAAAAGCTAGGGAAGCTGCAGCCAGAGATGGATATTTGAGTAGTGCTAGTGATAAATTTTATAGTTGTACTAAAGGTTTTGAAGAGTTGTTTACTGAATGTGATGAGAATGAAAGAGAATTTGAAGATTTGTTGGCTAGAAGGCTATAAAGAGGCAAAGGCAAATAGTAAGTTACCCTTGAAATATTTTAATTGTGATAAAATTGGTCATTTTGCATCTAACTATCGTGATAAAGATAAGGAGGAAAAGAAAGATAATAGAGATAAGGACAAAAGAGAAAACAAATTCAGGAGATTCAGGGACTACAATAACAAAGGTAAGAAATATTATCATGTTTCTAATGAAGGACTAAGCGATGAAGATTCATTTGACAGTGATGATGGAAAATAAGTTTTTTATGTTGCTATTAAAGATGATTCTGATGAAGAAGAACCAAGAGTCCTAATATCGCAAGTAAGAATGCAACATGGATTATAGATAGTGGTTGTTCACATCACATGAATGGTGACACACTTAAGTTTATTTCCTTGGAAGAGCATGATGGAGGATTTGTTATATTTGCCAATGATGCTACATATCCTGTGAAAGGAAAAGGTTCTATAATTCTACTGAATAATGCAAGATGTGATGATATTTATTGGGTTGAAGCATTAAAGTATAATCTATTGAGTGTTGCATAGTTAAATAATACAGGTCATCGACTGGAACTTCAATATGGAAAAATGAAAGTATTGGAAAAGAGGGATAGTCTGATTGCTACTGGAGAACAATCTAGAGGTAATTTATTTTATCTTGATACTTCTATGAAGAGTTACCTGTTTGCTAAAGGTGAATATTTTTGGTTATGGCACAAAAGACTTTGTCATGTTAATTTTGAAAACTCAATCAAAGTGAGTAAGAAGAATAGAGTAAGAGGACTATCGAGATTAGATAAACTCGAGAATGCTATGTGCAGAGAATGTTAGATGGGTAAGATGACTAAATCTATATTTTCAAGTATGATTTATGTTACACAAGGAAGTTTGGATTTAGTGCATACTGATTTATGTGGACCCATGAGGACTCAGCATTATTATGGGGACATATATTTTATTTTATTTGTGGATGATTATTCTAGAATGATGTCTGTAATATTTTTAAAATAAAAATGTGATGCATTTCCAATGTTTAAATGGTATAAGGACTGAGTTGAAAAAGAAACAGGAAGACATTTGAAATGTTTGAGATCTGATAGAGGAGGTGAGTTTACTTCTGATGAGTTTACATTGTTTTTTAATGAGAATGGCATTAAGAGATAGTTGTCAGCACCAAGGACACCACAAAAGAATGAGATTGCTGAGAGAAGAAACATATCTATTGTTGATTGTGCTAGGACACTGATGATTGAAAAAGAAATTTCATAGAACTTTTGGAGAGAAGCTGTGAGTACTATTGTTTACACATTGAACCAAGTACAAATGAGGAAAGGTACCAACAAGACACCTTATGAAATTTGGTATGAGCACAAACCTAATTTCAGTTACTTTAAAACTTTTGGAAGCAAATGTTATATCCAGAAAGATTCTAGAGAACAAAAGTTTGATTCAAAGGGAGAAGAAAGAATATTCTTAGGATATTCTACGAGGAGTAAAGCTTACAAATGTTTGAACAAAGTTACTAACAAGAAGGTGGAAAATGAAAATGTAAGAATTGATGAATTTATAGAAAGGAATGATAAAGATAGAAAGAAGGAACCTAAGGATTATGAGAAGTTTGTATATGTAGAACCTGATGTTCTTGACACCTTACTGAAAGCAACTAACAAGGAGGAAGATGAACAAGGGTTTCTACAGCCGAATGATGATGTTGAAGGACCGAGATCTACCAAGCCTATTTTGGCAAAGTATGTGAGGAGGCACCATTCCCCGAGCAATATTATTGGAAATAAGGATGTTAGAGTGATGACTAGAAGTAAGGTAAGAGACAATACATGTTTGATATCTATATTTGAGCCAAACAAAGTTAAAGAAGCACTAGATAATGAAGATTTTATTGAAGCAATGAAAGAAGAGTATGATCAAATTGAGAAGAACAAGACATGGACATTAGTACCCAAGCCTAAAAAAAAATGTTATTGGTACTAAATTGATTTTTAGAAAAAAATTGAATGAGCATGTATAAGTTATCAGAAATAAAGCTAGATTAGTTTGCAAAGGTTATGCACAAGAAGAAGGTATTGACTATGGAGATACTTTTTCACCTATTGCTAGATTGGAGGGAGTCAGAATACTTATGGCTTATTATTATTACACAGGAGTCAAGGTATATCAGATGGATGTTAAGTCTACATTTCTTAATGAGATACTTGAAGAAGTATACATTTTGAAACCTAAAGGATTTGTTCAAGAACACTAAAAAGAAAAATATATGTGTTGTAACTCCAAAATTTTGGATACATTTTGTAGTGACTATGCTAAAAATTCTAGTAAGTATAAGTTGCTGCCCTAAAAATCTTTTGTGAGAAGCCCAGTTTGGATGCTTGTAAAAAGAAGCCTGATGATTTTCATAAGTTACCGCTTGGATAGTGGGTTCAACACCTTTCATTTAGAAAATGTAATGGGTCCCAGGTATTGGTTTTACATTTTTACATGTGTTGAGGGTAGGCATTTGGAGGTGTTTGCCCAAATTTATACCTTGCATGTTTCCAGAATTTCCTAAGTGACCCAATTTAGAGGATTACATCTTATACCCAGCTAATTGTTGTGATGTAAAGGTTGCTGCAGTATATTGTAGGCATGAGAGTAAACCTATATCCCCATTTTTAGATCCCGGTGAGTTCATTTGACAACTCTTCCAAAGCTATTCCATTTGCATTTTATTCATTTCCTGTGTGTCATGCAAAATTACTAAGTTCCCTACTTTAAGGTCTTGCAATTTGTACCCGGTTGAATGCCCTAAATAATTGAGTGTTCCCCTACATTGAAAACATGGGGATGTACCTATATGAAGAGTTTCAAACTTTGGTCAATCCAGTTGTCCACTTTGTCTAGCTGATTCCAAATCCATTTTTTGCATATTTATTGAGTTTAAGTTCAGAAAGTTGTAAAGTGTTGACTTTGCATATTAGTGTCAGTTGATCAATTGATCATTGGAGTAAGTTAATTGAAGATTCATGTTCCCTATTTGAAAGTGAATCTATGTTCAAAGTTTCTGACTCTGAGGGTGTCTTTGGTTAGGTTTTCAAAGTCAAAATCAAGAGCAATTTATGTAGATTTCCAGTGTGGGACATAATAAAGTTTACAGAGTAGTCATTTTCAAAGGATGGTAACTTGTTATCAGATGATTTTTTTAAGATGAAAGTGGTTTCCCTGTACTCTATATGTGTAAGTGTGCTACCTGGATCGGTGGTTAAGACTCAGAGCATGTTTTGGTATTTTTGCAAAGGTGAATCTGAAGTGGTCTGCATAGGGTTTAAAATTTAGAATGTTATCACTTGCAGCATCAAAAAGAACCAGAGAAAGCATGAGGAAAAATAATTTTATTGAAAACGTCCAGACATGTTTTGAGGGAATTTCACCCTCTCATCAATGGACTAAGTTGTTTACAATAAAAGTACAATAAAGCGGTTTAAATAGAAAAGAGGGGAAAACCGCCTCAACTTCCATGAAAACCAACAGTCATGCAAAGAAATAATTAATCAATTAATTAAAAAATATTAATCAATTGATTAATTAAAACAACAATATGAAAAGGAATTAAAATACCCAAAGAATAGGCATGTGCGGGTACTTTTTGGCGAAAGCCATACAATTAGGGTTTCAAAATTAGGAAAACCCTCATGTTCATCACAAAGTAATTGGCATGAGGGGACCCAACTCCAAAAAATGAAGGCACAAAATTCCAAAACATAGTGGCGATCAAAGCTGAACCCACGAGCACAGAAACCAGAACCAAGAAGCCGAAAGACCGCTGAAAAATGCTCGCGGGGGCTGGGGAGCCGAGCAGTCTCACCCCACACGCGATGAGGGACCAGCGAAAAGGGAAGCAGCGCCACATGGGGGTAGAAGAGGAGAGAGCTGGCAGGGTCTTTGGAGGCACGGAAGTGCCAAAGGCTGGCACAAGACCAGCGGCGGCGGTGGAAGAAAGCCCGAACAGGGCCTGTGAACACCGCGCCAGGGGGCGGGAGAAACGACAGAGCCCAAAGGGCTCACAGAGGACACAACACCTGAGCCTCCATCGCGGTAGATGGAGGGAGAAGAAGACCAGGCCCACCAAAAAATGACGAGCAACAACAAAGTCACGGAATTGAAAGGAGATCCCCTATGCAATATTTAAAGGAGTTAGCTCACAGAAAGGAGCTGTCATGTCCAAAAGTTGGGAAAAAACACACGAACAAATTTTTTTATAATGCACTAAAACAGGATACCAAAACAATCACAAGGGTAACATGTGCACGCAAAATGGTGCAAAGGGATAAACGAAACTAGATAGGTTACAAGGAGAGGAATAGTTTTCAGAGCTATCCTAAAGGAAGCCTAAAGCTCCTAACTTGATCTGCATGCAAACTGAGATAGTTGACCAAAAGTCAACCAGAGTTGACCAAGTCAACCAAAGTTGACCTAGAGTCAACTATACTCTGAAACAAGAGAATGGTAAGCACTTAGGGTTTGCTAGATCCTAAGGGAGAGTCGAACATGCAAAATGAGGATAGTTGACTAAAAGTCAACTAAGGTTGACCAAAAGTCAACCATTCTTTGAAATACGTGAAGGAGGGTCACTAGGGCCTACTAAGTACTATGGAAGTAAAAGGCACGCAAATCAAGGTAGTTGACCATGGTGGAAATAAAGTCAACGGTGCATAAGAACGGTCAAAGGGAGATGTTAACAATGTCTAACGCTAATCTAGTTCAAAGGAACATTATAATTGGTTAATTTATCGCTTTAAACTCCCACAAAAAAATATCCTCAATCCTAAATTCAACTACTCAATAAAGAACCTATTTAAATATTAACAGGAAACACTATCGTATTTTAACGAATATAAGCTTAATTCTTTTTTTTGCATTATATCTTTAATAAAAACAATTAAATTTAAACTCCCTAAAAAAAAAATTAAACTAACACCTTAAGTTGAAATAAAATCTAATCTAATTTCCATCTAAATTAAATCAACCTTATTTTAAAGAAACCTATATGCTAAATTAAATTCTAATAAAAGCACCTAATTTTAATTTAGCATACAATTTTCTTGCCCCCTCTTTATATCAAACTCACAACCTATTTATATAATATATACATGTCTACATAAAACAAATCTATTATTAACAAAATCTAATTTAAAATATCTTTATAACCAAATCGAATCTTTATATATATAAAAAAAATAAAAAATAAATTAACATAAAAAAAGAAGTAACTAAAACTCAAATTATCATTACTGAAAAAAAATCTATTTTAAATCTATTCTAATATTAACCCTAAACTACACATCCCATGCCCTAATATCAATCCATCTTGAGGGTTCTGTTAACAAAGGAGGCGGCGGTAGCTGAAACATTGCAGTGGTGGAGATGGGCGGAGGGCGGCGGACGAGCCGCGCAGTCGGAGGAGGGAGAAGTTAGGGGTGGCGCTATGCGGGGAAGGCAGAGGGGAGGTCGGAGTGGAGAGAGGGGAGGGTGGTGGCAGCCGGCGGATGGGAGCAGTGCCCCATTGTTGAAGCCGTGGGCCGCAGGGCCTATGGCCCTCACGTCCACTGCTTGCACAGTGGGCTCGCGCGGCCTCCGACCGGCCCACCCGCCCAAACAAAAAAAAATTTAAAATATATATATATTTTTAATTTCCTTCTTTTTTTTTTTATGCGCCTTCTTCTTTTTGAATAATATAATAGTATTCCTATACCATTAGTATGTATAAAAATAAAAGGTTTAAACTCAAGAAAATATATATATATATATATATATATATATATATATATATATATATATATATAGGAATTAATTAACTAGTGAAAATAGACTGTAATTTTCAAAATAGGGGGTATATAGGACATTTTTTTTTAAATTTTAATTGATCATTGCAACTCATAATTTATTCTCCACGTTCTAGTGGAAGGAATTTCTAAAAAAACATTTAATTTATTTTTTTGTTTATTATTTCCAAAATTTAGCTAAGTGTAAATAGAAGTGTTATAATACTTTTCAAGAACCACAAAAAAAATAATGTGATACCTAAAAGAAAATTTTTATTATTACAAGATTTCCATTCTAAGAGTAAATAAATGCATCCATAAGGTAAGCAATTTGTTCGACGATTAATTTCATTCCCAAAATAATGTAATTTCCAACAAAATGCCTTGGGGAGGAAATTTTATACCCATAAAAGGAATTTTAAAATTAAGCATACCAAGAAATGTAAAAACTGTGATGATTACTACTAAATAGATTTTATAAATCTCTAATACACGCATATAGATTACCAAACCTCGTTTCTTAATTCCAAATTTAAAATACAGTTACACTTCCCATTGATTCTTTAATATACAAAAAATGTTAATATAATTTCAAACAATGATAGGCTTCATATTACCTTATAAGTCCTTATACAAACTTTATAATAATGAAAACCTTTAAACAATATAGGTTACAAACGATTAGTTTACAGTTGTTCACATCTTCCATAAGGGGGGTAGGGTAGCAACTCCTACATCCAGCTGATACCTGAAGAACAAGGTTGACCATGGAGGCTCACTTCCCAACCTAGGCCTTTTCAAGGCCACCCCCAAGCTTGGGGATCCAATATGGAATGGGTCACAAACAGAAACACCCAACAAGCAGGAAAAAAAATAGAGGACTCAAACACAAGAAAGCTTCCCAACATCAGGATGAACAAGAGGAAGTATCTCCAAGAGACCTTCCATAACAGGGGTAGTGGTAGACCTCACTGAAGGAGAAAGCCAAGAACAAACATAGAATACACAAGCCTCACATGGACTTGAAAATGACCATCTTTACAAGATGCTGTCTTGAATAACTTTGTTATACCTCCTAGATGCCCTCAGGCCGTTCTTGGCTTCATGGGTATCGTGTTACCCCAAGTTTATCCCTCCTCACATGAGAGACTCTACACTTAACATGAATCATTTCCATCTACCCCTCCAAGGCTACTCTACCCTCCCAAGGGTGAGTGTACCTTGAAGACCCATTTGAAATCAAACACAAAGTAAAGACATTGAGAACAAATAAAGAAATTTCCAACATAAAACAAAAGCTTCAAAACGCATAAGACTCCATTAATGGAGTCCTTGAGTTCAAGAACACATAAAAATAAAAGAAAAATTACTTAAAATAATTCCAACCTTGATCCCAAGATAGGATGATGAATGGATTAGTGTTGAGCTATCCTTCCTAAGGTCCTTCCAAAAAGGCTCCTTCAAACTGGATTCTGTCTCTAAGGGTAGAGAGTGGGTGAACACTCAACTCAACCTAAAATCTTCCCTAAATAGGCAAACCTCCAACATGAGTAAGGCTTAACCCAAAGGTGAGGTAACTCTAACCAACCCCAAACTAAATCACTTCCTAACTCTCCAAGGGTGAAGTCAAATGAAACTTGGGTAGAAGAGAGAGTGAGGTTAACCAAAGTCACACTCCTCTTCCAAATTCGCTCAAAGTTGAAAATGACACTTAAAGGGAGTAATAAATGAGTTTAGAGGATCATTAATGAAAAAAAATTACCCCTAACCCATAGGGTACCAAGTTGGGTGACTAAAACTGACCCCGGTTACCCCCTAGGAGCCCAAAAGACCCTCTAAAACTCACCCTAAAGTTAACCTACGGATTTCTACGTCAAAGAAATTCTAGAAACTTCTAACCCTGGGGTAAGCTTGGGTACTACTACTAGATGACCTTAGTTAACCCTTAACTAACCTTGGTTTCCCCTTACTAGCCATCTCAATAATTAAATTACAACACTTGCCAAATTTGGCACATTAAAATAAAACAAATGACATGACTCAATAACATGAACCTTTACTAATTTAATAATACACATGCAAACCATGTTCACAAAATAAAAACATAACAACGAGGTCCATGTCTCTTTATATAGACAGGACCTTGGAAAGCACGATTATTTACATAGGTTCCAGTACTGGGTCCCCGATTTAGATCTATGGTCAACTTTTCCTGCACACTCAATGCACACATCAGTAGATCCAAAACAACATGATATGAAACATAACATAACATAAATCATATATGTAAGCATATAAACCACATTGCATTAGAACTGAAATATCCTAGCATTGGTTTCCTAAACCAAATTCATCATGTAACATTCATACATTTTAAATTCATATAAGACATCAACATAAACTGAAACTGAATCAGAACATAAAGCACCTCAAAAGTACCCTGATTACAAAATCAGGTGCTGAATATATAACATAGGATTCCACCGATCCTCAAATGTATAAAAAGTCTCTGGTAGTCAAAGTATGTCAAAGCATAAACTACTGAAAGCATGAGAACAAATAGTAAAACTATAACAGTCTAATGTAGGTCTCACAGGAGCAGTCAAACAAGAACATGTGCAAGCTTGCGTGAAGGAGGAAATGAAATGTTTTATAACATTTAAATAAATGCCATGTGTAAATATAAGTCAGTTATGCCTATGCTGAAATGCAAAGAGGGAAAAGTTTTAAACCATTTAAAATGCAAATGGAAGTTATAAATGTAGAGGAAGCCTGCACAAATTGGGGTAAGTAGAATAGTTCCAAAAAAATAAATCAAATGCAAACTACAAGTTTGCACATTGCACAATACTATGACAAACAATGGATTACACAAGATATGAAATGAAATCCCAAATATGAGTTAAAATAGAAATCTATCTTGCGTAGGTTTTAAAGGATATAGAATGTTGTAAAACCAAAAACAAAGCCCACCCCAAACATTTATAAGGAAATAATAATGCAAACAAAAAAGGCAAGGATCTGCGTAGATGGGGGACATGGCCAATGCAATTTGCACAATGCATAAAAAAGAGGCCCCTTGGCGGGCCCCTTGGCAGTTGGCTGGAGGAGTCAATGTACTGGTGGACCCCATATTTTGGGCATAGAATGTGTAATGGCTTTAAAACACAAAGGGAGTTAGTCCCACATTGCTCCTAGAGATGAATTTGGAGGTATTTATCAGGTAAAAGGAAAACATATAGAAATATGAAGAAGAGCAGGACACTCTCCACGAGCACACAAGTGGTGCATTGGGAAGCATGCCCAGATGATGGAAATAAAATTTTGGCAACGACGTGGCATGCAGATAGTGCTAGATAAAAGGTGGCTTGGTGGAAACATGGTGAGCGGTCATGAAGTCACGTAAGGTAACCACGGTCAGAGAAAACCATGCAAGATCACGCGAATAGCTGCTAGACTACCCATATGCAAAGTCATGAGATGATAACAGTTAACCACCATAGATTTTGAGATCATGCGACAATGTAGTCATGAAGTCGCAAGATGATAGCAGTTAACTGCCAGAGATGCCAAGATAACACAACTAGAGGTTAACTAACCACTATGTGAAGTCTCCAAAAGAAAACTGTTAAGTGCCTTTCCTTCCGAGATTAAGAGACTACGGTTAGATAAAGATCAGATCAAGGGCTCATGTTAAGTCTCACAATAAACCCAGTGTCAAGGAAATCTATTAGAGACTTAGAGACACAATCTATAGAGTAACCGTGGTTAGAGCATGGTCAGAGCATGGTCAAGTTAAGTCTGTTTAGAGACTTAGAGACTAAAGGTAATCTCCAAGTCTCTAAAAGAAACCATGATTAAGGAAATTTTTCAAAGACTTAGAGACTAAGTTGTCTCCAAGTCTCGAAGTAAACTAGGGTTAGACGAGGAGTTTCTAGGCCAGTCAAGAGAAGACAATCAATGCATGCCAAATGTCAAAATATGGTGAGTTCTGGGCAAGTATGCACAAAAGGAGAATTTCAAAAGTAAATAGAGATAATGTGAACATGATTAAATTTAAAAGGAATTAAAATGAGGTATAGTCTATGCAAAGTATTAAAGAATAAATTAAGTCAGATTTGCACAAATAAGACAAAGTGTAAAAGATTCAAATATTATACAAACATTGAAAAGAATAGTTTTATTTTATAATCTTGTGCAATATTTTTATTTAAAAATCTTGACAAAGAAGCTTTCATGGAGAGATATTTTCTCAAAGGATGAAAATCAGATTCCTTGAAGAGATTAGCTGCATGAAAAAATAGTTGCTGGAGAAGATTAGATATTTCTCAGAATGAAATCAGATATTTGCAGAGAAAATCAGATTTAGAAGATATTTGAAGGGGAAAATGATGTCAGATTTTGAAGTCACCGATGTAAATAAGATTTCAGAGGAAAACAAAGGAATAAGGAAAAATCAGATTTTCAAGAGGGACAGGTGTGAATCAGACATAGATTTTAGGGTTCTTCTTCTGCTTCTATTTATTTCCCTCTTTGCTCAGTTTTGGGGATTTTCTGTGTCTGTTTAGTCTGTCTAAAAGCTTCAGAGCAGGTTCCAAGTGTCCTTCTGTATATTTTCTCTCTTCTATGCATATAGGGTGTTATGTATCCTTTCTGTTTCAGGGAAAGAACATTACTGTAACATAAATCTTTATCAATGAACTTTGAGTATTGTTGTTTTATCATCAAGCTATCTCCATTTTGCTTCTTAATCATAGAGAATAAAGCATTAAGGATATTTTAATCTTGTCTATTGTTGATCAGCAATAGAGTCATTTAAGGAATGACTATGATTTAATATTTTTCTTCAAATGTGTATGAGTTGGAATATCAAGGGTATGCTAATCTTGTCTTTCCAGTGGATGCTGGTTATGTATTTTCTATTCCAAGGTCTCTTCCAAGGGGAGGGTTAAATTCTTTGAGTAGGGAGTTGCATATTTGAAATACATAGGTGGATTCACAAGTAGAAATTGATTGATAGGGTTTGTCTTATGTAAGACATATTAACATATCAAACCATGTTGTTTTCATTTTTTCATGATCATCTTTGTAATGTTATGTTTGAATCTGGTGCCCATTGGATAAGGCACTGGTCTATGCGAGATTTGGGGTATTTCAGAGATCCATACATCAAAACATAATTGAAAAATCATTTCCTTTTCATGTTGTTAGAAGTTAGAATTGTTCTAGTTTTTAGACATACTCCATGCAATAAGAATATTGCATAAGACTTGATAAAACATTGAGGTATTTGTTACCTTAAAGGTCTAAAAACTATTCCATAGTTATATATCTGCAAGCTTGTATTTGTCACAAAGGATTCATATGTTTGCAGATTAGGCAATACCCACCTGAGTGATGTGGAGATCTAATAATAAGGAGGAATTAATCCTCATCAATTAGACTTTGTCTTGCAAGAATCAGGAGTTGGGATTTATAGAGTTCATTAGATATTTGTTTTGATTCTGCAAGAAAAATCTCTAATAGTATGTAAGTTACATAAAGCTTTATATGGTTTGAAACAAGCACCCTGAGCATGGTATGAGATATTGCACTCTTAACTAATTAAAATAGGATTTCAGAGAACAAGTGATAACAATAATGTTTTCTTGAAGTGTGACAATGAAAACAAAGTTTTGATTGCTGAAATTTTTGTTGATGATATTATTTTTGGAGGCAATTACACTATATGTAAAGGATTTTTTGTTCAAATAAGAAAAGAGTTTGGAATTTCAATGATTGGATAAATTAATTTCTTTCTAGGTCTACAAATACTACAAGTTACTGGAGGGATATATATTACACAAGCTAACTATATCAAAGAGATCATCAAAACCTTTGGTATGGAAGATTCCAAGCCTGTTGGAACACCTATGGTTACTAGATGTAAATTATCAAAAGAGGATGAGACACAAGAGGTGGATAATACTCTTTACCATTCCATGATTGGTAAATTGCAGTATGTTGTTTGCAACAGACCTGATATAGCACATGTTGTTGGGATTATTGCAAGATTTTATTCTAATCCAAAGGAAACACATATATATGCAGTAAAAAGATTTTTCAGATATCTGAAAGGCATAGAAGAATTTGGTTTATTGTACAAGAAATGAGGTACTTTTGATCTGCAAGTCTAAACTAATGCAGATTGGGTTGGAAACATTGATGACAAGAAAAGTACTAGTGGAGGTACATTCTTTCTTGGTGAAAGATTGGTTACATGGTTGAGAAAGAAGAAAAGTTGCATTTCACAGTCTACTGCTAAGACATAATATGTTGTTGCTGCTATGAATTGTGGAAATATAGTATGGATTAAACAATTAATTGAATTTATGCAAGAAGAGATCACAAATTTGGTTACTATTTTTTGTGATAATACAAGTGCTATTAATATATCAAAGAACCCGATTATGTATTCAAAGACCAAGAACATTTCTATCAAGTATCACTACTTGAGAGAACAAGTTCAAGAGAAGAATGTGAGATTGGAATATGTCAATTCAAAGTAACAATTGGCTGATATATTTATAAAGCCACTACCTGAAGATGCTTTTGAGTATCTTAGAGGTAAATTAGGGGTTCTTCCCCTATCCAATATTTACTAAAGAGCATGAGGCATGCTGCATCAATTCTATATTTCATTAGAATATTTGTTACTAAATTGATGTTAGTATGACACACTTTAGATGATTCATAAAGTTGTGAAAATATTTTGTATGCAATGATTTATGTGTACATGTAAGGTGTAATCAACTAATGGAACAAGTTTTTAGGAGTATGACTTTTCTGGCATTGTTTTCAAAGAGGGAGAGAATGAGTTGATGACATTTATCCATAAGGGAGATATTGATGAATTAGGAGAGAATGAATGAATTTCTACTATATACTCATGAAGGAGAATCAGAATGTATGCTACAAGAAACATAAGATTTATCCATGAGGGAGATTTAGATTGAGAGATCACATATCAAAGTGAAAACATAAGTATCACCTCAGAGGGAGTTAAGTTATATATTTGATAGTTGTCACCATCAATTGCAATAATAGTGTTATATTGGTTGCCATCAATGCCAAAGAGGAAGATTGTTAACCAAATAATGAAGATCTGATGGAGATGATGAAGACTGAGTGATACCGAGTATCATGATTGTAGAAATGATTAGATCAGTTGTTTTTTTGTCATTGATGTCAAGCAATTGATTAATTGATTTTTATTAGGTTACCATATATTAAGAGGAGAAGTTAAATGGGTAAAAAATATAGATTAGAAAATGATAAAATAATGATGATATAGTTGTTTTCTACTATATATTTGATGTTATCAAATCGGTACAATTGATTTATTAAGTCAAAAATTGAAAACAGTTAAAGTTATGACCAAAAGAGTTACTTTACCAAGCTAGACAGGGTCTGTCAACAGAATGTTGTGTAAGTCGGCTAGAGTTACTGAACACCAAGTGAAAGACAAGCACTGAGCACCAAAGATGAGTTAGACACTGAGTAGTGAATGAAGATAGTTACCGAGTTGTAAAGCAAGTTTTACCGAGTACATGATATTGGTTATAAATGACGATAAGATAAAATTTAATGTGAAGTGATGATGAGGTAGATGAGGATAAGAGTTAAATGAAGTTTTTTAGAAGGTCTATGAATGCAAAAATTCAATAAGAATATCTAATGCAAAGATCAAGCGGTTAAAACTAAGTATGAGAGGTCCAAGAAAAGTTCAATTTCTGAGGTAAAAGTGAAGTGGTTTACTGAGTTGAGAATTATGAAGAAGATGATCAAAAGACTGAGCATAAATGATGGAAAATATAATTAAGGAGAATAAGAGGAAAGTATGTCTGTATAAAGAATGAGAAATAAAAAGAGATTATGTTGCCAACAAATTGAACAGAGAAGAATAAGTTGAAGAACAACATTTACCGAGAAGAACAAAGAAACAAGGATTAAAGAATCTACAGTCTGAGAAAGAGATAAATGGAGTATGTGTTTCCAATATTCAATTGAGCATAAAGGACCCGACACAAGAAAAGGTAGTTTCTATATTTATAGATCAAATTTTTATTGTTGCTTATTAGTATTTGTAACAGAGAAATCTCTTAACCGAGTGGATTTAACCATCCTATTTGTAAAACCTAGAAGTGGGTGACATTCGAAAAGAGTGTTTAAAGACCTCTAACAAGGCCACTCCTAATAGGGTGAACATAATAATAGATATGAGGTAAATCAACTAATAGGGTCACATTTATCAAATGTATTTGTAATCTTTAACAAGATAAGTTCTTAATCAAGCGTACTTCAGAAGGGTACAAATTTATTGTGGGTCACAATTCCCACAAAGGTTTTTCCCAAATTGGGTTTCCTTGTTAAATCTGGTGTCAACTGAGTTAACTCTAGAGTGAACTATGTTAATATGATGTTACTAAGTTTGAATGATTGATTTACATATATGAGATTTATGGTTGTTTAAGATATTAAGTTGATTGGTGGATTGGTTACTACTGTATTCAATTTTATCGAGTGAATTAGTGCTTTCAGTTTTAAGTGTTTAAGTTTGATTTTGTTTGATTCACCTACCCCCTCTTAGTGGAGCAAAAACTATATCCTAGAGCTAAAGTTCCCATCCTACAAATCCATTCTTGGTCACTATACCCCAAAACTAAAGTCCCCATCCTTCAAATTCATTCTTGGTCCCTATATCCAAAAGTTAAATCCTTCATATCTTCCATCCATATCGGGTCCATATATCCCTCCATAAACCAAGCCTACCATTCCTAGCTCACCATCCACTTACCCTATCACATATCAAGATTAGAATAGGTACACATTCTTGAGGAATTTCCAAGCACCTATTTATATGAACCCTCTATATCATTCCTATCCTCCCATGATTCCTGAAACCTTTGGAAGAAGCTTGGATGTCAAACAAAAAAAATCATAAGTCAAAGAATCCACATATTTATAGAGATCAACATGTCCAATCTAATCGACATGTGAATGAAAATCAAATGGAAATATCAAAGAGGCCGCAAAGGTCCACCAAGAAAAAATAAATATCCAAAAGGCCTCTGAGGTCCATCAAGAAAAATGAAATATCAAAGAGACCACATAGGTCCACCAAGGAAAAAGAAAATTCAAAGAAAATGTAAGTTCCTAAATCCCCATTAAAGAAATGCATTCCAAACAATCACAAAAGAAAGAAAAATCAAATATTTTGTGGATTCCCAAGTCTCTTTTGAAAGACTTGCACACAAAAGAAAAATCAAAGTTGACATTCAAGCTTCCAAAGGCTTTCATTCCATATCCTTTCAAACATTTTCCACTTTCAAGTCTACTTTGAGTTCCTATATCCCAAAATCCACTACCTTAGATATATCCTCATCTCCTTCATCCATTGTTCCTTCATCATTCCACCACCCTTTGAGGTGTGTGAAAAAGTTGATCTTTCCACCATTTCTATCTACCCCTACACAAACCTTCCAATATACCATCCATTATGGACCATCTATTGGCCATACTTTCATTCACCTTATCCAATCACATGAATCCTTATCCACCATGTTCCTTATCCTCCATATCATTCTCCTTTCTATCACCTTATCAACATATTTTAACATACTCTAACTAGTCATGTGCCATCATAGCGTACATTTTAAAGGAGTACTATCTAAAGGTAAAGAGGCTCGAGTCCCTCTAAAAAGTGAAAAAATACAAAAAAAGAGCAAAAAATTCAAGAAGAGAAAAAAAGACAAAAAAAAAGAGAAATAAATACATCCTATGGTGAAAACCACTTCTTGTGGTGCCTTGGAAAAGTACCATGATGAAAACCTAGAAAACATGCATAATGCATAATTCACCTTCTTGTACTCTACACTTGGGGACAAGTTCCACTCATAGCCATTTTATCTTACATTAGCCATCATATCCTCCATCTTCCATATCCTACCATTTATCTCACTTGCATCCATATTCCCTCTTTCACCTTTGATCTTGACAAGGTTGAACATATGTAAGACCCCGCCTCCTTAAGTACCAATGAAATTTTAAATTTTGAATACATCTAGATTATTTAGGTTTGAAAGTGATTGTGTGGCTATTTCATTAGTAAAACTCTCTCTCTCTCTCTCTCTCTCTCTCTCTCTCTCTCTCTCTCTCTCTCTCTCTCTCTATCNTCTTTAGTAACTCTCTCTCTCTCTCTCTCTCTCTCTCTCTCTCTCTCTCTCTCTCTCTCTCTCTCTCTCTAAGTCTCAATAATCTAATTTATCCTAGGATGATAATTAAAAAATCTTTATGATCAATTAGTACAAGAAGATAGATTAATTTGAAATATCATGTTGAAATTTTATTTGATGGAATCATTATTAGTAGATGAATATGGGGTGTTTATAATAACTCACCACTTATATGACTAAAATAAACCTAAATTGTGGAAATGTATTTCTTTCATATAAGATTAGATAGGCTAATAGTTATAGCTGAGTTATTTGAGTGGCAATACTCTTGTGCTTCATTAGTAAATGTGATTGAAATTAAATGAATGTTTCTTATTTGAGATACCTTGATAAGTATGTATTTAAAAAAAAATGAAATTTATATAGGATTTTACAAATGGTTACTAATAAGGGATCTAAGAACACTCGTAATCATTTTTGGCATTCTTCCTTCTAATCAATATTTGATGCAATGAGGATGTAATGTATTTTTAAACTATTGTATATGAATTACAATTTCATTATGGATAATTTCATAAAATAGAACTATGAGAATGTGATTAATAACTAATGTTATCAATTATGATGATTTGATTATACTTGTGGTTGTGTTTTCAAGAATGTAAGTGTCCCTACATGAGGAAGGAGAAATGTTTGATAAAACACTTCATGAAGGAGTTGGAGTAATTCAATTTATATAGTTAGGAATGAAGAAATATGTTTATCATGCTTGATGGGTAATTACTAAGAGTCAAATTTATTGGGATTGAGAATTCTTGTAAGAGAGTTTAGGGGTTTTAAAACACTTGGGTTAGGTTAAAAATTGAATGGACCTTTGTATCGGTCATTATTTGGTGTTGTTTGGTCAATTTCATGTATCCTTATGCAAAAATAGGTGCCTAGGCTCAATACCTTGGGGTTGGGGATGTTTTCAACATGTGATATTGTCCTTAGGACTTTATATGACCTTTCAAAAGTCACTTTTTTGAAAGTGACGAGATAGGGCTTTGGGGAAATTGTTTTGGGGTGGAGATTCATAAATATCTTGAGAATAATGAAGAAGTCATTTCCCACTTCTCCTTTTGGAGAAATCATGGTTGGAAGAAGATAGAGGAGAAGAATGAAGGATCTTGCATATTGTTGTGGAGGTAAAGATTATGCTCATGTAAAGATAAGTTATTTGTTCCTTCATATGCTTTGTTTTAGCATAGATTTCTTGTTCATGTATTGTTCCTCAAGGTAGTTGTTATAGGGGATGTTATAAAGATTTTTTTGATATGAGTAAATGTGATATGGAAAAATAAGCTCTCATCATGAATCTTAATGGTGCACCATATCCTTACTTGCCGGGGGGTTGGCTAGGATCCTTGAGGTCTCATGATGCCATTTGGATGGGAGGAGAGTGAGAATTGTTTATGATTTCTTCCATTGATGTTCTTGTTTTAATTTCATATGAATATCTATGCTTCAAGCTTAAGTGTTAGCTTATAATAATATGGTTGATATTTTTTTTAGTAATCTCATAGAAAGCTCATTTTCAGTTTTCTTCTACTATTTTGTATAATTATTTTAGCCTAGATATATTTCATTATGCTTAAATTGGAAGAAGGAAAATCAATATAAAATCTTTACATGTACTATTGTCTACTTGAGTGTTACTTATTTATTGTCTATTACTTTGGCTTAAATAGAGATTATACAGGGAGAACTCATGTATTTTCTTCTTAAGATTATACTTATTTCATGTATTTTCTTAAAAAATGATTACTTCATAATAAGGAAAAATAGAAAATTGCATAGACAAGTTATTTAACATTGGCTAGCATAGATTTGGATACATCATGCTTGGATCATTTGTTATGTATATAATACTAGTAAGGAATCAATAGTGACTAGCAATATTTAAACAAAGCTAATAGAATGGTGATCCTTCCTAGCATGGAGATTTTGTCACTACTCTGTAATGTTTCTTTTGGATGCCCAAATCAAGATAAATAGAACTTATCCACCCTAAACGGCTTGAAGAGGCATTTTAATATGTTCAAACCTCATCTTATGGCTTTCGTATCAGGATACATTTTAAGGAAAGTAGATATCTAAGAAAATAGATTCCTATGTAGACTGCCTTATTCATAGGGACTCCATTTTAACAGTGGAAGCTACAATTTGACTAGATCTCAGGATAATAAAGTGAAAACCTTAAGGGTATATGTAATTTCTATTATGTATACATATGTGTAAGAAGACTCTATAACCAATTAATAGACTTGGGCAATTGGATCTATAATCTAATCGCCTTTTGATTCATGGCCTAATAGCGATCGATATCTCTTTCTCCATACAATGAATTTCCTCAGCCATTGCCTTGAAATGAGTTGTAACTAATCTCTTATACCCTTTTTATGCCTCCATTTCATAGCACCTATAGTTGCTAAAATATATATATATATATATATATCGTACCTTCTTTTGAAATAAAATAATATACATACATATATATATATATATGATTTGTATTGTGTATGAAAAGAAATAGAAAAAAACAAAAAAAAACAAATCAAGAATGTAATGAAATTTAGTGTATTCAAATCCTTAGAGCGACAGATCTAATATAAAACAACAAGTGGAGTATAGTTTAAAGAAAATGATAGAAAATCTATAGTGTGACCATAAAAATTGATGTTCTGTAGGAAGCAATTCATATTGGGAAATATCTTAGTAAGCCACCCACTTTTGTAGAAGGATTGAGTCTCTGGATTGAAGACCTTGCTATCAGACCAACAGGTTTAGAAGTGAAAGATAAAAGAAACTGATCAATCCTAATGCACAGTCTAGCTGCATAGATAAATGCATCTATAAAATCCTTGCACTGTCCATTTACGTCATTTCTCTATCTTCATTTAATACAAATATAAATCAAGACCGCACCATTAAATATAAATCAACCTGCACTACAAAATGGATAGCAGTAAGCCATTGCATAGTAGAAATCTTAAAATTCCAAATAAAAAATAATCTTGTCAATGATAGAACCAAAGGTAGCTTAATACTTATATGTGCTAAGCATAAAAAAAAATTAGATCAAACCTGGTTCAACAACTCTTAAAAAAGAGAAGCCATCAGAGAATGCATGAAAAATATATCACAGACAGATTCAACTCATGTAATTTAACTATAGTCCATATTGGAAGCTAGTAAGTAGATTAGTTAGAAGAATAATTATTTGAACAAAGCTGATGATTCTCATTTTGGAAACTAATATAAACTTAATATGTCATATTGAACCTGTTCAAATTTATTTCATGTATTGTAAGCGCAAAATGTATGGACAAAATATCATTCACAATTCAACCAATTTAATTTAACTACTCTATATATTAGAAATTGGTAATTATATTACCTACAAGAAGAATAATTTTGCATGTTCTCATTCCTCTACTGCCTCCGCCTCTTCTCTGTCTCAAATTTTGCTGCCACCATGGACAAGACCACACCAAAATACAGGGAACAAAGAAAACAAACGCAAAATTAGTGAATTATACTTGATACTGATGTTATAGGAGATGCTATAAAGATTGTTAATATGTGGTAATAAAAATAAAACAAACCCAAAATTAGTGAATTATAATTGATACTGATGTTATAGGAGATGCTATAATGATTGTTAATATGTGGTAATAAATTTAATACTGATGTTCATGTAGGTAAACAATAAAAAAAATGCAAAAATAGTGAATAATAATTGATTTCAGGTTCTAAACGCCATAACTTTGGGAGGTCAATTATTCTCTCAAATAGAATTTACTAATGTAATGTGCATGGTAATTTAACTTTTACTAAAATAGGGTGCATCCTTGAATATTAACTATGAGTTTATTATTACCCTATTCATACAAATGTTAATATTAAATTTACTATAATGGTATTACTATTTCTCTTTGTTAGGGAGAGAATTATATAAATATGATTGAAAATATTACCATTATATTATCTCCTATTTTTCCTCCTAAACAAAGGGAGATGAAAATGTAATCCATTCTTGTAAGCATTTGATGACATGTAATTGATTGAATGTTTGATAATGTCAAGTTGAAGATAATGCAAGGCCTTAAATTATTTAATGGTTTGCATTGTCATTGATGTCAACTTATATCATATGTACGGTCATATACATAATGTAGATGTCCAAAATCATCCTTATATTAATTTAATTAATATTCTCATAACATTATAGTTAATTTTAATTAATTATATTTGTTATATTCTTCTATGTTTTTAAATAATTTATTTAGTTAAATATGATTCACCTTCATAATATTTAAATATTAATTTAAATATTTTCCCCCTTTTAATGTATTAAATCTTATTTATATACATTCCCCTCATTAATCCCTTTTATATAAATTTTTAATTTATTTATTCCTCCACATGACTTAATTCTACTAAACTATAATTAATCTAAATTTAATTTAGATTAAGCTAATTTTAACCTAGGTCCTACCCTACCTCACATCACTCTCACCAAATATATCTATTTATTAATTAACTAAGGTTAATTAAGCTAATTTCTTGATTTCTACACAAATTAGTCCTAATTATTTGCTCACACACGTGTAAGCAAATTTTCAAAAATCACTTTTTCCAAATAATCCTTATTTGGTGCCAACAAAGTTTTTTACACCTATGATGACACCTTCTTACAATTTCTAAAAGTGTCTCATTGGCCCAAAAATCTTACACCCTCTTACACCTCTTACAAGATCCTTCACATGTGTACTTTGAGTACACTTTGACCTATCACATCCAAAGTTGCTCACACATGTGTGAGAAAAGTTAGCCTCTTGCATGACTTATGTGTCCCTCATGTGGCACCTATGTGGATGTCACATGAGCTCCACCTCATCCAAGCCCTCTCTCTCCTCCAAAAAATCTTTAAATAGAGGCCATTGTCAAGAGCAAATCATCTCCCTTTTATGCATTGTTATCATGCTAGTTTAGTGCTAGAGATTTTAGTGTATTTTTATGTTTATGTTCTTAGATAATATAGAAATCACATCTTAGGTAATCATGGTGAATGAATCTAGTTTTAGTTTCATTTGATCTTGTATAAGCATTTTAGCATAGTTTGCATCTTCATTCTCATACTTTTGATGAATGGCTTGAGACAAGTTCTTAATACTTGTTCTTGAGCCTTTTCATTGTTCCATTAGCTTGCATTCTAGTTCATAAATAAGATCAAGTGGGATTAGTATATTGTTTTTGGAGAGCACACCCACAAACTTTTCTAAGAGAAAATCAACAAGGCATTGGGTGCCCTTGTTTGGCTCATCAAAGGTTATGATGGAGTCTCTTGTTTTTGTAGTATGCTTTGGACATGTTAGTGTAGCTTATTGATTATATGTCTCTAACATTTGCATGTCTAAGCATGCTCCAAATAGGTTAGATTCTAACATATATATTTTGGCACACCCAGTGGGACCCACATCCCTATTTTCTAACATTTTTCTTGCGTTTTTCATGATTCTGAAAACTTTTTACGCAGACCCATTTGCACTCTGAGATTATCATCTGCGTTTCCAGTCTGATGTCTACGTAGATTACCGTCTCTGCCCTGGAATGGCCGTCTGTGCTTAAAAATCACCGTTTGTGCAGAATGGGTGTCTGCGCTTAAAAACTAATGTCTATGCATAACTCCGCTGTTTGCATAGATTGTCGTCTGCGTAGATCACCGTCTGCACACTGTCATTGCTGTCTCCACATTTCTTGTATTTTAAAGTAGTCTGATTTCTTGATAAATTTTATGTATACTTTAGACCAATTTTAGCTTCATACGAGTTAAGATGCAGAATCTCATTTTTGAGGGTTTTTAAGAAATTTCAGACTTAGTCAAATTTCAGGAATTAGGAATCAACATATTGTCACAAATCAAGTGTTACTAATTTGTTTGTCTTTTTGCAGCATTTCAGGGTTGAAGACTTTAAAGATTACTAATATTTTTCATGCAAGTTTCCTTGGATTTTAATAGATTTTGGGAATGAACTTGTATGTTTTAAACATTAGTCTTTGAATGAATGTTGCTTAAAAGAAGAAATCAACCATATCCAATCTTGAGTGCATAAGAGAATGAACCTCACAAATCTTGAATGACTTAATCCAAACAAAAACACCTTTTTAAATGCTTTCCTTATTGATGTGTGGGAAATAAATTGAACTTGCATGCTTAATCATACTATTGTGTCTTTTTCTTAGGTAGAAAACACTTAGTTTCTTTTAAATAAGTTCAATTCTTCTTGGTGTGTTTGAAGAAGTGTTTTTCAACACTTATTTTGAGTTGATTTGTCATTAGATTAAATCCCTTAAGATATAAGTGATGCTATGATTAAACTATAGCCGTATCCTCTCCCCTTTTCTTCATGGATCTTGGGTGAAGAGAAGGACTATCTTAATCAAGCTTCTAGAGAGGCCTATCTACAGGGTGCACTTCCCCTTTAGAGGATGACCTCAAACCGGTAATCCCTTCGGCCAGTATAGAAATAAAGTGCGACCCAAAGGTCCTCTTTATCCCTTCAAGCTTGGGCGGGTCATGTTCAATGGTAGTCCATACTAATTGAATATCCTTAGAATATTGTCATGGTTGAACTAGAGACTTAAGTGTCTCACATTATACAAACCAATTATGGGGACACCACGAAACCTTGCTAAAAACTGTAACTTAGTAGCCTACCTGATTCACCTCTGAATGGTGACTTATTATAGTGCAAGGGGAGGGAATATTTTCCCCCCAAGATTCCCATCATACGTGTCCCAGGGTATTGTGTTGCAAAAGAGATATTTGTGGCACGAAAAGAATACCTGGCAAAAGGCAAAAAAATGGGTGCCCTTTTAGGGGTGACACTGTTGTATGAGATGAAGGACTACCAAGCAATGGGCCTATAATATTTCATGCAAAGCCAAATTCCTAAGGTAGCTACTGTTTGAATTTTCTTCATTGTGATAGACCAAGTAAAAATATAAGTGGCTTGAAAGAGTCACTTGAACATACACAAACAAAATATCAAAATGTTATCAAAATTCCCCAAAGTCACAATTTCTTATCTCCTGAAAGGTTGCTTTGTCCCTTCCAAGACTATTTTCAGATATGTGTCTTCAATAACTGTCATCTATGCCCAAATTCTGTGTCAAGGTATACTTAGTGTAGTCAATGCCTTTGATGTATGTTGAAAATTAGTTTTTTCCAATGAACAAATTGACCTAGAAAGTCCAAAATCAGTCTGAATCCTATATTGTCATCTCCACATCAACCCACTTCTTCGTCATCATCATAGTTCTTATCCTAATCACATCTTCCAAGTCATTTTTATTATTCTCAATCATACTAATAATTCCATCCTAAACATCCACAATCATCCTAATCCTTATCCTAATCATCCCTCTAATCCACATCAATATCCTCTTTCTTAATCCAATCTAATCATTCATCTTACTCCAACCTAATCCAATCATCATTCTTCTAATCCAATCCACTTTTCAACCTCATATCATTCTATCCAATCCTAATCTAATTCATCTTCCTTTTCATCCAAACCAATCACCCTTAATTATTCCCTTATCTTCCAACATCTCTCATTTGTCTTCTAAGGTTCATCTGTTCTTCATTCAAATCTTCATCCACATCTCCTTCTAATTCCAATTTTCATAAAATCTTCTACTTTTGATTTAGGAGAACCATCAAAATATTTTGACTTTAATCCTGGTTATCTTGATTGACCCACATCCAACCATAGTCAAGATTAACCCACATCAAATCAAACATCATCTTTCACACCTTTATCAAGATGTTTCATCTCAAATCTTAGGTTGAAAGATTTATCAAAGTGTTTCATAGACCCTCATCATTAGCAAACATATATTTGAATCATATTTCTTTGAGAACATCAATCTGTCTCAAGTAATTAATTCTCTTATTCATATCCTATTTTACTTGGGATCATCAGTCTATCTCCAAGTACAAGAAGATATCATCATCCAAATCAATCCTTTGTTTGCACCATCATAGGGTCTTGTTTCACCTAGGTTTGTCTCAAACCTTTAAATCCAAATCAAATAAAATCAAATCCAACTTTGAGGCTCTTCCCTCATATCCAAATCAAATAAAAATCAATCAAATCAAAATCCTTGAGGCCTTTCCTTCTTAAATCAAAATAAAGTCCAAGTATTGCTCCTAAGTCTTAATTTCATATTTCATCCATCCTCAAATCTGTCACTTCATCCACTCTTAATCTTAAACTTCTTCCACATAATCTTCTAATCCAATTCCAAAACCCCTTAATCAAACATCATGGATATGGATTGGTTTCACAAAATGGTTGAGGACTTTAAAGTGCTAAACCCTAATCCTCAAACCATACTTCCAATCCAACCTACCTACCAAATCAATCCTCAACACATCATATCCAATCCAAACTCATCTACCATTTCTTATCCTTCCTCTACCTTTGACAAGGGAAATTCATCTCATAGCCACCTTTCCCATGAGATTCAAGAACTCTGAAACATTGTCCTTAGCCTACAAAATAAGGGTCAAAAGAAAAAGTTTGCCTTTGAGGACATATATCCTTCCCCATTTGTCCAAATTCATAATTCCCATCTCCCATTTAATCCCAATTCTACACCTAACCCCCCACATTTTGAGCTTCATGTCCAAAATCGTAATCCTTATCCTCCACATAATCCCAATCCTCCAAGTCCTACATTGTCCCCATCACACACTACCTTTTCCATTGAATGGATCCAAAGGCTAGAAGAAAAATATAAATCTCCAAATCAAGTTGTGAAATCCCCTCAAGTCATGAACCTACCACCATCCCCTTCAAATTAATACATACCTAAATCTCCTAATCCTTATGAGTCTCCCATCCCTCCATCCAATCATGTTGAAGCTTCCACCTCCTCCATCACATTACCCCCACAAGTCCACACATTTCAATACCTTGTTCCAAAGCATGCTAACATGGATTCCTCTTCTCCTCTAGCTTTAAACATTCCTCCATCTTATGACACCTCTCCATCTTATGACACCTTTCCATATGAAGATCCTCTCCTTCCATATCAAGATCCACTTATCCACCTTAACTCATCTCATGATCCCATTCCTAATCAAGGTCAAGACATCCCCTCCACCCAACCCAATGATTCCCCTCCATGTCAAGAATTAATCTTTACTTAACCACCAATTCATGAAGCTATTCCATGTATCCCATACACTAAACCCCCTCCGTGTCAAGACCAAATTACTCCATCTCATGATTCCATCTCCTCCATTTCATTGCATGATACTCTTCCATCTCAAGATCCACTCACTCCAACACATAATCCTCCCCAAATTCAAGATCCAAGTGCCCATTCAAATCCATGTCATCTTTCCTATCCCTCTCAAAATCCTATTATCCCTCCACATGATCCTAATCCTCCACAAAATCCCATCAAACCTATCCAATCCATCCATAAACCCCATTCACATGGACTCACATCTTGTGTTAAAAATAAAAAGTATCCCATTGGAAAAATAATGTCTCAAGATGTTGGTAAATCTTCCACACCTTCTAAATCTAAAATCCCTCCATCTAAAATTAAATGTTCCAATCTCCCATCCTCCAAATCCATTTTAGGCCCTTATGTCCAAAAATTCATCCCTTCCTCCTCCAAATCCAAAGTAGGCCCTTATGTCCAAAAATTCATCCCTTCCTCATCCAAATCCATTTTGGGCCCTTATGTTCAAAGCTTCATCCCTTCCTCATCCACATCCATTTTGGGTTCCTATGTCCCAAAAACAAATCCTTCATCCCTCCCATCCATTTTGGGTCCTTACATACCTTCATCAACCATACCCTAGTCCACCACTCCGTAACCTCAAATCCATAATAAAGATCAACAAAGGCACACATCCTTATATTCTGTCCAACATTCATCCTCCCTTATTCCCTCCATTAACCCTCCAAACTATCCATCCTCAATGCCCATTCCGTCACTATTGGAAGCAATTGGAATGCCAAATCTAAAATGTATAAAGCCAAAATCCACAACAAAAAAAAAGCCAAGGATCAACATGTGCCATCTAAAAGACATGTTCAAGAAAATAAAAATATGATCCACAAGAAAGAAAATTCAAAAGGCCATGAAGGTCCAAATGAAAAAATCATGTGGATTCCCAAGCTACTTATTGAAGCAATGAATCTCAAAGAAAAATCAAAGTTGGCATCCAGCCTTTCTAATCCAAAGCTTCTTCCCTTCATAAATCCATTTTATCCTCCATTTAAAATTACCACATCTCTAAAATTTATTTTGGATCCCAAAATCCACTAATCCTCATCCACTACTCCTCATCCACTACTCCACCACCCTTGTGTGTGCCAATGATGATCTTTCTAACTCACTTATTCATTTCTTCATAGTCTTTCAACCTCCCATCCATTATCCACCAATCCTTCCCCATCCTCCCATCCCATTAATCCAACCCTATTCATAAACCCGTATCCCCCTCCATCCCCCCATCCATTTCATCTCCCCTCCCACCATCCTATCAACATCTATGAGCTTTTATGTAAAAGTCCTTGATCCATTATATATATAGAAAAAGACATCTCAACGGATATCATCCATGGAACTAGATGCTTGAGTCCTTCCTCCACATTCCTATCACATATCCATTGTCATCCAAATCTACTTATATATCCATTTACTTATCCTAATTCCCTTGCACTCTATATTTAGAGGCAAGTTCCATCCATTCCTATGCTACCATATATATCTTCCACATACCCTATCCATCATCCACCATCCTATCTAAGTCCATCATCCATTTCCCCTCTTTGATCTTCATGACTATCCTATACTTTCCCTCCACTCATATACTCCATGTTTCATATTCACTATCCATCATCCTATCTACATCCATCATCCTCTATCCATGTTTGATCTTGACATCCTATCCATGTCCTCCATTTCATAGTACTTATCTTATACATTTCCTCCACACCCCTTCCATAATCCTATATAATTCCATCCTTCTTTCGATTGTCTTTTGATCTTTATTACCCTATGCATTTCATCCATACATTATCCCTTATTCTATCCTATCTATATTTTCCTTATCATATCCCCTATCCTATTCATACCCTCCATCTCATATCTCTTCTCCAAATCCATTCCATTTTGCATACCTTTTCACTTTCTTACAAAATTAGAGGCACTCATACATCCATACATGCTTTGGACAATACACACCTTCCTCCCCTCCATTCATACCATTTTCACAACTATCTATCCATCTAATTTATCCTTTATCCACCATCTCTCCATCCTTCATCTTCCCACCTCTAGTATGGGGGCATCCTTTGAAACATAGTCCTTGGATCCTATTCTACTCATTCCCCATTCTTCAGTCTTCCACTCATATCCCTTACACTCCATCCTTCTCTTTCGTGCATCCTTTTCCCCATCTTCCCATCCTTCATTTTCCTACTACTAGTGTGGGTCATTTCACTCCTTTACCACCTAGTTCTTGAATCTCCATCCTTCAATCCCACATTTCCTATTCATCTATTTAGTATTACATATCCATCCATTCCCTTCATTTATCTCCCATCCAATCCATCTCTCCATCTCTACCATTCCTTGGTTCTCCCTTGTCATTGGTCTAAATCCCATTCTATCAAATTCATATTCATCCATTAATAATCTTATCTTCTTCTTCCATTCTATCTATATTCTAATCTAATCCATTCCTCTTCCATTCTATCTATCTTCTAATCCAATCCATTTATCTTCCATTTCTATCTATCTTATCTTTCAATTCTCTCATATTCTCCAATTCCTCTTATATTCCTCTCCTCCCATATATTTATTCTTCCTTCCAACTTCCAATCATCTTATCTTCCTCTTTCATTATATCTATCTTCTAATCCAATCCATTTCTCTTCCAGTCTATCTATCTTATCTTCCAATTCTCTCATATTCTCCAATTCCTCTTATCTTCCTCTCCTCCCATCTATTTATTCTTCCTTCCAACTTCTAATCATCTTATCTTCCTCTTCCATTCTATCTATTTTCTAATCCATTCATATTCCCTTCTATCCACTCTATTTCTCTTATAGTCTAATCTATTCATATTCCCTTCTATCCACTCCATTCCTCTTCTAATCCTCTAATTCTATCATATTCACCAATTCATCTTATCTTCAAATCTCATTCTCTCTAATCTATCCAATCCATTTATTCTTCCTCCCACCCTTCAATCCATCTTATCCTCCAATCATATTATCTTCAAATTCTATTTTATCTAATTCCTCTTATCTTCCTTCCTATCTCATTCAACCAATTCATCTTTCTTTCATCCTAACTCAATCCATCTTACCATCCAATCTCATTTTGTCCATATATGTTTCCCCTTCGCCATCTAATAACATGCTATTCTACCCATTCTAATCCTATCAAACTGAGCTTCACCCCATCAACACTGAGCTTTATCCTCGACACAGTGATCGCAACCATTTTTCACCAAATTAGAAAACATATTGACTTTCCTAATTTCATTCTATCCACAAGCAATTGCCAGTGAATTCCCGTTTCAATTATTCAATCTTTTTCCCATTAGAATGCATCCTTCTATTGTTCACTCTTCTATCAATTCTCACATCAAAATTTTTCATGGAAAGAACTTTTGGACTGAATGACCACATGGTCAGGATGCCTTTTTGTTGATTTTATCTTGTGTTTCAATGTGGCCTTCTTGTGACAACCTCGATCTTTCATATCTTGGTTCATTATGGTGAGTGCATATTGGAATACATGTCATTTTTGGTATGATCTACATGTCATAGATTGTTAGTGAATTTATGTTTGATATTTAGTTATGAATATGTATGCCTCACTGTGGGTAGGATTCATGCATCTCAAATCCCTAAAAATATATGGATGTATTGCATCTCCTCATGAGCATTATTTCATAGTTCTCATCATACCTGATATATTGCATTCTTTTTCCTAGCAACCTATTTGTATGAGAGTCTAGTCCACGCAAAGGAACCATGTCACTTGTGTTTTCTAGCACATGGTGCATAACTCCTTTTGCAAAATCAAAGTAGGTTGTGCCCTCCAACATTAACACGGTATAAATCCCACTGTCATCATGTAGTTAGGATTGCATTTTTGCTAAGTCATATTGCACTTTGGATTTTTCTCTTGGCAAGGTCTCTTTATTCCCCCATCCCTATTGGGGCATCATGTCCCCGATCTAGCCTAGGTCTACCCACCCCCCAAGTACGTGTCTCATGACATCACCTAATTTCCCCATTTTCTATCTCCTTCCTCTCTTCTGCCTTTTTTCGAGAAAATTTCACAAAATTTATTTTTTCTGTTATTTTCTCAATGGGGCATCATCTCATCTCCCACCATAATTAATTTTCTCTCTAGGGCATCTTATTTTATTTTTTCCTTTGACGCGACGCCATCTCCGATGCCGCATCAAAGAGGGGCAAAATGTAGATGTCCAAAATTATCCTTATATTAATTTAATTAATGTTCTCATAACATTATAGTTAATTTTAATTAATTATATTTTTTATATTCTTCTATCTATTTAATTAATTTATTTAATTAAATATGATTCACCTTCATAATATTTAAATATTAATTTAAATATTTTCCCCCTTTTAAAGTATTAAATCTTATTTATATACATTCCCTCATTAATCATTAATCCCTTTTATATAAAATTAGATTAAGCTAATTTGAACCTAGATCCTACCCTACCTCATATCACTCTCACCAAATATACCTATTTATTAATTAACTAAGGTTAATTAAGCTAATTTCTTGATTCCTACACAAATTAGTCCTAATTATTTGCTCACACATGTGAGCAAATTTCTAAAAGTCACCTTTTTCAAATAATCCTTATTTGGTGCCAACAAGATTTCTTACACCTATGATGACACCTTCTTACACTTTCTAAAAGTGTCTCATTGGCCCAAAACTCTTACACCCTCTTACACCTCTTACAAGATCCTTCACATGTGTACTTTAAGTACACTTTGACCTATCACATCCAAAGTTGCTCACACATGTGTGAGAAAAGTTGGCCTCTTGCATGGCTTATGTGTCCCTCATGTGGCACCTATGTGGATGCCACATGAGCTTCACCTCATCCAAGCCCTCTCTCTCCTCAAAAAAATCTATAAATAGAGGCCATTGTCAAGAGCAAATCATCTCCCTTTTATGCATTTTTATCATGCTAGTTTAGTGCTAGAGATTTTAGTGCATTTTTATGTTTATATTCTTAGATAATATAGAAATCACATCTTAGGTAATCATGGTAAATTAATCTAGTTTTAGTTTCATTTGATCTTGCATAAGAATTTTAGCATAGTTTGCATCTTCATTATCATACTTTTGATGAATGGCTTGAGACAAGTTCTTCATACTTGTTCTTGAGATTTTTCATTGTTCCATTAGCTTGCATTCTAGTTCATTAATTAAATCAAGTGGGATTACTATATTGTGTTGGGAGAGCACACTTACAAACTTCTCTAAGAGAAAATCAACAAGGCATTGAGTGCCCTTGTTTGGATCATCGGAGGTTATGATGGAGTCTCTTGGTTTTGTAGTATGCTTTGGACATGTTAGTGTATCTTATTGATTATATATCTCTAACGTTTGCATGTTTGAGCGTGCTCCCAACAGGTTAGATTCCAACATATACACATAATGCCAAAGACTCCAGAGAATCAATGGAACAAATGTTATGCTTTCAGTAATGCATAAAAGTCAAGTATTCACTAAGTGACAAATAACACTGACAGAGTGCACACCATCGAAAAAGGCAAAGAAGAAAAGTCACAGTGATACCCGATTAGCATAAGACAGTGTTTCCCAATGAAGCAAAACCACATGATGCCTGAAAAGATGAAAATAGAGTTGCCCGACGAGTAAAAATCTAATGATGCCCAACGGACGGAGATCTCAAAGTTAACTGGAGTCACACCGACGGAACTATCAGTTGTCACTGATGACTAACTACAAAGTTGACTGACGAAAAAGAGAGTTCAGAAAATGAAAAAATATCTAGCTGACAAGAGCTAATGATAGACTTAACTGGTTGTTTTCTTTGTTTTATTCGACTAGAGTTAAGTGATTTATTTAAAGATGATTTGTACAGTTGGCATGAAGATAACTATGAGACAAATCAAGATTTATGCTTTAAATCTAATTGGTTGGATTGTTTTTCACGCCAACAATCAAGAATCAAGAAATAATGAATATCACTACTATATAAGAGACATGCTTAATTCATTTTCAAAAACACATTCACGCAAAAGGGATTAAGGGGAGTGAATGAAAAGAGGATGCTGAAGAGAAATTGATGAAGAAAAACTTCTTGTAGTACTGATCAATCAAGCTGAAGGAGAGCTACAGAATTCTACAGACACGGATGAATAATAAGCACAGAATCACAGAGTAGAAAGTGTGGAGCACAAAAGAATTGAATTGATACATTGATCAGAGAGGTAATGTACTTAAATAGATATGAAAAGCTGCAATTCAAGTTGCATTAGAAACAGGTCATATTGTTTCATTTTAACCATTGAAGAATCAAGTCTCTTAACAAAGTAGGACTTAACAGTATTCTATATATTGAGGTACATCCCAAGGAGTGCCAAAAAAGTTGATTCATGAAAGTAGCATTGGATATGCCCGATGCCTATTGACAGTCTAAGAGAGAGGCTGATTCAAGGATGGAAACATTAGATGCATAATACTAAGTGACAACCTATATGTGTAAAATCCTCTAACAAGAACACACCTAACAGTGTGTTTGTAACCTTTAATAGGGTTGGCTCGTAACAGGGCTCACTTCAGAAGAGTGAAAATTTGGGGTACCGGTCCCAGTGGTTTTTTCCCTTAAAAGGGTTTTCACATTAAAATCCATGTGTTAAATGTGTGTATGATGCATTTCTTTACTGTTTTGTATCTTACATATTTCATTCTGGACATATCAGTATACTCTACATATTTACTGTATTTCAATAAATAGATGACTGCTTATCCGTAAACATTAAGAAGAAGGTTTAACAAAGAAATCCGACAAGTAGTAAATTGATATAATTTATTCAAGGAATTCATCTTGTAGGACAAGAGATAACTTGAGAAATAATTAGTGGTTATAAAAGTTAAAGGGTTGATTTAAGGATTAAAATTTGAGGCCACTGATTCACCCCCCCTCTCATTTATTTCTAACAATTGCTATCAGAGCTTATGTGCTTAGAAGGAAGGTTTCAATACCTAAGCCAAAGATCACAAGATGAAAAGACAAGATGTGCCCAAGTTGAACAAAGATAACTTTTCTTTATGGTAGAGTAGGTTAAGACTCCACTTATTAGGTATTGGTAATGATGTTGCTCAATTCCTAGAAACTGAATATGTGTTTCCCACAGGAGCACCAACAATTGAACAAATGAGAGAGAAGCATCAACATAATGACATGATGATAGAGATTTCTTCCTCACTCTCTGATGCTGAATTTGAAGATGTCAAACAATGAAAAATTGCAAAGCAAATGTGGGACAAATTGAAGCTTGTACATGGTGGTGACAAAAATATTTTGAGAGCCAAGGCAGAAAGCCTTAGAGGAAAGTTTGATGATCTCAAAATGAAAAGATCACTTAGTAAAACACAAGAATTAAAGAGGTAGTCAATGCTATTTGAGGAGTTGGAGGTGTACTAGAAGAAGATACAGTGGTAAGTAAAATTCTAAGAACCTTACTACCTACTTATGCTATTAGAGTATCTTCCATTCAAGAAATGAGAGCAGTAGCAAATAGAAATGTTACTCTAAACAATTTAATTGGAAGACTTATTTCATTTGAGATGAATAACTTTGATAATAGTGTCTTACCAAATATAGAGTCTGCATTCAAAACTTCTATGAGAATAAGTAAATCAAGTCACAAAAACAATATGAAAAAAGGTAGTGATAGTGAAAATGAAGAAGATGATCTTGATGAAATTGAATCACTTATGGCCAGAAGAATGCAGAGAGGCAAAGGTAAATAAAAAGGTAAATTAACACTTGTTTTTTTTAATTGTAGAGAGATTGGACACTTTACTGCAAGATGTACTAACAGAAGAAAAGATGACAGATCTTTTGAGAAGAAGTCTGACAGAGGTGATTACAGAAGCTACTGACAATTAGAAAGAAGAGATACCTGAGACTATAACAAAAAAGGAAAGAAGGTCAGCTACCTAGAAAAATGCAAGGATGATGATACTGACACTATATCTGATGAAGACATCAAGATGGTGTTTGTGGCTATAAAAGATGATTTAGATGATGATGAAGAAAGGTATGTAGAAACAACTCTCATATCTAAAATTAGCAAAAATGATGTTTGGATCATAGATAGTGGCTACTACAAGGTAGAGAAACAATAATGTTGAATAACGGTGATAAGCAAAATTTTGAGACTTTTGAATACTACAAGGGTGGATCAGAAATAATGGAAAATGACACACCTTGTCCAGTTGAAGGTAGAGAAACAATAATGTTGAATAACTAGATAAAGTGTGAGAATTCTTATTGGACAAATGGATTGAATTATAATCTATTGAGTGTTTCTTAGTTGAATAATTTAGGTCACAAAGTTGCATTTGAAAATAAGAAGGCAAAGACCTTCAAAAAATCTAGAAATCTGATTGGTACCGGTGAACAAACAAAAGGTAACTTATTCTATCTGAATGATATTGACTCCACTTGTTTGATTGCTACAAATGATGACATATGGTTATGGCACAAAATAATATGTCATGTGAACCTTGACAACATGATAAATATTAGCAAAAAGAGAAATGTCAGAGGCTTACCGATAATGACCAAGCACGACAACATCATGTGTAAAAACCATCAAAAAGGTAAAATGACAAAGTCTAGTTTCAAAAGAAAAACCCATACATCTGATGCAATTCTAGAATTAGTCCATACTAATTTATGTGGACCTATGAGGACAAAGATTTTTTATGAAGATAGATATTTTATTCTCTTTGTTGATGATTACTCTAGAATGATGACAATTATGTTTCTAAAAGATAAATCAGAAGCATTTAGGATGTTTAAATGGTATAAGGCTGTGGTAGAGAAACAAAGTGGTAAGGATCTAAAATGTTTGAGATCAGATAGAGGAGGTGATTTTATGTCAAATTAATTCACTAACTTTTTTAATGAGCTTGGTATAAAGAGGCAGGTTTCTGTATCAAGAACACTAAAACAAAATGGGATTGCTGAGAGAAGGAACAAATAAATCATTGATTGTGGTAGAACACTGATGATAGAAAAAAGGCATCACCCAAATATTCTGGAGGGAAGCTGTCAGTACTGTTGTTTACACACTGAACATAGTACAATTGAAGAAAGACAACAAGAAGACACATTATGAGCTATGGTATAGATACACACCCAATGAAAGTTATTTCAAAAATTTTGGCAGTCAATGTTATATCTTAAAAGATGATAAAAATGGAAAATTTGACTCCAAGAGTGATGAAGGAATTTTTATAGGGTATTATACCAAGAGAAAGGCTTACAAATGTCTAAACAAAGCCTCTAACAAAATTATTGAAAGTGCAAATGTAAAGATAGATGAATTTGTAGAGAAGAATGAACAAGAAAGCACTAAAGAACCAGCGGACTGCAATAAGTTCACTTACAATGAGGAACCTGACACAATACCCTACCAAAAATGTAGAGCTCCTAAGCTACAAATCATTTCTCCTGAGCATCAGGATGCAAATACCGATGGTTAGGATAATGATCAAGATAATGTGGTAGGTGATGAAGAGAAAAATGAAGAACAAAACAATGATCAAACTGATAGCCAAAGAACTATACCTATACTTGCAAGATATGTAAGAAGGAACCATCCAGAGATCCATATAATAGGAGATAAGAAAGATGGTACAAGAAAAAGAAGTAAGTCTCTAAACTCAAGCTATCTAATTTGTGAGTTTGAGCCTAAATCTGTCAATGCTACACTTGATAATGAAGAATGGATAAGTGCCATGAATGATGAGATTTAGCAGATTGAGAAAAAAAAAACATGGTCACTTGCACCAAGACTAGATGAAAAGAATGTCATCGATACAAAATGGATATTCAGGAATAAGCTGAATGAGAATGGAGAAGTCACAAGGAACAAAACAAGACTAGTATGCAAGGGGTATGTGCAAGAGGAAGGTATAGACTATGGAGAGACCTTTGCACCCATTGCTAGGCTATAAGGAGTAAGAATATTACTTGCTTATGTTGCATTCAAAGGATTCAAAGTATATCAAATGGATGTCAAATCAACATTCTTAAATGGAATACTTGAAGAAGAGGCATACATTAAGCAACCAGAAGGGTTTGTCAATCCAGAAAAGAAAAACATGGTATGTAGACTTCACAAAGCCTTGTATGGATTGAAACAAGCTCTAAGAGACTGGCATGGATGACTTCATTCCTATCTAATAAGTATTGGATTTGTAAGGACTAGTGAAAATTGTAATCTTTTTTTAAAGGAAGATACTGATGCTAACACTTTGATTACTAAAATATTTGTTGATGACACCATATTTGGAGGCAATGATATGCTATGCAAATCATTTGCAAATGAGATGAGAAAAGAGTTTGAGATGTCTATGTTTGGAGAAATCAAGTTCTTTCTTGGTCTCTAGATCATGCAACAAGGAGAAGGCATTTTCATTACATAGTCCAAGTACATCAAAGAGGTCCTGAAAATATTCAAGATGGAAGAATCCAAACTAGTTGGAACACCGATGGCTACTAGATGTAAGTTGACAAAGGAGGACAAGACAACAAAGGTAAATCAAACTTTGCACAGATCAATGATTGGAAAACTCATGCATGTCGTACACATTAGACTAGATATTGAATATGTAGTAGGAATTGTTGCTAGATTTTCTGCTAACCATAGAGAATCACATATGATTGCTGTGAAAATAATTCTAAGATATCTAAAGAATACTAAGGAATTTGGGTTATGGTATAGAAGAGAAGGCAAATTTGAACTTAAGGTGTTTACCAACGTTGATTGGGCTGAAAATCTTGATGATCAAAAGAGTACAACTGGAGGAGAATTCTTTATGGGTGACAAACTTGTCACATGGATTAGCAAGAAGAAAGGATACATCTCTTAGTCTACTACAGAAGTAGAATATGTTGTTGCTACTGCAAATTGCTCAAATATTGCATGGATCAAATAGTTGCTGGAAGGTATGTATATGATGATCTCAGAACTAGTGATTATCTATTGTGATAACACCAGTGCAATAAAATTTTTCAAGAATATAGTCATGCATGCTAAGACTAAACACATTGCCATCAAGTATCATTATTTGAGAGAACAAGTTCAAGAAAAAGAGGTGATACTTGAGTATGTGCAATCAAAAGAACAATTGGCTGATATCTTCACCAAGCCACTGCCCAAGGATACATTTGAGTGCTTAAGAAAGAGACTAGGGGTCAAACCCTTGTCTACCAGCCAGTAAAATGACTGAAGGCTACATCAACCTACATATTATCAGAATATCAATCATGTTGATGCAAGCAAAGAGATGAACTTCAAAAGATACACCTATATACAGACATGTATATATCAGAACCGAGCACTAGAGCATATTGTAGTATTACTTATGGATAAGGGAAATTCAAGGAATATATTATGGATAGGAGAAAAATGATTACTTGAAATGAATGTCAGATATTTGTAAAATATTTGTTTGGCATTTCTGTCTAAGGGAGAGAGATTATCAATATTATCACATCCTTCAGGAAAAAGAGAGATAGATTATCCATTATTAGATTACTCCAATAGGGAGAGATTATATCCTAAGGGAGAGAAAATTGTATGAAAGATTATACAAAAGGAGAGTTGCTGAAAAAAGAAAAAGACATCAAAAGAGAAAGAACAGTCAAAGGCAGAAATTGACACAACGAGAGGTCACAACACATTAGAAGAAATAGAACTGCAGGAATCAAATCTAATCTAAAACAAAGCTTATCGAAGTTCAGACATTTATTGGTTGACAAAAGGGAAAGATTGGTATTTTTTTGAATCTCAACGATTATATTTTATATTGTATTAGAAATAGTATAGTGTGATAATATAGTATGTTGCCATCAATGCCAAAGGGAGAGATTGATGACATGTAACTGATTGAATTTTTGATAATGTTAAGTTGAAGATAATGTAAGGCATTAAATCAGTTAATGGTTTGTATTGTCATTTATGTCAACTTGATATCATCTGTATGGTCATGTACATAATGCCAAAGAATTCAGAGAATCAATGGAATAAAGTGTGAGGCCTCACCCCGAACCCCATCATAGTTTTCCAATTTTTCTACTTATGATAGATTTAGCATATGATACTTTATGTTTTGATGCACTATGGACCTTATAGATTTTATGCTTTATGTCATGGATTGATCATTTTAGATATTTGGACACATGATGCTTTATGATGCACCTTATGGACTATATTATGTTTTCTATTATGGACATTTATTCTAAGACAATTGATTTGGTAATACATTATGATTATGTTATGGGTTATTGATGAATTTGAGAATTATTAGAAATGGATATTTAATTGTGATTTCATGCAATGTGAATCTTACCTTATTTTGTTAAATGCTTAAAATGAAATTAATGTATTCTTGTGATCTTAAGTAATAAACTTAGTATGTTGATGTTTTCATTAAATTTTGAATATTTCTTATTTCCTTATGATGTATATTTATCTCCTCGGACTACTGATATTTGAATTGAGTGTGCAGGTAAAAGACCATGGTATTTTATCCCAGAAACCAAACAAAGGGATATGTGTAATCAATTTGAGCCAAGGTTGTGTCTAATGAAAGACAAGACCTCGTTGTTTCATAATTTAATTCATAAATGTATTTAGTTGATTGTGGAAGTGTAATCCTTAAATGTATTTCTTAATTCTTTGTGAGTTTTGCCTAAGTGGATATGACATGGCCTAGTGATGTGTAAATGTTGTGTGTGTCATTTGACACTTGTGTTGTGTACTTAAGGCCATGATATGTCAACTTGGAAATGATTGTCCACCTACTTAGATTAGTACATTAGTGAATCCCCATATGCATACCTTGGTTTGGGGGATGGGGGTGTGGTCATCTCATTGGGATTTCGAAATTACTCTTAAAGTAGACTTTTGGAGGGGTTATGAAGTGTCTAGGGGTGTGTTGGGGTCATTTTTGGGTAGCCCACTTGTTATACCAATAGATAAGGGCCATTTTAACCCTAGGATAGCCTCTAGTTGACCATGTGACCCTTCCAAAAAGTTGGTTTCCCAAGTTGGACGAAAATCAACTCTTGCGAGTCTTGACTTTGGGTAGACCACCCTTCCATATTTGTGCTAAGACATAGTTCACCTTTTAGAAGTTCCCCTTTTTCGATCTATTTTTAGTAAGGTGTAAGAGTTTAGGGAAGAGGGACCAATTAGAGGACTTTCCTTCTCCCCATGAGCTTTCTAGTGGCTTTTTAGTGGGAACTCTCCATGTTGGAGAGTTTGAACACCCAC